>QRDG01000108.1:63047-100134 GCA_012064385.1 Puccinellia tenuiflora | reverse complement strand
GCTCTACAACGAAGACAAGTCCATCACTGTCACGGTATGTCTATAACCTTCTACATGTGTCTACATCTGCCAACATGTTACCTGTTCTTTTGTGCTGAAAAGGAAGGAGGCTTTTTTCCTTATAGGTGAACGGGGAGATCTACAACCACGAACAACTCCGGGCGCAGCTCTCCTCCCACACCTTCAGGACCGGCAGCGACTGCGAAGTCATCGCACACCTGGTTAGTCACGTAGCTACAAGAAAGAACGTTCATATAAGTAAGATACAGTTCGCCAAGTTATGGAACACTAAGATATATATCCGTCATAAGCAAAACGCAACTTCGGATGTACAAAAGACAGAAATGATAGCAGGATGATTTGTTGCATATGTCCTGCTTTTATGAGGGACTGCAGTAAATAATAAATGGTCCCATGTCACCAAACACCAATTGAACGAAAAATAGACGACATTTTAACCAAGCTGTGGATGCATACCTTTTCTTTACCATTATGCAGTACGAGGAGCACGGAGAGAATTTCATTGACATGCTTGATGGTGTCTTCTCCTTCGTCTTGCTCGACACACGCGACCATAGCTTCATTGCTGCCCGTGACGCCATTGGTGTCACACCCCTGTACATTGGCTGGGGAATTGATGGTAATTTAACATCAAATTTTACTCAATAATGCTTCACAAAACCTGCCCTGCAATAATCTTTCCTTGCACTAGTAATGCTACTTAGCCAAGTAACAAGTAGGATCTGTCAGCATACCTGCTCATCTTCTATAAATTCCCAGGGTCGGTATGGATATCATCAGAGATGAAGGGGTTGAATGATGACTGTGAGCACTTTGAGATCTTTCCTCCTGGCCATCTCTACTCCAGCAAGCAGGGAGGCTTCAAGAGATGGTACAACCCACCTTGGTTCTCCGAGGCCATTCCTTCAGTGCCATACGATCCACTTGCTCTCAGGAAGGCTTTCGAGAAGGTCAGACTATTGTGTCTGAAATTGAAAAGTAACCAAATTTCAGAACCTGCCACGGTCTAACTGTGTAGTCATCTTTCAGGCTGTCATCAAGAGGCTTATGACAGACGTTCCATTTGGTGTTCTACTCTCTGGTGGCCTTGACTCATCATTGGTTGCAGCGGTCACAGTTCGTCACCTGGCAGGGACAAAGGCTGCAAACCGCTGGGGGACTAAGCTCCATTCCTTTTGTGTCGGCCTTGAGGTATGAACTGAAAATGACCAACAATGATCATAACTTTCAGCACATTTCCAACAAACTGTAACAAGTGTCCAAAATATTATTGCGCAGGGATCACCTGATCTGAAGGCTGCAAAGGAGGTCGCCAATTACCTGGGCACTGTGCACCATGAGTTCCACTTCACTGTTCAGGTAGCAACATGCCTCATATGTTGATCATACCAAACTACTCATAGTCTGGTACTAATAGCAGAAAGCATTGCAGGATGGCATTGATGCAATTGAAGATGTGATTTATCACACAGAAACATATGATGTGACGACAATCAGGGCAAGCACGCCAATGTTCCTGATGTCTCGCAAAATCAAGTCACTTGGGGTCAAGATGGTCATCTCTGGTGAGGGTTCCGATGAGATTTTCGGCGGATACCTCTACTTCCACAAGGCCCCCAACAAGGAGGAGCTCCACCGTGAAACCTGTCATAAGGTGAATAAAATAGATTTATTCAGAAAATGGCAGATCAAGAGACCCTGACATAATGAGTATTCTGTAGATCAAAGCTTTGCATCAGTACGATTGTTTGCGGGCCAACAAGGCAACATCTGCATGGGGCCTCGAAGCACGTGTACCATTCTTGGACAAGGAGTTCATCAATGAGGCAATGAGCATAGATCCCGAGTGGAAGATGGTATGCTCAAGCTCAAATCTTTCAAATCTAGAAACTTGAGAAAGAGTGTATCACATTGTTATAATTTTTAAATATCTTCCTAGTTTCTACCTTTAAACAATTACCATTTCTGATGTTACAGATCAGACCTGATCTTGGAAGGATTGAGAAGTGGGTACTAAGGAAAGCATTTGATGACGAGGAGGAGCCGTTCCTGCCAAAGGTAACTTTTTAGTTCAAACTTCTGCTACATTAATATATTAATGGAGCAGTGAAGTTAACAATCTCTGTTGTGTGGGAATTGCAGCATATTCTGTACAGGCAGAAAGAGCAGTTCAGTGATGGTGTTGGCTATAGCTGGATTGACGGCCTAAAGGCTCACGCAGAATCGAATGTAAATAATTATTGCTTCTAATGTTCAAACATGACATTGTTTATGCATAAAAATATGGTAAACTTTTATTGTTATTTGTAGAAACAATTTAACTAAAAGCTACATGAAATTATTGATTCAGGTGACTGATAAGATGATGTCAAATGCAAAGTTTATCTACCCACACAACACCCCGACAACAAAAGAGGCCTACTGTTACAGGATGATCTTTGAGAGGTTCTTCCCCCAGGTGCGTAAATAAAACAGCATGAACATGCAATATAAAACTCATGTTGCCATAGGAACAACAAAGTTAATGCAAACCATGTCCATTGCTCTTGTACCAGAACTCGGCGATCCTGACAGTGCCAGGCGGGCCAAGTGTCGCATGCAGCACGGCGAAGGCGGTAGAGTGGGATGCTCAGTGGTCAGGGAACCTGGATCCCTCGGGAAGAGCAGCACTTGGAGTCCATCTCTCAGCCTATGAACAAGAGCATGTCCCAGCCACCATTGCTGCAGGAACAAGCAAGAAGCCGAGGATGATCAAGCTCGTCGCACCTGGTGTCGCCATCCAGAGCTGATGGAGTCCTTTCCTGCTTACCATTTCTGATAATAAATGAGATCTACCTGGTCTTGTCATTAGAATGATGTGGGCCTAATGTTTGAGTGAAGAACTGAAGATATGTATTAAGTTTCTATTGTTAATATTAAATCAGAGATCGGTTAAATTTCCTAATCCTTTTCTGTCAATTTCCACTATTTGACATAAAATAACCTAACCAACTTGAGAGGATTAATGTTTGAAGATGGCGTCCACAGTTGCAACATGGGCTAAAATAATCGAAAGAGCATATAATAACATCTTAGAATAGTGCATGGCAAGATTGCTAAAATAGTTTTTTCTGCAACAAAGCAGCACAGAAAAGGTAGTCTATGTACAATTCGAACAAAGCTACCAATAGAGAAAAAGAAGACACTAAGTTGAACTATGAGTAATAAATAGGATTCCTTTGGCCTCTTAGATTCGATCCCTTGTTCACAACCAACATATCTAAGCTTTCTCCCATCAAAACTTACCTAACTTTCCATAGAACGGAGCAATTTATGTCACATTTGGAACGCCAAAGGGTTTCCCAGGTTCTGCGGGAATAGACCTCTTTCATGTGAATTTTGTACACTCTGAATGTGCCTTTATGAACTTCAATAAGGAAGGGAATGACATCTTTCCCGAACATAAACATCACTACTGCAAGATATCCCATAAGATGGAAGCTAAAAAACTGGAGACAATAAACTCAAACCGATAGCGACAGACTTTTCCCACAGTCATCTTTATACCTTACATGCAACAATTTGCCGACAATAGCAACTGAAGTTGTACAATAAGTCAATAACAACCGAGCTACCAGTATAAACATCACTACACCACATATTAAATGGACCAAACCCATACCTAATGCAACATTAGCTAACACCAGCATTTATACGACATTGGAAAAGTTTATCTTCGAGCATGAAATTATTGCAGGTTCCAGCTTCAGATGCCATGAATAATAGGAATCATAAATTTTTATAGAGATCAATGAAGACATCAACAGATGAAGAGGACAGCACAAACTTAATGAGTTTGCTGAATTTGTTAATCCCAAAGTAATGAGAACATTGTTGCTATGTGGTTCCTGGCTTCATGCCTTCATTTCTGTTTTTAAACCCTCCTTCAGGGCTGGCTAACGGTACTTGAACTTGGTAACAGAAGAATGGATGCAATTTGGCCTCCTGGTACTGGTTCGGAGCTTCTTGGTCTGCAATGTTCACATAAAGAAATTTTTCTTTAGAATCTCGAGGCATCAATCAATGGTGTGTGGGTTACAACAAAGGAGCATCCTAACACCAGAGAATTAATCAGGTTACCGTTTCACTGTTTGGACGGCATCATCACCTGGTGGTACCATCCTCAGATATCCATTGTTAGCCTGGATGTTTCCCTGGAGTACAAATGCATCACACAAAGCGTTAGAGAAAAATTGTATGCATCCTTAATCCATTGTATTTTATCCACTTGAGATTAGTACAACATACCTCCTAAGACAGTTCCATTCATGTTATTAGTTTATTACTATGTTAATATGTGAATTAACTGCAAAGCTTATGTTCAAATTATTCACTGAGTCATTGTTCTCGGAGAGAATGATTTGTGCTCAACAGATTTTGGTTTGCTCAAGAGGCAGCTGTAATACATATGACCAATCTGATGGTAACTGCTAGATACAACTGAAGTGGCTAAACAAAAACTTGTTTATTTTCCCTTACAAACTGTGGGACACACCTCAGTGCCATTCTATTAGAAGACTGAAGCTGTGACAGCAGAATGCAGTAGATTTCCCTTTTCCTCTGTAGTGAGTCAGAAATTAAACCATCCTTTTCCCACTCAGCCAGAACAAAAAATAATCTAGAAAGCTAAAACTGCCTGATCCAACTTCCAAGCATATTTATTCGAAATAAGATTATATAAGAGTGCAGATGTGCTTCTTCAAAGAAACATTATTA
Organism: Puccinellia tenuiflora; assembly: GCA_012064385.1. NCBI lineage: Eukaryota > Viridiplantae > Streptophyta > Magnoliopsida > Poales > Poaceae > Puccinellia > Puccinellia tenuiflora. Next base: position 95,358 of record QRDG01000108.1, on the reverse strand, counting down.
TCCTGAAACCAGCAAATAATATAGGCATCTTCTGCTTGGTCTAACAGATGAAGCTACACTAGACTCTGTTTCGCATAATAACATAATCCTGTATACGCAAAACCATTCAACTAACAGAAATATTTCATGATTCCAAGACAGGAAAAAACAGATAATTGTGTCTGATATCGTGCATCATTTGTTCCAACATAACTAGTAACCAGAGTCATAAATCGATGTGCCTTTTAGTGTCCCCTACCTAATCACTGAGATGCACAGGATAACATCAACAAAAAACATGTAACAACACAAGCAAGGCCCTTGAAGTAGGCTAGCAACTTAACAAAAACACATAAAAGCACGTCAAATGCAGCATTTCTGCACAGAGCGCACTAGATAGAGACGCATGGCCGTCTACAAGGGGGCGCGAGTTCAAATTAGCCACGATGCGCGTAGTGTAGCCGAAAATCATCATGACTTCTAGCTAGATCAAGAGGTTACTACTGTTTCAGCTATCAACTAAATAAGAAAAATAATGCATAGGCCTGTGTTATTCATCACTGAAAAAAGAAAATGATATGGCTGATTGGTGATCAGCTGTTTTGAATCTTCAGTTAGTAACTGGGACTTGCTAAAAGAAAACTTAGTAATGGGGTATTTTTCACTTGGAAAGACCGGGTGAGCAAATTTTACAAACTATTGGTAGTTAAGTGTTTTGCAAAAACCTGCAAAACTTTTATTTCAATAAGTAGCACATGAATGATTCTTTTTGGTGGAACATGAAGTCAGCTTAAGCGTTACCTTTACTCTTTTAGTATTAGTATTTGAAATATTTTTTAGATATTTTATAAACAACACCATTTTTTAACTTAAATAATTAACTCAGAGTATGATTTACTTATACTAGTCAAACGAACTTTTAAAAAAAGTTGGGACCATTTTGCATTTCACTCCGGGGCCCCAAATTTCTGGAGACGGTCCTGTAGAGACGCAACGGCAAATGTGCATGGAGCCTTAAACAGGAGTAATAGAGCACCGAATAACATGTAGTAACTGAATCTATCATCTCTCAACTATAAAGGGCATAATCTCTCTGTCCAGTATCACCACCAATATTACGATCTTATCATGCACAAGTGCCTGAACATGAATAGAATCCATGATCCTGAACATGATATGTTTTCCCAATCAATAGAAGCCTGTTGCGTCGCAAAAATGCAGAAATCCGAACCCTTTCCAAACAGCTAAATATATGATCTTCTCAGTGCAGGGACAATCAAGTTAAACAGTTCACATACTGCAGAACATGAGAGTACTCACCGGCAAGATGGCGTCTTTCTCCTTCTCCTTATCTCTCAGTACCTTGGCAACCAGCCCGGCTCTCCTCTTGCCCCTGTTGAGCTCCTCAGTTTCCGAGATCGCGGACACCTTCCTGTCTCGGACCTTCCAGACGGTGCCCTTGCGGACGAGCAGCTTGGCGGCCTTCCACCCGTCGGTGCTGGTGTCGATGACGGTGACCTCTGTCTTAGAGCGCCTCTCCCCGTCCACGGCGACAGCGTACCTGTCGGCCCGGCGGCGCTTCCTGGCCTTGGCCTTGTCTTTGTCGTCCTTGCTGGCAGACTTGTCCTTGGGGCGAGGACGGGGCCGGTTCTGCTTGCGGAATGGCTTGAGCGGGCGGCTGGATCGCGGGGCGGAGGGGACGGCGAAAAGGTCGGAGATGACGCCGGTGAGTGGCGGCGGCGGCGGCGGCGGCGGCTGAGGCGAATGGTTGCTGTTGTTGCCGCTAGGGTTTGGGCGGGCGGGGTTGCGGGGCGGCTTGGGGATAGGCTTGGGGTTGGCAGGCGGGTCCTGGGGGTTGATGACGGCGAGGCGGCGGTCAGAGGAAGCGGGGGCGGGCGGCGGAGGGAGGAGGAGGGTAGGAGGGGGAGGTGGAGGCGGAGTTGGGGGAGTGGGCAGCTGGGGTTGGCCGTAGAGGAGGTCGTCGATTTGGAGGTGGGAGGGGAAGGAGAGGCCGCCCTTGGCGTGGAGGCGGTGGAGCCATGACGGAGTGTTGTTGTTGCTGCTGCTCTCCACCACGGAGAGCACCCATTGGCAGCACGGCATTCTCCCCCTTGCTCCGATCCGGCAGCCGTGGCCGCCGCAGTGTGTGGGGAAACCAGGAAGAAGGTTCTGAAAACTAAAGAGCGGACGTCCGGTAGATAATAGACTGGTTTCGCAGCTCAGAGCATCTCCACCGGCCGCCTGTTTGGTTGCTCGCACTTTTAGCCACCCGTGGCCCAACTCAGCCTCGCCTAAGAGCAACTCCAACCGTTCGCCCCCAGTCCGAATTGTCAACATTTTTTTTTGCCTGTTGGGGGATCCGGCGGAAAAAATCGGTCTGCTGAGTCGGCGATTCCCAGTCGCGTCTCCCAAGCCGGCGTTTTTTCGCCAGTTTTGCTAGTAAAATAATCATAGAACCCCATTTTAATAGCAAATTCATTATTTTTAAAGCAAATTTATTATTTGTATCAAAATAATTCGATGAAAAAATTATTATAAATAGTTTAACAAATCATAAATTTTAAAACAAGTTTTTCAAAACAAATTACATAAACCTAGACCTCGCCTTTACGCCTCCATAGGTGCTCCACCAGATCTTGCTGCAATTGTTGATAAACTACTGGGTCTCGAATCTCCTGACGCTTTGTAAGGTAGGCAGTCCATGATTTCGGTACAGGCAGACGCCGGCTCTACTTCGGATCCTCGCCCACGAGAGGACCCTGTCTGAAGTATGGCACATTCTTCTCCTTTTCATCCACTGGATTCTTCCGCTCGCTCTCAATGATCATGTTGTGCAAGATCACACAACAAGTCATCACCTCCCACATCTGATCTTTCGACCAGGTCATAGCGGGATAACGAACAACAGCAAATCGAGCTTGGTGCCCACCAAATGCCCGCTCGACATCCTTCCTGCAAGCCTCCTGGCACTTGGCATACCAAGCTTGAGCCGTCTTCGGCACAGGGTTTGAGATAGTCTTCACAAATGTGGACCATTTTAGATAGATTCCATCTGCCAGGTAGTATCCCTTGTTGTAATGGTGCCCGTTGATCTCGAAGTTCACCGGGGGAGCATTACCTTCAACAAGATTGGCGAAGACATTGGAGCACCGCAGAACGTTGATGTCGTTGTTAGATCCTGGCATTTCAAAGAAGGAATGCCAAATCCAGGTATCATACGAAGTCACTGCCTCAAGTACGATACTACAACCGCCTTTGTGCCCTTTGTACATCCCCTGCCAAGCAAATGGACAGTTTTTTCATTTCCAATGCATGCAGTCGATGCTTCCTAGCATTCCAGCAAATACTCTTGCTTCATTCTCGGCTAGGATCCGAGCAGTGTCTTCCGCAGTGGGTGTTTGCAAATATTCAGGTCCAAACGCGCCCACTACGGTAGAACCTGTAGACCCAAGGATGGCGGACTCGGCCATGCGCAGATAGTCATCCTGCGAATCAGCTGGAGCTCCGTATGCAAGCAGTTTCAAAACGACCGTGCACTTCTGAAGCGAGTAAAATCCAACCGTACCGGTGCAATCCTTCTTGCAAACGAAGTACCTGTCGAACTCTCGAACACCATTCACAATCCTGAGGAAGAGCTTCCGGTTCATCCTGAAACGGCGTCGAAATGTCTTCTCGCCGTGTAATGGATCGTCGGCGAAGTAGTCGGCGTACACCATGCAATAGCCTTCGGCACGCTGATGTCTACTACACACTTCTATTCTTATAGACTTGTTGGGCCTCCAAGCACAGAGGTTTGTAGGACAGCGGCAAATTTCCCTTAAGTGAGTAACCCAAGGTTTATCGAATCCACGGAAGGTAGAGGTCAAAGATATCCATCTCAAGCAACCCTGCAATTAAGATACAAGAAGTCTCGTGTGTCCCCAACACACCTAATACAATTGTCAGTTGTATAGGTGCACTAGTTCGGCGAAGAGATGGTAAAATGCAAGTGATATGGATGGTAAAAGATGATTTTATAATTCTGTAATAAAAATGGCAGCAAGCAAACAAGTGACAAAAGTGACTAAAAACGGTGTATCAATGCTTGGAAACAAGGCCTAGGCTTCATACTTTCACTAGTGACTACTCTCAACATCATTAACATAATTAAACACATGATAGTTCCCACAAAAATACATGCATGGTAGACGTTACTCGGAGATAATTCTTTTGTGGATCAAATGGGATGAGAATTGCGTAGGGCTACGAAAAGCATACCTTAAAATTCGTATTCCACATCTATGGACACTTCATGCTGTCACTATCCGCATCCAAAGATAGTACTAACAAACACCACAACGTATTTCTTGGATAGTCTATTTCTTCCATAACACAAGCATCAAGAAACCTCATGATCTATTCAATCCAACAAATAACACAAGCATCAAGAAACCTCATGATCTATTCAATCCAAAAAACATGTGACAATATCACAAAACTAGCATGGATCACTCAAAAATTATAGATACGTTTGACACGTATCAGCATCCCCAAGCTTAACTCATATTCGTCCTCGAGTAGGTAAGTGATAACAAAATAATTTTTGATGAGACATGCAACCAACACAAACATGATCAAGATAGTAATGTAAAGAATAGGATGTGAATGAAGTGATACAAAATAATTGTCTATAGTTGATAGCAAGAAATCAATGAATAACCAAGTTGAATCATTGAAGCAAAACCTTTCATAAATAGTACGTTAAAGACATGAAAGCAATGTGATCCACATACTTGATTAATTCTCAAAGTTAACAATTCCATGAAAAAAGTGTTTGAGAATCAAAACAAAGAAGATGTAAGTTTTAGCAAAAAGCTTCAACTTCCAACGGTAAAGTCAATATAAAGATTCATGTTTAATCTGACAATGCAATATGATCAATGATACCCAGGGTCAATGCTAGATGTTTGCTTTGGTGGAGATAGAAGGAAGACGAAAACTGACTCAACATTAAAAGTAAAAGAATGGCCCTTCGCAGAGGGAAGCAGGGATTAGTCATGTGCTAGAGCTTTTTATTTTTATGAAACAGAAGTAAAACAATTTTGAGACATGCATGCTTTCATCAATGACTTCACAACAGAGAAGCTATCTAGTCCCCCATAACAAGCAAGGTTTTTTTAGACTTATGAGAGCAACTGGTTTTTAGAGGAGCGAGTACGCTCTTCTTTCTCCTTGGTTTCACCACTATCCAATGTTTGAGCTGATTTCTCAGATTTGCATTACGCGGAGGAGAATGGTGAGTTATATTTATATTTTGCTTAAGCTGCTCTCGGGTTGATTAAAGTGAAGACGTAATCCATCAACACCGGGTGAAAGGGGGAAAATGACCTTGCTCGTCACAAGTTATATCTAACTCTCTACTGCTCCCTCATGAGATTAAAAACAGAGGCACACAAAGGAGTATTTTGAATTTTTAAAGATAGTACATGACAAATTTACTTGGAATGGCAGGAAATACCATGCATAGGTAGATATGGTGGACTCAGCTGGCAAGATAGTTTGGCTTTGGGATTTGGATGCACGAGTGAACCATACACTCAGTACGAATTTTTGGGCTTAGCAAAGAAGGTATTTGAAGCAAACATCTAAAATTAACCGGTAACAGAGTAGCATAAGACATTTATCAATCATAACCATAAAAGCTCCACACCGTCTCCAATGTTGACCAAACAATTCTTTTGATGGAAAGATTAGCTTAAAAAATTAACAACTACGAAACACCACATAGTTTCAAGTTTTTAACAGTATTTCTTTACTAATCAATTCTACTCAAATAACCAGCAAGTTTAAGCATTCATCTTAATATCTCAAAACAAATGAGAAGTATCAATTATCCACACAATGATCTACAATACTATGCAGGCTTTCATTTCATTCCAATATCACATGCACAGCATTTTATCGCTCTAACAAATCAACCAACCAACCAAAAAAATCCTCAAACAAATATAAGTGAAGATCAAGAGAGTCTAACAACAACTACTAGCAGCTCTAAACAAGATAAAAACTAAAAGCGAGAGCTTACTAGCAAACAAACAGTAGATAAGATTACTCAACAAGATATAAGCGAAGCAAATGAGTATTCAAATAAAAAAGCGGAGCGTGCCTCTCTCCCACACAAACAAAGCAAGGATCCAAAAAGTATATGACCAGCAAACAAACAAACAAAACTGAAAGTAAAAAGACGCTCCAAGCATAGCACATAATATGTAAAGTGATAAAAACGAAGTTCAACAAAGACGACCTTATGATAGTCGATAAAGATGAGGGGATGCCTTGGGCATCCCCAAGCTTTGACTCTTGGTGGTTCTCGATATTCAGAGGGGGTGCCATGGGGGCATCCCCAAGCTTGAGCTCTGATCCATCTTCAATTTCTTCATTATCCTCTCCTTTGGAACTTAAAAACTCCCTTCACACAAAACTTCTCATAGACTGATTAGAGGGTTAGTGCTCATAAATTAAAATTCACATGCGTTCAACTCAAGACAAATTGCAAACAACTTTATTGGGCATTAGCTACTGTTTACTAAGCCTCAATGTGGCACTCTACCCCTAGAGTATCACATATGACGATGGTAAAGAGGCAAATGCAAAATAAAAGCAGAATCTGTCAAAATCTGAACAGTCTGTAAGATCGAATTTTTAGAAGCACTTCTGTAGCTCAAATCAAAAAAATTAAAACTAACGAAAGATAGATAAAAGCATAAGGCTTGCTATAAAAAATTATCAGAAAAAGATAAAATTCTGGATATTTTAGGATTTTCGTGCAACATACGCACAGAATCTGTTTTTTGGACAGCAACACAATACCTCGCACTTTCAATGCATTAGAGGATAAACTTGGCACAAAAAACCAAAAGAAAAAGATACAATGAAATTTCTACAAAGGAACTTCATGACTCAAGAAAAATAAAAAATAAACTGAAAGTAAAAGATGGGTTGCCTCCCAACAAGCGCTTTTCTTTTAATCCTATTAGCTAGGCATGATAATTTTAATGATGCTTTCATAAGAATAAGAGTTGGAACACAAAAGAGAGCATCATTAAGAAAATATCAAACACATTTAAGTCTAACTCTCTTCCTATGCATAGGCATCTTGTAAGAAAATAAATTATTGGAGCATAAAGCATTAAGCATAGGAAGGCAAAGCAAGTGCAACATTAAAACCTTCAACATAAAGAGGGGAAACTTTCATAATAACTTTCAGTAGAATCATAAGAAAACTCAATAACATAACCATCACATAAAGCATTTTCTCATGATTCACATGCATAAAAGTATTATTATTACTCTCCACATAAGTAAAATCCTTCTCATTAGTAATATTGGGAGTAAAACTATCATAACCATCATTGTAATCATCATAAATAGGAGGCATATCATGATCATAATAAACTTTTTCCTCAATAGTAGGTGGACTGAAAATATCACATTCTTCATTATAATCATCATATATAGGAGGCATAGTATCATCAAAGCAAATTTCTTCCTTCAAACTTGGGGGACTAAAAAGATCATATTCATCAAAACCAACATCCCCAACCTTAGAGTTTTCCATAGCATTAGCAACAATAGCATTCAAAGAAATCATACTAATAACATTGCTACTAGCATGATTGTTATGCAAATAAAGTTCCATAGGTTTTTTAATTTTCTCTTCAAAAGCATCATGACCAATTTCAAGATAAATTTTATAAAGCTCTCTAATTTTTTTGTTGTTTTCCATTAAGCCTAACTAGTAAAATAAAAACAAGAAACAAAAAGATTTAATTGCAAGATCTAAATAAGATACCTTCAAGCACTCACCTCCCCAACAACAATGCTAGAAATTAGCTTCGTCGTCGGAGTGTGAGTACCTTTTACCTTACCTCCCCGGCAACGGCGCCAGAAAAGAGCTTGATGTCTACTACACACTTCTATTCTTGTAGACTTGTTGGGCCTCCAAGCGTAGAGGTTTGTAGGACAGCGGCAAATTTCCCTTAAGTGAGTAACCCAAGGTTTATCGAATCCACGGGAGGTAGAGATCAAAGATATCCCTCTCAAGCAACCCTGCAATTAAGATACAAGAAGTCTCTTGTGTCCCCAACACACCTAATACAATTGTCAGTTGTATAGGTGCACTAGTTCGGCGAATAGATGGTAAAATGCAAGTGATATGGATGGTAAAAGGTGATTTTTTAATTCTGTAATAAAAATGGCAGCAAGCAAACAAGTGACAAAAGTGACTAAAAACGGTGTATCAATGCTTGGAAACAAGGCTTAGGCTTCATACTTTCACTAGTGACTACTCTTAACATCATTAACATAATTAAACACATGATAGTACCCACAAAAATACATGCATGGTAGACGTTACTCGGAGATAATTTTTGTGTGGATCAAATAGGATGAGAATTGCGTAGGGCTACGAAAAGCACACCTTAAAGTTCGTATTCCACATCTATGGACACTTCATGCTGTCACTATCCGCATTCAAAGATAGTACTAATAAACACCACAACCTATTTTTTGAATAGTCTATTTCTTCAATAACACAAGTATCAAGAAACATCATGATCTATTCAATCCAACAAATAAAGAACAAACTAATGATAAAGATCCTTCCAATCTATTATCCATAGAGTCACACACGGCACCCATCCTGTCACCGAGGTACCATGATCACAACGGTGGCTCCGGAAATTGTACTAAATAACACTACTTGAGCAACATCATATCCATTACACATAGGGAAACATCATGTATTTAACTACACTAACAAAGCTCATGATCACAACGAAATTCACATCATGGGAGAGAGAGATAACCACATAGCTACTTGTATAAGCCTCAGCCCCGGTGAGGGACTACTCCCTCCTCATCCCGGGAAGCAGCGGGGTTGATGGAGATGGCCCCGGCGGTCGATCCCCGTCCCGGCAGGGTGCCGGAACAGGACCTTCTGAACCCCCGAAACTTGTCGGCGATGGTGGCGGAGCTCTGTTGCGTATTTGAGAAAAAACCTTCGGGGGTTAGGGTTTTTGCGTCGGATGTGATTTTATAGGCGTCGGAGGCAGCCGAGGGGTGCCCCACAGGGCAGGTGCGGGTCCCACCTGCGGGTGGGCCCTAGGCCGCGGCAGGGGGCCGCCCCTGGCCAGTGTGGGTCCCCTGGAGTCGCCCTTCTGGCTCCCTTCCTTATTTCTTCAATAAAAATCTTCGTAAATTTTTGTCCAATTCCGAGAATATTTCCAGAAGTAACTTTCTGCAACAAAAACAGCACAAAAACAGGGAACTGACACTGGGCACCTTGTCAATAGGTTAGTCCGACAAAATGCATAAAAATGATATAATTGATAGTAAAAACATGTGACAGTATCACAAAACTAGCATGGATCACTCAAAAATTATAGATACGTTTGACACGTATCACACACTGCCGTTGCTTGCTCTTTTGGCGATTTGGTGCCGAGCCACCGCGCTTCGGCTGTGCATCGGCGGCGTACAGGCCGGCCAGACAGGCGAGCATCTGCAAGTGCTCTTCGTCGTCGGCGGCGGCGCAGTCGGCTTCCTCTTCCAGAAGAGCGGCGAGCATCTCCTCATCGTCATAGTCCATCTCAGGCAAAACGTCGAACACCTCACGGGCAGGGTGGGCGCGAAACTTGATCGCGATGGTGATTCACCGCAAAAACTCGGGCAGCGGCAGATGGGGGTGGGGGGTACAGCAGGGTGTGTCATCGCAGTGGTTGGTGGATTATTCTGGCGGCGTGTTCGCGGCGGAAGGGAGGAGTTGGTGTCGGCGACGGGGAGAGGGAGACGAGGAATAGGGTGAATATTTGGTGGGTATGTGGGTTCTCTCGCCGACAGGGCTGGCCTGCGCAGTTTTTCCCTTTCGCCGGTGCCCCCAGGCGGAACCCGACGCGCTGGGTTCGGCCTAGGACGCCGGATAAAATTTGGCCCAAATCCGGCGAAAAACGAGGCCTTGGGGGGCGCGACTAGGAGGAAAATGGGCCGTCGGCGTCAAAAAGTGGCTGCTGGGGGGGGGGGGGGCTCTCGGGGGGACGGCTGGAGTTGCTCTAAATGTGGCTCTCCAAAATAGTCAGTCATGTCAATAACCCCCGCAATATGACTATCGGAGACTCCGGCGCGAAAATCCGTCCCGTCACGATCATAATATATGTAAATTTGTCGAGGCGGCCCAATAAACCATCTGGTACTCCAATATCCTGATCCATAGAATCGGAATGTGAATGCTGGACAAAAATGTCGTCACATCGGATACCGATAAAACGGGTACTACATGACAAGGATCCAACCATTCTCTAGAGACTAACTTATCTGTCTTGTGATCGTCTCCTCTCCCACCCTTACTGAATCACTGTCGCCCTATTTCTACTATGCCCCCTATCTAGCAAGGACGTGCATGCCTCCCCCGCTTCAGTTGTCACATTTGTCGTCGTTTGGAAGCCCCCGCCACTACCTGGATTAGATCGTCGGCAGCTAGCACAACATTGTCGCCGCTTCTGCAAGCCGTCTGACCTCCTACTGTGTCTGGCCTAGACCGGCCAGCGGTTCTTCTTCGATCGCCAGCGCATGTCGAATCGCCGGACACACATCTCTGACAGAGAACACTTCGTGTCTGCCTCGCATACAAGGTGGCTTCGTTCAATCTCCATAAGATGGCGCAAACAACAAGCATCCACCGCACAGACGGGCTCTCCAAAATAGTCAGCCATGTTCTCCATATGATCGTCGCTTCCGCAGGTCGTCTAACCTCCTACTCCATTTGGCTTGGGCCGGCCAGCGGTTCTTCTTTGATCACCAGCGCATGTTGACTCGCCGGACACACATCTCTGACAGAAAACACCTCGCATCTGCCTCGCACATAAGGTGACTTCATTCAGTCTCCATAATATGGCGCAAACCAAGAGCATCCACCACAAGGACTGGCTCCCCAAAATAGTCAAGCCTGTTCTCCAGATGATCGAATTCAATCTTCTTATGAGGCAAACCTTGAACTTCTTGAAATTGCAGCATAACTCGGTGTAAAGCAGCTCATAATCCTTCCACCAAAACATTTGTCAGTGTCCGAACCCCTAACTCGTCTCTCTAGCAAGGACATGCAGCCCTCCCCCGCTTCAGTTGTCCCTCTTGTCATCGTTTAGAAGCCCCACCACTACCTAGATCCGACCGTCGACAGCTAGCACATCACCATCGCCGCTTCCGCAGGCCGTCCGACCTCCTACTCCGTACGGCCTAGGCCGGTCAGCGGTTCTTCTTCGATCGTGAGCGCTCGTCAACTCATCGGACACACAGTCTGACATAGAACACGTCGCGCCTGCCTCACACACAAGGTGTCTTCATTCAATCTCCATAAGGTGGCGCACAAGAATAGCATCCACCACACAGACTGCATCTCTCCAAAATAGTCAGCGTTGTTCTCTAGGTGATCGAATTCAATCTTCTATCAGGACAAACCTTGAACTTCTCCAAAATAGTCAGTGAAAAATAGTTCATAATGCTTGCAACAAAAATATTTGTCAATGTCCCAACCATGCTCTCGATTAAAGAAATATGTGCCCTCCAATGATGCAATCGGAGTTAGACATGGAGGCAATGGTGAAAGTTGCCTTCTTCTTCCTTTGCTCATTCTTCATGGCATAATCGAAATCCTGCTTGTGCTCATAATCCTTGTTTTACTGACGCTCAACATGTTCATCCACACCAACATCGTGCTCATTGGTATGAAAGTGGCGAGGAATCTTCGGAGAACGGCCACGTTGATCATGCTTCTTCGAACGAGAACCCGGACAACCTACACAAGAATATATAATAAGGGGATAGCATGGGATGCGCACTCATGTCTAGGAAATCAAAAGAGAGCACAAAGAATAAATGAATTTGGCAATGCTAGATCTAGGTCGGAAGTTCCATAGTGCAACCCGGATATATCTAGCCACCAGAAGTTTCGGGTCACAAAGACCGGAAGTTCTGGTGTGGACAATTTCGACTGCACGATGGAACTTCCGCCCTATTTCAAAAATCGCACTATAATTGGTGTTGATGCTCTGTGTTGGGCTAGTCAATGATTTTGGTGGATAGCTAAAATCCTCACCTTAGGGACCAGTATGCTAATAACTAGTGTTGATGCCCTTTGTTGGGCTATCTATTAAACTCGCAATCGTGCTTGCTTTGAAGGGAAATTGACATCATCTCCTCTTGAGTTTAATTGTTTTATAGGTTTGCATTTTTACGATATTTAGATTGTCTGTAAACTGAGGCAGATAAGCGAAACTTGGTGGATGGAGCTGAACGTCTACAAAGAAGGCACTTGTAGCACATGATAAGGCGAGATTGACTACACTCAGGATCACAGATGGGGTGGATGTCGATTGTGAGGATGACATGGAGGAATGAATCCGTGTTTGCACGGAGCTATGTGTATGTCAGGGGGGAGCAGCCCCCAGTCCAAGAAAATTTCAGCTAAAAATTACTACTATTTGGCCCATTTGTCCCCCAAATCAGTAGTATTTGACCTAATTGTCCCTGCTCCAAAACTGGCCCAACATGTCTCTATAGCCCGTTTGCCCCCCCAGCCACCCGGCCCAAGCTCCTGAAGGGGTCGCAGCATAGAAAACAAAAAAAATTCCTACGCAACAAGCAGAATAAACCCCAAGGATCTTGATCTACTAGATGGAGGTAGCGAAGATGAGATCCAATCTCTTACCCTTGAAGATCAACAAACGCGTTTTGTCGGTGCAGGGGTTGGCTAGTCGATCCCCGCAACTAGACTCATCTAGTCGCGAGGAGATGTATTATCCAAGCGATCCAATCCGATGAAGTGCCACGACGGGCAGCACCTCCGCGGTGTCCACACGTATGGCTCGATGTAGATCTCCGCCTTCTTGATCCTGCAAGCAAGGTGGAGATGGCTAGATGGATCTCAGCACCACGACGGTTGTGGTGGCGTTGATGGTGTAGATCTCCACGAGCATGGCTTCACCAAGCCAAGCAAGAGGAGAGGGAGAGGAGGAGGTGCAGCAGTAGCCCTACACTAGGGGTGGTGCGGCTAGGGCATGGAGGTGGTGGTGGCGGCAACCCTCCGGGGAGAGAGGTGGCGCCGACTATGGAGGTGAAGGGGCGGCGGCTAGGGCGCCAAGGGAGGGTGCGGCTAGGGCAGCCCATGGGTGGTGCGCTCCCCTCCCCTCCTTTTATATGGGGCGGCTAGGGTTAGGGCAAGGGCTGGCCGGCCCCCCTTGCCTTGGCCCCCAAGTTGGGGCGCCCCCTTTGGGCCCCTTGGCCCTTTGGCTGGCCGGTTTGGCCCATATGGGCCATTGTGTGGTGCGGCTGGCCCAAGTGGCTAGCTAAACCCCTTTGGTCCATGTGGGCCCCATATCTTATGTGGGTCCCACTTCTAGACTCCTCTAGAACTTTCTAGAACCTTCCGGTACCCTACCGAAATATTTCGGAACTTTTCCGATACCTCCGGAAACCACTTTCCTTATATGAATCTTATTCTCCGGACCACTCCGGAACTCCTCGTGATGTCCGGGATCCTATCCGAGACTCCGAATCAATATTCATTCATACCATCAATAATCTCATCGCTAACCCTAGCTACATCGGAGCGTTAAGTGTGTGACCCTACGGGTTCGAGAACATGCAGACATGATCATATCAATAATCAATAGCGGGACCGGGATGCCCATATTGACTCCTACATATTCAACGAAGTTCCTTATCGATTGAACCACGATGCCGGAGATTCTTAATCTCGTATACGATTCCCTTTGTCTTACCGATATATAACTTGCCCGAGATTCGATCGTCGATATCTCCATATCTAGTTTCATCTCGTTACCTGGCAAGTTCTCTTTACTCGTCCATAATATAGGATCTCCGTGATTAACACTTAATCACATGGTTGCAACCTTTCTGATGCTATATTACCAAGAGGGCCCAGAGATATCTTTTCCGTCACAAGGAAGGACAAATCCCACTCTTGATTCATGTCACCCAACAAATACCATCGGAGATACCTGAAAGCCACCTTTATAATCACCCAGTTACGAAGTGACGTTTGATGTCCACAAAGTATTCCTCCGGTAAACGGGAGTGACATAATCTCATGGTCTAAGGAAACTATACTTGGCATACTAAAAGCGTTGGCAATGAAACTGTGTGACACGATCAATTGCAACTCTTTATTATCGGGTCTTGTCCATCACATCATTACTCCTAATGATATGACTCCGTTATCAAGTGACTATAACAAGTCCATGGTTAGGAAACTCTAACCATCTCTTGACTAACGAACTAGTCCGGTAGAGGCTTACTAGGGACAACTGGTTGTTTATATTCCACACATGTATTATGTTTCTGGTTAATACAATTATAGCATGGAGAATAAACTATTATCATAAACATGAATATGCTAATAAACCATTTTATTATTGCCTCTAGGGCATATTCCCAACAGTCTCCCACTTGCACTAGAGTCAATAATCTAGTTTACATTTTCTCGATCCAACACTCATGGTGTCTAACACTCATGGAGTCTCAGTGCTGATCATGTTTGCTCGTGGAAGAGGTTCTGTCCGTGTTCTGTACTATACAGTTCTTTATGTTCTTTGCAAAATGTCAATGTCACCTAATTTGACATTACTTTATCATCTCATGATAAACCTATTATCATCACATGATGAATATAATACATTCGGTTAGAGAGTGAGATTTTCGTTTCCCTTTTATGCCTACATGACGTATGATCAGTCAAGAGGACTTTCACATAGCATGTGCACCCGGAACTCACTCAGTCTTGAAATAAAATTTCTCAAACCATAATATTATATCTTTTAATCCTTGAATTAATCATATACTCCTATACGTTGTAGACTCACAAATCAACAGTGCAATCATGTCACTTCGATATTTTCGATCATGCTTTCGCTGCGCTTCTGCTATTATGAGATCCCCAATCTAGTTTGGTTTTATGACTTCAACCAAGTCTACCAATCTCTAGATTCTATTATCTCATCTTTATGTTAAAATGACTCCTCATTCTAACACGTTCTTCTAACCAAGAACTTGGGTCACATATCGTCAAATACAAACACATGGTTCTTATATGTTTTAGTCCTATGAACAATTCATAGTGATCACTAACATATCCTCCAACCATCATTTTTGTACTGAGTTATCAACTCAATGTTTCACCTATTTTCCACAAGCAGATGAACCTTTCTTCTCTTGTTTTATTTTGAACTCCTTCAAAATCTTACTTAGGTTAAACATCCTGACATAATGTTTATCAAACATATCTATCCACCATAGATACATCTATCTCCATAGATATTTGACGTTAAAAACTAACTTCATAAGTTATACGTTGGTTCCTGACTCATTTACAACATTTATGAAATCTCCATTTCACTCAAACAAGATGTTGTAAACTCCCACTCAAATATACACCATACACATATTAAATTGTGAAACCACTTTGGCTCCCACTCAGAAATATGTTATCCTTATATTTGACCATGATTAACTAGCTCCCACTCAAACATATGTCACCACATATTTTGATCTTGGAAAATAGTTTCTGCTCTAACTTAACATATGTCACCACATATCTTAATTAGATCACACTCGTGTATTTTCTCGATATTTTGGACACCTCCAAAATTCTTAATTAACTATTAATATCGAGAACTCTTTATACGAAACGCTAGTACTTTACTAGCTTTAAGTTTTATTTATTCCCTGCAAAACCCCTTTTGAGGAATAAATATGTGAAACATCACTTTCACAAAATCAAGCAACAATTACTTTGTGATTTAAACTTAACATAGGATGACTCTTAGTCATTTTCGTATTTAAGGTTTCTATTTCTTCTTTGTAGTTTCGTAGGTATGTCTTGTTTCTGAAACATGACAAGTAAATCATGAATATTATTTTGTAACCTGACAAAACTTTATATTCTTGAATCCTACTTTTCTTTAGACAAGCTAAACCGAAATTCAATGATCACCATCATTAATTCCTTTATGTGTCAAGTTTTAACCAACATAGCACTTTACATATGTGCCACTTGATACATAAACAAGCAAGGTTTTAGCTTTTCCATTTATTCCATCAATTCTTTTATCCACGAAACCTTTTCACGATAAAACCACTAAAACACTTAGCACAACCAACAAATTGGTTTGCCCCTTTTAGTCTCATATTGTGGAATCACATTCATAGTCATACTTATGAATATACTACACCATTATTCGCAATAGTCTCTAATTATCTCATAATTAATGAAACCACCTTTTCTCATAACTCATATGAAAAATGTTTATGCGAATCATTAAATAGATCCTTATTTCTAAACAGAGTGTTTATTAAATAAATCTAAATGCTATTATTAAACCCCGAAATAAAACCCTTCTTTGAGACCACACAATATCAAATAGTGTGTGATTACAATATCTTAGGACATATCAAACTCCTTTGAAATATTCTAAACATTGTAATTTGTGATAACACTTGTCACAAGTCCACATACTAACATATAACTCAAATATTTCGTCTCTTTTGATCAAATCATAAAGACTCAATTTTCTTGTTAACTTAATATCCTAAACTCCAGAATTTTATTTGATCTCATCAAATATCATAACTCGAACAAATACATATATTTACTCATATCACTTATGATGGAGCGCACAAAATAATGACATCTCACATTTGCTGAAAATACAACCAACACTTGTGTTTATCTTCGGCAACTCATGACACACTTCCAAAGGGTGGCATTTTTAGTCATACTCCTTCAACAAGGCGCATTGATAAAACATCAAAATGTTTATTCAATCTTTAGCACGACTAAAAACAATTGTCATTATTAAGTTTTGGATATTTTAGTATGTCTTTTATTTTTATAAATGTTTAACTAATTTATCATCTAGATTATAATAAGAATAATACACTTATAATCGAAAACTTGTGATTTCCAAAAAGGATCACTCATGAAAATAGAACAACCATTGTCTTTAACATGAATAACCGTCTCACATAAGCAAGACACACTAATTAAAATCACACTTAATTCGATTACGAAAATTATTCAAATCCTCTAATCCAAATGATAAATGTAGAGACAGATCGTTGCCAGCATCAACTCCTTGATTGCCACTATTCTGCAACGTCTTCCCATATCCTTTATGCAAATCTCAAGCAGCAGGTTCTGTTTTCATAAAACAGAATGAGTATCAAATACTTATCGAAACTGCCACAATTGCAATTTGGACTTAAACACTTATAACATGTATATCAATATATACTTTCTGCATTGTCAACTTCTCTTGCTATGGGTTCCATTTTGACATGACACAGCCAAGACACAAACTCACAGAAAGTGATCAAATCCCTTCCCATGACCTAGTCTCTGACATAATTCTTGAAGCTGGGGAGAAACTAGCGTATCACCCCATCTGTCGCGAAACCGTCATTCATCTCGTGGTTCCAAACAAGCACTAGACGATGATGTATCTCATGCATTATCCTCAGGTGTTGTTCCAAGCAAGTGTTCTCTTCCATCTTGAGTGAAAGAAAACCATTCAGACATTCGAACCTTACAATTCTAACTTGTGCTGAAAATCTATTTTTCAGCTTACCAACAATCTCCATTGTAGTCAAGTTCTTGAATTGTCTACTTAGGTCAGAATTCATGAAGGTGCACATCATCCACTTGACTTTCAAGTAGGTGGTTCAAAACCACTCCATGTACTCTTCATAGCTTGCAGAAATATTTGGGTTTATCTCCTATTGGTTCTTCTAGCACGTAGAGCTGAGCATGGGTGTTTAGGACTTCTTTCAAAAACAGGTACCACTTAACAAAATGACCCATCGAGACGCAGTTTTTCAGCAACGAACTGACTACCGTAGTCGATCATAATCTACAAGGATTTTTGCAAAGACATCTTGGGACTTTTGTTTATGATAATTTTAATTCATCTTAATGAACTCCCACTAAACTCAACATCTCTCTGGTTGTTTAGTGACACACGATCCAAATCCACTACACCACAACCGATCATCACGTGAGATGATGTAGCTTCAATGGTGAACATCACCATGTTGATCATATCATCCATATGACTCGTGTTTAGCCTTTCGGCTCTTGTGTTCCGAGGCCATGTCTGTACATGCTAGGCTCGTCAAGGAAACTGTAGTATTTTCGCATGTGTAAATCTGGCTTACACCCGTTGTATGTGAACGTAGAATCTATCACACCCGATCATCACGTGGTGCTTCGAAACGAAGATCTTTGGCAACGGTGCATACTAGGGAAGAACACATCTTGATATTAACGTGAGAGATCACCTTATCATGCTACCGTCGCGATCACATCTAAGCAAAACAATAAGGTGCATAAAATGATTAACATCACATGCAATTCATAATTGTGATATGATATGGTCTTTCTTCTTGTGCTTTTGATCTCCATCTCCAAAGCACCGGCATGATCTCCATCACCGGCATGATCTCCATCATTGTGGCGCCATCACCATGGTTGTCCACCAACTATTGCAACTACAACTAATGCTACTCTTAGCAATAAAGTAAAGCAATTACATGGTGATTCAATGACACGCAGGTCACATAAAATAATAGACAACCATATGGCTCCTGCCGGTTGCCGTACTCATCGACATGCAAGTCACGAAAGATTACAAACATGATCATTGCATACATTATCACAAATCACACATTGGCCATACCACATCACATGACCCCCTCTGCAAAAACAAGTTAGACGTCCTCTGCTTTGTTTATGCAATTTTTACGTGGCTTGGGTCAATGAGATAGAACCGTTCTAATCTACGCAAAACCACAATGGTGATATAGTAGTTGCTTATTTACTCATCCTTTTGAAAGGCCTTCCATTGAAAATTGCATCTTCACTAAAGCAAGAGAAACAGACACCCGCCAGTCACTTATGCAAAACAAGTTGCATGTCAGTCGTGGAACCGGTCTCTCGTGCGTGGACGAGTAAGGTTGGTCCGGGCCGCTTCATCTCACAATACCGCAAAGACGCAAAGTGCACGCGAGAAGGTAGCAACATAAAATATCAATGCCCACAACACTTGTGTTCTAATCGCACCAACATCTACGAATAGATCTAGGCTCTGATACCACTGAAGGGGTCGCAGCATAGAAAACAAAAAAATTTCCTACGCAACAAGCGGAATAAACCCCAAGGATCTAGATCTACTAGATGGAGGTAGCGAAGATGAGATCCAATATCTTACCCTTGAAGATCAACAAATGCGTTTTGTCGGTGCAGGGGTTGGCTAGTCGATCCCCGCAACTAGACTCATCTAGTCGCGAGGAGATGTATTATCCACGCGATCCAATCCGATGAAGTGCCACGACAGGCAGCACCTCCGCGGTGTCCACACGTACGGATCGATGTAGATCTCCGCCTTCTTGATCCCGCAAGCAAGGTGGAGATGGCTAGATGGATCTCGGCACCACGACGGTTGTGGTGGCGTTGATGGTGTAGATCTCCACGAGCATGGCTTCACCAAGCCAAGCAAGAGGAGAGGGAGAGGAGGAGGTGCAGCAGCAGCCCTACACTAGGGGTGGTGCGGCTAGGGCATGGAGGTGGTGGTGGCGGCAGCCCTCCGGGGAGAGAGGTGGCGCCGGCTATGGAGGTGAAGGGGCGGCGGCTAGGGCGCCAAGGGAGGGTGCGGCTAGGGCAGCCCATGGGTGGTGCGCACCCCTCCCCTCCCCTCCTTTTATATGGGGCGGCTAGGGTTAGGGCAAGGGCTGGCCGGCCCCCCTTGCCTTGGCCCCCAAGTTGGGGCGCCCCCCTTTGGGCCCCTTGGCCCTTTGGCTAGCCGGTTTGGCCCATATGGGCCATTGTGTGGTGCGGCTGGCCCAAGTGGCTAGCTGCACCCCTTTGGTCCATGTGGGCCCCATATCTTATGTGGGTCCCACTTCTAGACTCCTCTAGAACTTTCTAGAACCTTCCGGTACCCTACCGAAATATTCTGGAACTTTTCTGATACCTCCGGAAACCACTTTCCTTATATGAATCTTATTCTCCGGACCACTCTGGAACTCCTCGTGATGTCCGGGATCCTATCCAAGACTCCGAATCAATATTCATTCATACCATCAATAATCTCATCGCTAACCCTAGCTACATCGGAGCGTTAAGTGTGTGACCCTACGGGTTCGAGAACATGCAGACATGATCATATCAATAATCAATAGTGGGATCGGGATGCCCATATTGACTCCTACATATTCAACGAAGTTCCTTATCGATTGAACCACGATGCCGGAGATTCTTAATCTCGTATACGATTCCCTTTGTCTCACCGATATATAACTTGCCCGAGATTCGATCGTCGATATCTCCATATCTTGTTTCATCTCGTTACCTGGCAAGTTCTCTTTACTCGTCCATAATATAGGATCTCCGTGATTAACACTTAATCACATGGTTGCAACCTTTCTGATGCTATATTACCGAGAGGGCCCAGAGATATCTTTTCCGTCACAAAGAAGGACAAATCCCACTCTTGATTCATGTCACCCAACAAATACCATCGGAGATACCTGAAAGCCACCTTTATAATCACCCAGTTACGAAGTGACGTTTGATGTCCACAAAGTATTCCTCCGGTAAACGGGAGTGACATAATCTCATGGTCTAAGGAAACTATACTTGGCATACTAAAAGCGTTGGCAATGAAACTGTGTGACACGATCAATTGCAACTCTTTATTATCGGGTCTTGTCCATCACATCATTACTCCTAATGATATGACTCCGTTATCAAGTGACTATAACAAGTCCATGGTTAGGAAACTCTAACCATCTCTTGACTAACGAACTAGTCCGGTAAAGGCTTACTAGGGACAACTGGTTGTTTATATTCCACACATGTATTATGTTTCCGGTTAATACAATTATAGCATAGAGAATAAACTATTATCATAAACATGAATATGCTAATAAACCATTTTATTATTCCTCTAGGGCATATTCCCAACAGCCCCGCCACTGCGTGTGAGTCGTGCTTCTTGAAGAAATGCATATATGCCTTGTGAACAAAAATGGCGGGCAGCTGGAAGCTTCGCCTTCACGTATTCAGAACTCTAAAGTTTGTATATTCATATTTTGCGTTATTGTGGTGCTAGGTGAGCCATGGATAGACCAGTAATTTTCATATTTTTTGCTTGGTTTGAGGGACTTACTGGTGAGCTTCATCACTTTTAGTTTCGGTCTTAGTTTCTTATTTGCTTTTGTTGTTGGCACGTACTGCCTGAAATTTGTCCTGTTATCCTATGGAATGGAGAACACGGCTCCTTTATAGGAGGTAGGCATATGGAATAATGTAGAAAATAGTTGCATCTTAGATATGTCATAAGGTAGAGAATTTACACAAGCATGGCACACAGTCTTCAAAACTATCAGTATGATGCACAAATAGATACCATACAGGTTGGATGTTTGAAGAGAATGGGATATTGAATCATATTCTATGGGAATGCTAGATGCATATATGCAATAAAGTGAAAATTTTGTCCTACGACATGGCATGGCCAGTTCAATGGACTTGTATAGGACTTGCGTCATTTTTTAGGCTGTTGCACTACAAGCTCTATGGATTTGACACATTTTCTTCGGCTTACCAGAATCTCGTCAGCATGTTTCAGCGATCTTCGTTGTTTTGGAAGACTAGTTGAATGACATGCCTACCTAGTGAATTTTGATTTCAATGAACATTAATATGCCATGGGATATTATTGACGATAGTTTATTCTTAGTGCGGTGTATTTATGAAGTCAATAATAACCTACAAGGTGACAAAAAATCTATTTTCCCACTACACAAGAATTTTGCGTGAGCATTTGGATTTCACCAAGCTTGTTTTCCTATAATTGGCGGATTGGCTAGATTTGGGAAGTAAGAAACATTGTGGGACTTCACGATGGCTTTTATCATCATGTGAGACATGATGATTGAGGATGAGTGATGTCAAAATGAGAGCGTGTTCCTACAATACTTTGAGAAGTTTCATGCATGTGCCATCAATGTAGTTTTTGGTAACGTGTTTGAACTATTTGGTTGTACTACATTGATCACCGTGCTTTGTGTGTGTAAAATATTGAACTTAAATTTTACCAGTCGTATTAGAATATTTAAAATATCATCGGATTATATATGGTATAATGTAAATTTTTATATTGTTATGGTGCTAAAGTATAATGTTTGACTGTTTGACTGTTTGTGAAGACTAGAAAAATGAGAAAAAAGAGAGGAGGAAAGGAATAGGCATAAGATTTTAGGGATCACATGGTTGGGCCATGAGCTATGTTCCGTCCAGCCCAGTTGGAGAGAGGGGCAACACGCAGTTCGACGTCGTCGTCGTCGTCGTCTCCGCACACGCTCCACCTCACCTTTCTCCCGACTCACCGCACCACAACGATGGCTTTCTCCATGGCCACCTCCACCGCCTCCACGGCCGCAGCCGCTTCCCTCCGCCTCCTCCCGGCGCCGGCCACCCCATCCTCCTGCACCCTCCGCTTCCCGCCCATCCTCCGCCGCGCGCCTCGCGTCCTCTTATCCGTCTCCGCCCTCAGCAAGCTCTCCGAGGCGTCCCCCGTCCCCATCCCGCAGGAGCCCACCCAGACTTTGCCCGACGAGGAAGCGCTCCCGCCCAGACCCGGGGTCTACGGCGTGTTCGACCCCTCCGGGGACCTGCAGTTCCTCGGGATCTCGCGGAACGTCAGGGCTAGCATCGAGGGGCACCGCAGGAAGGTACCAGCCGACCTCTGCGCCTCCGTCAAGGTATACGCAGTGACCCACCACCCTTCCAGTCAGATTTCGATTTCATCATGGAACGTGGAGGGACCTATGAATCGAATCATGATCGAATGAATTGGAATAGGATAGCGTGTATGATGATAAGGGGCTATTGAAGTGATCATGGTTTATTCTCAATCACGCTGATACATGCGCTACCACCCGTTTTAATCACTTCAGATGATCGGTCTTCTGCAAATGATTGCCCTGTACTCCTGTCCGCATTTCCTTGCTATACGCACTAGTTTGTATCCTAGTTTTGGCCATACTATTTGAGGATTTGACCACACTGATTTCTGCAGGTTGCCATACCAGACGAGGAGACACCAGATAAAAGTGTCCTAACTGATGCCTGGAAATCATGGATGCAAGAATACATAGCAGCCAGTGGCAAGGCGCCACCAGGGAACGTTTCCGGAAACCACACCTGGATTGGTCCCCCACAGCGACCTGCAGACTTGCGTTTGACGCCTGGTCGCCACGTTCAGCTAACCGTGCCGCTTGAACAGTTGATTGATCGGTTAGTGAAGGAGAACAAAGTGGTTGCCTTCATCAAAGGATCAAGAAGTGCACCGCAGTGTGGGTTCTCGCAAAGGGTGGTGGGGATCCTGGAGGCGCATGGAGTTGATTTTGCATCCGTGGATATTCTTGATGAGGAGCACAACCATGGGTTGAGAGAGACCCTCAAGACCTATAGCAACTGGCCAACTTTCCCACAGCTTTTTGTTGGAGGAGAGCTTGTAGGAGGATGTGATATTATTTCATCCATGGCTGAAAATGGGGAGCTTGCTGCCCTTTTTCAGAAATAGCACTCTCACCTTAAGCAACGTCTTGTTTTATCAGGTGCAAAATGCAAGCCTATCTCCTGTATTCTGGCAATAATACTTAGCTTATTGTAAGGCAGAAAGTTCTTGGCTCAGAAACACATCAATTCAATTTAGATGAGGCCGTACTGTACTGTGAAACTTACTGGTTGTTTCTGAGAGGAGGCTTAGCAAAGGTATATGGGTGTTTGTATTTTTGTCGTTGTTTCAGAGCTCGCACATGAATACATTGTAGCTTCATGAGAAAGTATGTGTTGCATAAAGTTTGAATATAGTGAGAAGAGAATTACTCTATTTATATTATGTTTAATTGAATTACGAGGTTCAACTCAAAAAAGAAATATTATGGTTGAGCCTTGTAACATTGTTTTAGGTTCTCTATGCAAACTATCTGATAACAGCAATGTTTCCTGTTGTCTCAGTAATTCTTTAATTTTCTTCTTTCAAAAAAGAAGAGATTGAAAGCTATTTGCACCTCAAAGTATTTAGTTGGTTTATTTTATATTGTGATCATGAGCGTTCACAAGGTTACCAATGCACTTTGATCGGCACAATGAGGAGTTAACAGAACAATCCTTGTAGATTTCTGGGATACATTGATGTTCTGTTGGTGAACTTTCCTATTGAAAGAAGTAGCGATCTTTCCTGTACTGTGTGTTGGTTGGTTATTTGCATGATTGTATAACTCTACCACAACCAAGTATAGCAGGCAAGCTCCTAGTTCAACACTTGATGTACGCTATCTTAACAATCGGGGAGATCTGTCATTCAGTCCTTCGGAAAGTGTCTACTGACGGCAAGACATCTTCCAAGCATGACTTGTTCAATTACTTCCAGGATCAGGGTAAGCAATGACTTCACATGTTTCTTCTTGATCCAGTGTTGAGCACTCCTGTTTGAACTTAAATCTGAATTGGTCCTTCTGATGCCATTTTACACAAAGCTGTAGCTTATGGGTATAATTCCTTTCTGCCACCACTCTACGATTACCGGGAAGTGACTTTTCCAGCAAGACATCACACATTTTTAAGGGTTTATAGGTTAGGAGTTAGACTGTTCGATGGACATCCATAATCACCAGGAAACTTCTGATATCATGTTACAACAGACTGGCCAGGCCTCTTTACGGGCCTTCTACACTTTTAGGAAACTGATGGGATTCGGGGCCTTTATTCTAATCATCGTAAGTCTTTTCTTCTTAAACATTTCACATCGATTTGTGACTTCTGGTTTTTACGCGATGTCTCTGATGATGCTTAGATTTAGTTTATCATATCTTCAGGCTATTACCTTTTCAGCTTTTCTGAATCTTGAGAAACATTTATATCATCTGATGATATTTCCAAGATACTGCCAAAATTTTGATGCCTGTGCAACTATGATTTATATAAATTATGCTAACTTACCAACCATATGAATTCCTTGGTTACAGATATGCGAGGAAAATAAGGTTGAGTGGTTGACTACACATTACCCAAAACTGAATTAACACACTGTTCCATTAATAGTTTCACGGAGTTGCATATGGGGTTTTGCTCGCTTTTCAACGTGAGTGATTTGAGGCTAGAGCTTGCTTTTCTTCGTGAGTGAATTGAGGCTAGACCGTTGGATCACCCCTAGGAGATGTATTACATAGAGAAATAGCAACCAAGGGGAAACCATTCAAGAAGGATGAAGGATGCATGCTTGTCTAGATGCCTGAGTGGTTAGATTGACTGGTCTACATGAAATACTGAATGGGCACATAATAAACAAGCAATATGTTATTCTACCCTAAGAGCTGGATCCTTTCTTGCGCTTAGACACATGTCTTCTTGTCTACCCTAGGAGTTAGATTCTTTCTTGTGCTTACATGAGCATCATCTTGTTCTCACCTGTTCTTTCTTGTGCTTGCACACATGTGTCTTCTTATCCACCCTTTTGATGTGTCCATGAGGAGATATACAGAGGAGCAGATGCTGATTAATGAAACCATATTGTTTCCTCCACAAATTGCAAATGCTATCCTGAATTAATTATCCTCGTTACTTTCCTGCTGCTGCGATCTTGAGTCGACCATGTTAATTGTTAACATATATATTATTATTGTCGAATTAATCCTTCTAGATTGTTCTATGTGATTAACAAATATGAACTGTGCAGATTTGCAGCTGATTGATTCCAATGATTCTTAACCTAACAACTCTCAGAGGAAAGATAACTACATATATGGTACGTATAATACTTGTATCTGTCAAAAGTGGTTCATATTTTAAAATCATAGTTATATCCTTGACATATCATCACATAATGTAGACGTTACTCAAGATTCAGAAAAGGTATATGAGTCTCTATAAATTACATGAAGATACAATCAACCCAAGTATCACCAGAGATATTAAGTAAAAGAAAATACATGTGCATTTGTGTTTTGTGGTTTAGTGTTTAACCGATCGGGCGGCCCATCAATTGGTCCACCCCAGCATCTCACGCGCGCCGCCACCGGCGCCGAGGCCGTTCATTTCGGACGCGAGCCTGACGATGCCGGCCCCACCACGGCCAAGTGGTGTCATGCCTCGCTCCAAAAAGGTGCACGCTAGCTAGTTGATTTAAAAGAAGAAAGCTAATTCCTATTGAAACACAACAGTACTAGCTCTGTTTGCGTTGGGGTAAGATTGTGAAAGAAGTCAGTACCTAATGAATAAATGGTTAGAACCATTCAGAAAAATAAATGGTTAGATGGATACAGTTAACAAACTTTATAGAGCCAGTAAGCTTGACTACACATTCCTCATACTAAATATACACTATTGAATTAATCTTGTTTTTACGGCGCCGCGCACCATTTTTATTCTCTTGTTTGACGAGCAAATTTAGGTTTGATCCCCATGGGGAGATGTATTGCGTACTCACACAGTCTCAGAGAGAGAAACTACAAGCAGATAAAAGCCTTACGCCAGTCGGTGGTATATTCATGAAAGATAGAAGGATCCATTACCAATGTACTGTGTTTCCTATTATGGATTAGTCGGTCTGGAATAGCCAATGGCATCTATAAGGTACTGGGAATATGGTTTTTGTTCTACCCTATGAACTGGATCCTTTCTGGTGCATACACACGTCTTCTTATCCATTGTCTTGTTGTGACCATTAGAGGTGTACTAGGAGCAGTAACTGATCAATGGAATCATCTTTTTCCTTACACAAACGGTCCAGAAAGCAGCCAATGCCGTGCCTATCTCGAGTTAATGGTTTTGTCTCCTTTTCTGCTACTGCAATCTTTATCCGACATGGACATATCGCTGATCATACGATAAGTGTGAATAATTAGTATCATTGTGCTACTTGTAAACAGTTCCGTGTGGTTAACAAATTCATAGGATAAACAAATTCGGCACGTTAGTTCTTATGTACGTGCACAAAGTTTCAGCCGATTGAGTGGGCTATAGAAAGTTTGTTGATTGTATCCTGCTAAACCATTTATGCTTGCCGACTTAATATTTCCCATCCCATTCATCAATAGCTAGCTAGTACTATAGTGCTATTATAGGCACGTGTTCACTTTCATTGGGAATTAGCTTCTACTTTAAAAAGTAGCTGGTTAGCATCTACTCCCTCAGTACTAGCTAGCTCTATTGATGAATGGGATGGGAAATATTAAGTCGGCAAGCATAAATTAACTTGCTAAAAAGATTTACATTATGGAACAGAGGTAGTACCTTTTTGGAGTGAGACATGATACTGACAGTGGCTGTTATCACAGACTAGGAGAAAACTGCATGCTTAGAAAGCAACTAACTTATCATTTCCCTGGCTTCCTTATCTGACACAGTAACATTTTTTAGTGCACGCACACCAAACATTTTACATGGATTTGTGAACTTTGGTTCTTCGGTTATTTTCTCTAGTGATGCTGCGGTTTATTGTAACTTGAGCTATTTCTTTGAGAAAGGTTCACACTATGCGATGATATGTGCAGGATATGACTAAAGGTTTAAAATCTGCACACCTGGGATGTATATTTACATCGTGTATGATATGTCGGGAAAATAGGCTTTACTAAATTTACACTCTTTAATTGGTTGTGTTCTTACAGTGTTGCACATGTGAGGTTTTTCTTACGTTTGTACTTGCGCAATGTAAAAGGTTGGATGGCCGGAGGAGATGTACGCACTGACGGAAAGGAGAAACCAGAAGCACAGAAATCCTTTCAACAAGATAACAAGTTGTTCAATAAAGGAGGAAGATCAATTTCCAATATAGTTTCTTTCCATTCCAGATCGATTGGACGGTCCAGAAGAGCCAATGGTGGCTATATAGGACCAAGAATATCTTCTTATGCTTCCACGCACGTCGCCTTGTCCATCTTATAGGGTAGAGAAACTGGCGGCTAATGAAACCATCATGTGCATCCTGGATGATCTTTTCGTTGCTCGCTGTTGTTGCAATGTTTGGCCGATCTGTACAAAAGGGGAAGTATTTTTTAAATATAGTTTTCATTGCTGTATTACTATTAATTAACTAAACAATTACGTGTGGATTAACTCTTTGGTGTGGCTAAGAAATTCTTAATGTTATCTAGTTCCTTGCGGAAGTGCATTAAGTATCAGATTGAGGAGGTGCCACAGAACGGAAATGTTGTTGATTGCGTGATGACTTCCTTCTGATTTCCATCAGATCTGTGATTAGGACGTGATATAGGCTATTGCTTATAGGTGCACGTATTGTTCATTGGACAGTTGCTTTGCTTTTCTATAACTAACTTGTACAGTGCTGTAGTATGTAGTGAGAGCCTTGCTTCGGTACACCCCCCTCCGTGAAACTCAGAAGGTTAATATGGTCATTCTCTATCCGTAGTCCGTGAGACACCATGTCCAATCGATGTATACTCCATATATACGGTATGGATACCCTCATTTTTTTTAACATATGGACCAGCTTACGGACGACACGCATTCCACGTACAAATTAATAATTAACAAAAGGAGATTTGAAGGATTCGAACCTCTACCCTCCACAAAGAATGCCAAGGGACAAGGCCACTACTAGACCACGTCCACGATTGTGACATAGATAAACAATTAATTAACTATTTGTCGTATGATTCCACCTGGGTTCTTTACTAAGGTGCAATACGAAACGTGGTTTAGAGTTTAGACAGTTTGGTTTTGTGTACGGTTACTATGGTTAACACAGCACCACGGCGGCCGTCGCAGAAACTGATTCAGTAGACGTCGCAAGAACTGCACCGCATGCGTTGGCGCACTGAGGAGAAGTGTGCAACCCTACATGAGCTTCAGCGAGGACTCGAGGAACGTCAACCTTTCCTTGGTGACCTTACATGCCAGCTCCCCGTGGCGCCGTCCCAAGGAGGCGCAAGCGATACAATCATCAAACTGCAATGCGACGCGAGCCGAGACTGTTGTCTAGATGACGCAACCACAAAAACAAGGTTGACCGAAAATCGGCCGTGCAATGCCCGTCAAATCGAATCGATCACACAAAACTTCTCGATCGAGACCGAGTCCGGCAGCATCAACTGATCGACGCCCTGGCTCCTTGCCAATCGTTGACCCATTGTGTTTTGCATCCTCCCCGTCCACCTCCTCTCCCATTATATTATCCGATGTGGTACGCGACGCTGCTTTTAT
Organism: Puccinellia tenuiflora; assembly: GCA_012064385.1. Lineage (NCBI taxonomy): Eukaryota > Viridiplantae > Streptophyta > Magnoliopsida > Poales > Poaceae > Puccinellia > Puccinellia tenuiflora. The sequence continues at coordinate 66,041 of QRDG01000108.1, read as the reverse complement.
AGTGCCATCAAGGCAATAGGGCGGGACAGCTAGAAACTATTATCATGAGCAAGGCCGTCTCCAAGAATTGCGGATCCTTGTGCGAAATATAACATATGGTGGTAAAATTTTGAAAATCATAACACGGCTGAAAATTCAAAGCGAGCTCATGAAAACCTCAAAAAAATATGAAAATTTATATGCCGTCAACCGGGTCAAGCTCTCACGCGGGATCGGCTAGTCGAATTGTGGAGATCAAACTTCTTTTTATGGCTTTATTTAGGGGATTTTTTTCAAGATGTTTTTTTAGGGATCTTTTTCAAGACGTTGTGGAGATGGAACTAAGCGGTGCAGTTTTTTTATTTTAAGCAAATGAGGAGGCTGCGTGCCATGTTAATTTTTTTATTGTGATTCACGGTCAAAACTAGTATCATGGTTCATATAGAACACACGGGCCTGCTACTGTAGTGGTTAGCTTGCTATGCTTTATTTGTGGAGGGTGTGAGTTCGAATCACAGAACATCTTTTTTTCTTAATTAATTCGTAGGTAGTAGATATACGAATGTGTACATATCCAAATAGGTCGTATCAGTAGAGGGGTATGGACTATGGATATGGCTTGATAATTTGTTAGTGACCATCATACCCTTGCTTACGAAGGGGTACGGAGCGATCTCAACCGTTGTTGTGTTTGAGTTTGTATTTGAGTTTGAGGGAGGGAGGTTACCTGAAGAGAGCCGGCTGTAGATTAACTTCATAGGACACCCCTTGGCTTAATACAATGACTCGCGCAGACCTCATGACCTATGCTTAATACAATGACACATAGAGCTCCCGTGGTTTCTCGAAAAAAAAAAACTCTGTAGGACACGAGATGTGATGATATCACACATCGAGGAATCCTGCTCCGAGGAGTCGATGACCACGCCGAATGCCGATTTGGCGGCAGTAGTTTTGGCCACTACGACCTGAAGCTTGAGTTTGACCTTAAGGTTTTTTGGCACAAGGTAGGAGGTCGACCTCAAGCAAGGTTTTTTTGTATACAATGCCAATATGCCATGGCCCATAGGAACATTCAGCGGCAGAGGGTCTAATGCCCTTTTGGGAGGATGTAGACAAATTATAGACAATGATTGCATTGATTTAGACAGATGTATGTATATGTGGAGTTGCATGCTCCCTACATTCAAAATTTATAACTATGCGGTTGGCATGTACGTTGGAGAGATGCCCTATGAACCCTTGCCGCTAGTGGACCTACCTAACAACCTTGTGGGTACGAGAAATCTATGCTGATAACATTGGTAGAGACGCATGTGGAGTTGCATGCTCCTACCACTGCAATTGTATGTGGTTCATATCCTACCACTTCGAGGGAAATTGTATGCTCGCAATGTGAGGAGATGCAGCTGGGCGGGGTGTGCTGAAATCCACGGTAGCTAAGCAACAGTCGCATGCATAAATAATGTGGTTTCTCGTATTATAATACTAGAAACCACCCTTGGGGAAATGCATGATTATATATTCTCATATATAATCCACATCTGTTGTTGGTTTTATCTCTTTGCAGATCGTATCACCTAGCTAGTTGCATTTTAGAGAACATTAAAATTTCGGACTTTCCTTAAAATCAGTGAAAAAGATTTAAAATAAAAAGCATGTGTCTATTCACCCCCTCCAGTCCACGATCTTTTATCCTTCAAATTGGTATGAGAGTAAGTACTATTTATTGCGGAATTACAGCCTAAAGATTATATATTGGAGACAAAGTCCGTCGATAAGAAGGCTCTCTTCAAGGAGCTCTTAAAGAGGTATGGGAAAAATGACATTGAGAATTTAAGAAAGGACACTACATGAAACAAGCCGTTTGCCGTGTGCCCTAGCAATTTGTTGTGAGCATTTCGTCGGGCACACAACAAAGGCCTAAGTTGTCGACAACCTTTAAGAATACCCATGGCAATGAGAACGCTCACTGCTACAGAAAAAAGCTCTCGACACAACAATGTTTACGACAAATCCAGGAAAAAAACTCAGGGCCAAATATGGTCGTAGGAAATTGGTGGAATATGTATGTCCTTGACGGCGAGGAAACGACGCGTTATGAGTTTTTTTATTTTTTCAATGTTTGCTGAGAGCAACACTTGACAAAGGTTGATTTGCTGAGAGCCTCCATTTGACACTAGATAAATGAAATTAGGAACAATCCATGCGAGTCGATCTCTAGCCAATCAGATCGTCCGTATAGGACTGCCACGGATCGCCCATTGAAGAGGATCTGGATCGTCCAGAGCACAAACAGCCAACAAGCCCTCGATGGATCTCTCACGACCTTAAATTCTCGCTCGAGTCCCAGCGCAGACCCGACCGTGTTCTCCCCGCCCCCCATATCCCTCGCAGGATCCCCTTCTCGATCTCCTCCGTCACCTCTCGATCTCGTCAGTCGTCCCACCTGATGCATGCAAGTGCACAGGATTGCTGTAGCTGCTTTCAAAATAAGAGTATCGAACCACGAGGAGCCGAGGAATAGTCTTTCGTTTCACGATGAATGTTTATCACGATGTACTTGCAAGTTGTCTTAATCTCAAACAAGAGTGAGTGTGTTGAAAGCGTTTGTGAGTGTTGTGTTTGGGAGTGAAGCAGTATTAAAAGAAAGCAATTAAAAGAGAGAAGAAAGTACATGATGTAGGTGATTGGAAACCGCAATAGAGCTAAAAGTGTTTTCAGGGATTGTTCGATTCGGACAGGGCCGCATCTTAGCCACACAATCATCATCCAACGGACTGCGGCGACCCAAATTTTAAACTTAAAAATTATATATTTTTAAAAAATTGAAAAATTCAGTAAGTTTTATATGGTCCTTTGTGTATTATGTGAAAATTTCGTGTCATTTGGATCAATCGTTTATGAGTTAATAGCTTTTTAGGATTAAAATATGAAAAGGTACTAACTCATATATGAGTGATCCAAATGACACAATTTTTTTACAGAATACACAATGGATTATATACAATTTAT
>QRDG01000108.1:0-56563 GCA_012064385.1 Puccinellia tenuiflora | reverse complement strand
TAGATTTTCAATGGACTGGGATCACTCAACACAAAAACCTGAAACACGAGAACTTTCCCCATTTACATAAAAATAGAAATAATTCTGGCAAGAAACAAAACGGAAAGACATGAGAACTGCCATTCTGTTAGGGGTTTGGCACACACAACGACTCCAAGCAACAGAACGCAAAGCATAGCGTCAGCAAAGACGTAAACCTGACCCGCCTTTCGGCCGGAGGTCCAAAGTTTCAGGTGCACGTTCGGTGCCCCGGAGCAAAGCGGCCCCTGCCTCTGAACTGGATAAGACCAAAGGCGACGCGTATCCACCTACCGCGACTGACAGCTGGGGCCCGGGGTAGAGGACCCACCACAGCCAGTCTGGACAGCAGGAGCGGCGGCCCAATTATTATATTAGCAGCTAATCACCCACGGGGTTAATTACCCGAATTAACCATCGGTAATCCGGGGAGCCCCGTCCTGTCGCTCACGTGTTCCCCGACATTTCTCCACCGGAACGTGGGACCAGCGCCTAGCTGGACCCACCTGTCGGTGGGTGAGGTCCATGGCCGGGGCTAGTGCGAGCTGGTATCCGAAAGCTTAATCCGTTCCCCTCTCCCAATCGGAGGCGCGCTTAAAATCCCGGCGCGATACGGAACAACAGCAGCGCGATACGACGAGACAACCAACTTCAGGACAGCAGCAAGAGAAAGACAGAGGAGAGAGAGAGAAGGGAGGCCGAATGGCGGCGACGGAGGAGGCGTCGACGGCGCCGAGGAGCCGGCCCGAGGAGAGCGAAGGGGAGGAGGAGGAGGCGATGGCGGTGCTGGACTTCGACATGCTCTGCGCCTCCGTGGCGATGTCGGCCGAGAGGAGGAAGGGCGCCGGGATGATGGCGGCGGCGGCGGGCGTGGCCCCCGGCGAAGAAGGGGCCGGTGGAGGGGTGCAGAGGATGTGGGAGGGGGACGTGGTGATCGATTGCTTGGACAGGCGAATCGCGCTCGAGGCAGCCTGGTAGGTGGAGCTAACTCTTGGTCCCTTCATCAAAGCTGTGTTTTATTGGTTGGAGGATCTGTTCTTGTTGGTAGCGAGGGGAAAAGCTTGGAGATTTTAGCGGGTTCATTTAGTTCGATTTGCGCATACGGCTTGGTTGATTGTGTGCGGATTTGGGCATAAATTCTGCCGTCTTTATGCGGATTCGATAGGGAATAGCTCGTCTCTCTTGAATACTGCTTGGAGCGCCATCTTGTTTTGTTTTCTTCAATCCATTCATTAACTACTATATAGATAACCGATAAATTTTTGCTAGAGCTTTAATTTCTGTCATGGATTGTTTGTTGGTTGGTTAACTGCAACACTAAAAACCCATCATGATTCGACGAGGGTTTCTGAATTCATCTTTTGCGAATGCTTCCTAGCTAGTACTCCCTCCGTTCCATAATATAAGATGTTTTAGTCTTTTTCCACATTCACATTTGGACCACATGTATCTAGACATGTTTTAGTGTATATGTCCACTCTCTTCCATCCTTTTAGTCCGAATCTAGACAACATGTTAAACATCTAAAACATCTTATATTGTGGAACGGAGGGAGTACAATCGTAGAAGAAAGAACATACTACATGTTTAAGATAAGTTAGCAGCCACCATGAGCTCTTTCCCTAATTAATTTAGTGCTAGTTGTCCATGGGGAATACTTGTCTCGGATGAATACTGCTTGAAATACCATCCGGTGTCTCTAATTTAGTGAGATTTACTTTCAGATAGCTAGGATTCACGGCGACAAGTGATAAAATTTAACCCGAATACCAAAACCTACTTCCTATCTTGAATCGTGGAAAAAAATCAACATGATTAAGATAAGTTAGCAGGGAACATTCCCCAATGTGAGGTCATCCCCCTTGTGCCGACTTTCTTTGAAAAAGATTCCATTTTCTTCTGTTGTACTACATTTTTTATGTGCAACTGTGATTAACATTTCGCTTTAACATCTCCTGTTTGCTTTGCAACTTCTTGCAGTTGTCCATGCTATAGGTTTGGCAAGAACATGCGGAGAGCCAATCTCGGATCTTGCTTCCTTCAGGTACAGATAATACCCTGAGTAGCTTACTAACATGTTTCGTCCATTTCTTGCTTGTTATTTTTCTTTTCAAAAAGTTTAGTCATATTGCTATGTAGGTAAGCATGCAAACCTGATGAAGTTAGTATTTGGTATTGTTGCTGGTAGGAAGTAGGAAGCTGTCTGTTCAGGGTGGGCTTTTTATTCCATTACTGAATGTGGAATGTACCTTATAGGTCAACTTTCTAAAGTTTCTAATTATTACAAATATAGTTGCCATGAAGAGTTGAAAATTATCACTTTAAGTGTGTTTATGTGAATTGTCATCTATTTATTCTAATTACTCATAATGCCATGCCAGAGAGGTGGACAGATTTGTTAAAAATATCGCTTGTTAAATGCTTGAAATGAATTCCACTTGATGCTAGTTTTATAGACAGCAAACTATGTTTTCATTAGCCATATCCTTATACATCAGCACAGATAATGAGTAAGAGGTTTGACTTGCAAATGTTAACAGCTTTGCTTGGAGAATTAGATACTCTCGGGGGCTTAGACCTCGTCAACCTTAATAGTATCCTGCCATACTTTTGTGGCTTGTGCATCCTCTGATGGATAAGTTTTAGTAATGTTCTCTAGTTATATTATATGTTGGAGGGAATGAGACTGCACGATGTTCTTGCCAGAGGGATAACATATGTACTAATTTAGCCACTGGGTCGGTCTTGAATACAGATTTCTTGCAACTTTATCTTACTTGGTGCTTATAATTAAGGTGTTTGTGGAGTTTCTTGTCTCATTCACTATGAAATATGTGCATTTTTTCTCTTGAAATATATTTCCTGTAGCAAAGAGATAAAACAAGACTATATCTATTAAATCTGAGGGTGCTTATTCCCTAAAATGGGGCAGTTCAAACCTTTTCGATCATGTTGGTTTCATAGCCAGACTTCGCCACATTTTGCTTGCTAAACCAAGGCAAGCCATCAAAGTATTGTGGGACAGGCCAACAAGAACTGTGGCAGTGATTATCCTCCATGTCTTGCATTCCTTTCATCATGAATGCAGCTCTGCCGACAAATTTGTTTTCATAGCTTGTTCTCTGTTTTCCTGCCCTTTTGTGAAGTCTTCGTTGAATCACAATAATTCCTATGCTGTAACATACTCTGTTCCCATTGCTGACATTTTCAATCTATCATAAGTTTACTTGAATGGATCTGTGTTGTTAAGCCTATGTTCTTTCTAAGAACTCTCATTCACCCTTCTGACACAAGATGAAACCATTTCAGGCAATGGCTTACTTCATTTCGTTAGTTGCTGTTCTGGTCAGCTTAATTGCCTTCTCAGTAACAAGGCATCATGTATATTTATATATGGGACTTGGCTCTGTTATCTTGATAGCAATCTACACTGGTTACTTCCGAAGAAGAATCAGGAAGCAGTTCAATATCCTGGTAAGTATTTCTTAAAATTAGCATTTTCAAATAAAGTATTCAAACAGGTTACTGTGCACTAGTATTTAATGCAGGCTGACTATAGTGCTTTGTCTTGCATCATATTTAATTTGAAACCTTGGACTTTTACATTTTGCTTTACTGAAATGAACAATAGCTGAAACTTGCCGAGTTAATGTTTGATAATTTGACATCTTACCACTTTATATGCCATGACTATTTTGCGAACTTTTGAGTAGAAAAATAACCAAATACGAAGCTTGAGAAATAGCAGACATCTCATTGGCTGGAACTGGAAGTCTGAATTGTGATCAAGCTGACCAGTTACCCATTCTGTGTGCTTTCAGGGGACTGACAGCAGTCTAGATGACTGTGTTCTCCATCTAATCTGTCCTTGTTGTACCCTGTGCCAGGTTATACACATTACATTTTACAAATCCTCTTGAAGTCCAAGTTCATTATTGATATCTTGATCTCACAGTTACTTCATTTTGAATAAGCAGGAGGCGAGAACTTTAGAGATGAATAATGTCCAGTGTGGTGTCTGGCACGGGCGGGGTGATACCATTTGTTTAGGGAGCAATGGTGAAGGAAACAAGGCCTTTGCTGCTCTACACAAATCTTCACTTGTGGCTATAAAATCTCCCGAGCTGTGTGGCATGGAGAGAATATCAAGTGGTGCTGATGAACATCAGCCGCTCGTCCCATCGGTGCAACTAGAGCAGGAGTAAGGAAACATTCTGTTCTGCAGCGCAATTTCAGAAAAAACAGGTGGACCTCCCCTGCTTGTTCTCGAAAGAGGAAAAAGAGGATCACTCTGAGGCGAAATCATCAGTCTTGTAATTCTTTGCCTGTTTGCTGTATCAAGTCTGAAGAGCTGGCTTGGCAGCAACCATATGCTGATGATGGGCGCAGTTGGCCTGTTGTTATAAATACAGCAGTGATAATGTTTATCATGAATTGATGTTTTAAGGTGGAATGCCATGCCGATGCCTTTGTCATGATGCTGAGGGCTTACGCCTGAATTTAAGTGTAAATGCTTCTTGATGCAACGATATACAGTGATATTGGCCATGAATCAAATCGAATGTTCTGCATCTCTGATGTTGTTTTTGTAAATTTTGAGTTACATAGCTCTGTACTAACATCATTCACTTTCCCCCCACGAGAACTGATAATTACTTACATGCACAGCAGCACAGATGATCAAAAACTGAATGCTTACATATAACATGCAACTCAGTGGGAACAAGTTTTCTATGTTCAGCTTCCACAGGTACTTGTATAGTTTCCCCCAAAAAGGTACTTGCATAGTTCTGGAAGAACCAATCTGGGAGATAATTCCGTTAGCAGTACACATGCTTCAGGTTTCAGAACAAAACATGACTTCTCCTTGAGATACATATGCACATTACAACCATTAAGAAAAAGTTAAGCTTTCTAATAAAGCTCCAAAGTTGCAATAATACAAAGGTTACTGCTTCCTGCCTAATGCAGAGTGGGTTTCCCCTGTTCTTCTTACCTTTTTTTTGTCTTGCATGTGGGTGTTAGATATTGTTTAGGCTAGCTAGGTTCGGCTGGTTAGACCTAGTCCAGTTCGTGTACCATACGATTCTTGTGTATGGACACGTTTCCTAAACTTGTACAAACTTGTGCATGCCCTTGTTGGCTGCCTATATTAACACGCAACCGTACCGAGGCCAAGGTACGTTCCACGCCACAATTGTTGACATGGTATCAGAGCGTCTCTTCCGAGACCTCTAGCTGCCGCTACGATCCAAACCCTAAACCTAAAAAGGCCGCCGCCACCGCTGCATCCTGCAGCCGCCGCCGCCGCCGCCAACCTACATCTAACAACCGCCGCCGCTGCTGCTATATCGCAGCCGCCGCCGCCTCTACACAACCACAACACGATACAACGACCACCACAACTACAGCCCCGCCGATCTCCTCCGATCGCTGCTGCCCTACGACCACGACAATAACATCTACTACGACCGCCGCCGCCGCTGTGATTTTCCAGTTGCCGCTGCTCCCACGACATCATGAGTTCATCATCATCATCGTCGACGCTGGCCGCTGCCCTGGGTGCGCCCCCCACTCAAACCCTCAATCGCACCAACCATCTTGCATGGAAGGCGCTAGTTCTTCCCGCGTTTCGCGGTGCTCGTGTCATGGGCCTCCTTGATGGCACTGACCGTGCACCGCCCGAGACTCTGGAGCAGGAGGACGAGAACAAGCAGAAGGTCGAGGTGGAGAACCCGGCCTATGCTGCATGGATTGCGAGGGATCAACAGGTTCTGCGTTTCCTTCTAAATTCACTGTCGCCTGATATTCTTTCACATGTCCTTGGCGTGAACTCTGCCGCCGAGGCCTGGTCTCAGATTGACAGCATGTTCAAGACAGCGGCTCGCTCCAAGATTCAGCATCTTCGGAGCCAACTCAACGACACCAAGAAGTTGGCGATGAGCGCCGAAGATTACTTCACCAAGATGAAGGGGTTTGCCTCCGAATTGGCAGCGGTTGGCAAGCCCCTCGACGAGGACGAGCTGGTCGGGTACCTTCTTCGCGGCCTCGACAAGGACCACTACAACTCCCTCATCACGAACATCAACGGCAAGTCAGATACGACGCTCGATGAATTCTTCGGGCAGCTCAGCTCCTATGACATGCGCAACGGCCCTGGTCACGGGGCTCATGAGGGCTTCTCTTCATCGGCAAACATCGCTCGTCGCGGTCAGGAGTATGACCGTGACTATCGCCCCCGCGGACGCACTCCTGATCGCGGCCGCCCCGAGCGCGGACGCCAGGACTACCGAGGAGGAGGAGGTGTGTAACATCCCAAATTTATAATAATAATTAACAAGACCCAAAATTCAGAACCAACAAAAATTTTTTTTTAATTACTTCGTTAATGATTGTGTTTTCCTTTATATTGCTCTGTTTGACCTTGTGTGACTTGTTGTTTATGTTGTCTGACTAGTAAATGTTAATCCAAGAACCCAGCCCAAGTAAAAACATATTAAACTTTGATGATCATGTTATGACAAGAATATATTCCATACATCTTTTCCTTCTTATTTTGGCCCAAGACCATTTCAATGATGTTTGATTTCAGCAACAAATAAAATACCCTTTAGCTGGGAAAGTAAAATTATTTCCAAAATTATGTGTTCCCAAAAATATGGAGATCTATATGTTATCTCCTATCTAATTGCCAACCATGATATTTTGCATGTATATGCAACTCCTATTTTATAAACTCTGAATTTCCACCCCACTTGAAAACAACACTAGTGGGAGATTTATTACCCCACATATTTCCTTTCTCAAACCCTTTTTGAAAACAATTAAGTTGTGAGTTGAGATATTTCTTAAACACCATCTTGTCATAATTAAGTGTGATCATTTTTATAAGATAGTATTGTTAATTATGGAAATGGTGATGTGATTAATTTATGTGGTTCGAATTGTGTGGTCATGATTGTGATGTGAGTATTGTTGTGTGTTGATGTGTGTGTTTGCTAAATAAAATTATGAAGAAAGGAAAAGAGACAGAATCAAAACATCAACACATAAAATCATGTGGCAAGTGACAAACAAATTTCTCCAAGTGAGAAATTAATATTTTCTTTAAACCAAAAATCAGTGGAGTGACATAGTGCTCACTCCCACTATGCTCTAATATTCTCCCCTCTTCAAAATATAAATTCAAAAATCTAAATTTACATTTCTATTACTTTCTTTAACTTTATCAAATCGCAAAATGTGCTATGATGCACTTGTCAAATAATTTCCATCATAGCACCAAAAATCACCAACACCTATACTTAATTCCCACAGCAATTGCACACTTGCACTTCATCTTTTTCCTTTGCATTAAAATGCCTAATAGTGGCAAATAGTGCAAAATGGTGCCCCTACCCTATATTCAAATGGCAGCCCCACACTTGCCCTAATCTTGTCTCTCTCATGTCCAGCACTCACCCAGCACCCCCATCCACGTTCTGGACAATCCCCAAGCAACCCATACCCTACACCCTAGCCCTAACCAGCCATGGCATGGACATGCCACCACCATGCCAACTTGTCCCAAACCAGCAGCAAAGCAGCACCCCACCTTGTCCTGAAGCTGCCCCCTGCCACCTTGATGCTCCCCAACTCGACCCCTCGCACCAGGACCCCCTCCCCTGCCCGCAGTTGCCGGAGCTCTGCCGGCCGACCCACTGTCGAGCACCCTGCGTGCATGCACTGCACCACCACCACCCCGCCCGACCAGCATCCTCCCGAGCCGCCCGACCGCCCCGACGTGCGCCACTCCACCCCTTGCACGCCCCAGACACGGCCCCGTGCCTCCCCTGCCCAGCACGACGCCGCCCCGCACGTCCCCGTGCCGCCCGTGGCAAGCCAGGACCACCCCGTGCCCCCCCACTGCCCCGAGCCGCTCCCGGCTATAAAATGCCACCCCGGGCCTCTACCCAGCACCACACCACCTCCACCACTCCCTCTCCCTCACCTAGAAGCCGCAGGGCAGCAGAGGAGGAGCCGGAGCTCCCCTCCGAGCTGCACGGCCGCCGCCGCCGTGCCGCCGCTGTGGTCTCCCTCCGGTGACGCCACCGCCGCCCAGCTGCTGCCCCAGACCTCCTCCGTCGACCCCAGGCCTCGCCGCCGACGATCGCCGCCGGCAGGTGCCTCCCCGGCCGTCCCCCTTTGCCCCTGCTCCCTCTCTCTGTCGGGGTGGGGAAGATGGCCGTGGGCCGTCGGATTCCAGATCAACGGCCGAGGTTGTTTCCCGCCCAGTTTTGCGAAAACTGAAATCTGCTAAGTCCTGGACAGTATTGCTCTGGTACTATGTTTGCATGCATCATCTGCTCGATTCCCTTATCCAAAATTAGTGACATAAATCGTGTTAGAATCTATAGACTGTCTAGATTACAGGGAAACTTGTTTTGCTCAAATTGGAATAGATTTACTATATTTAAGGTCTAAGCAAAGATGCTAAGTTATATCTGTTTCCAGGATTTCCTGAAAACTGTTAAACGATTCTGTTTTGAACTGCTAATAATATTTAATCTAGGTTCATTTAGATGTTAGCTTTGGCATGCTATGTTAGTATAGTTAGTATACTACCATGATCAAGAAGTGAGAACCCCAAAATAAAATCTGTGTAAAAGATTTAAAATGGAAAAGATTCCTAATCGGTTCAGCACACCACATGAAATAACAGACCTAGCTCACTTCCCCTACAAATTGCTACCTAACCAGAGGCCTAAAAATATCAAACTAAAATCTTGTAGATAGTATAACATGCCATCTTCACATAGATGCAAGCCATGATCATGTAGGGTAATTTCCTGATTTAAAATGAAAATGACAAATGTGCTAATTGATAAACTTAAAATAGGTAAATTTCTCTGTCAGAAATTTGACTAAAATTTGAAAACCAATAACTTGAGATCTAAGAATCTAAAATATCAAGTGAAAATGTTCTGGAAAGCTTATGAAATTATCTAACTAACTAAAGTAGTTTCACCCCATTTAGGTTAATAAATAAATAATGATAATCAAATTTCCACAGAAGGTATAAAACTTAAACTTGTTTGTTTCTGATACTCTACTAATCCAAATGAGGTCAAACCAATTTTGTTAGCTCACATTTAAGCAATACTAGTTACCCCTAAAAGGATTTAATTTTTGAATACAATTAACTTGAGTTGTAGCAAAAACAAGGAAACCAACATTCTGGATTAAAACATTTATACAGGGAGTTTAATAACTCAAATTGAAATAAATCCAATTGGGTTGTTTCCTATAAATCAGTAGCTATCTGTAGAATTTTAGTTCACATTTTTGTGATGAACAGAAGCCAAGTTATGCAATTAACCATGCACTACTAGTTTCTGCCATATTTAAGACCTAATTAAATAATAGATAATTAAATTAAATTGAAATCAAATTGTGTTGCTTTGTGAGTGCAGTAGCTATGTGTGATGTTTGAGATTGGTTGTGATGCTTGATTGAGTAGTTTGATAATGTATGTATTGCTTGTTTATTCTGATGATTAGAGTATTTTGTGTGATTAATATAATTGCCTTGCTTGATAACTTGGTGGTCTTTAAGTGAGAATCTAGTAATATCTCTACCTTAGCTTGGTAGAATACTTGAAATTATAGAGATTATTTGATAGCTTAACTTTTGTCTGAAGTATTTCCTATTTAAATAAATATGCTTAATCACAACTTTAATCATAATCTTAAACATGAGTAGTGAGGTGATTGCCAAACTTGTTTGTTAACTAATAGTTTCCATCATGATTGTTGTTTGTTAGTAATTGTTTGATGATTGTTGTTGGAGTGCTCTACTGTATGTTGATTGTGTTCTTTCCTTTTTACGACGTTAGATACCAACGCTATCGGAGTAAACCTTGGAAAGGATTTATTGGAAAGCAATCAGAGTTTATTTCTTTGATCAAGAGTATCAAGTCCAGAGACATTACGCTGGAAACAGGCAAGCTACTTCACTGAGCTTGCATTTATATTCATCTATTTGATCACCTGAAGTATTCAAAAGTAGCGATGATTTAAAAAAAAAAAACCTTTTTACAAAGATATGAAAAACTGTTTTGCCAAGAGTAGATATGTATAACTATAGGGTGGAAAATATGATTTATTCCAAAACTCCTTTTCAAAGTACTTGGAAGAATGTGGAATGCCGAATGGTCGGCATGGAAGTGGAAAAGAGGTGATCGGTAATGTTTATGAAAAATGCACATTGTGTCTTAGTACCATGACGACCAGCCGATAACCTGTGCGACCACATCTACCCAAATATGGGAACGGGCATAGTCATATAGTTTGCTCGTGTTAGTACTGGATACCTCATCGACGGAGATGACTCCGTTATGCATGAGGGGATGAGCATGGCGACTCTAACCCCTGACCCGGGTCTCGGCAATCTGATGGATTGAGGGATTGAAGGTCACCTTTGGGTCGCCGGGCAAAACTACGAGTCCTTACATCTAGGTTCCTCGACGGGGGATCCTGTACTAGGTGTTGAAGGAATGGTGAAATCGTAAGGGCAGGGTCCTATACTAGCATGAGCAAAGGAAAGGCTATGGCCGGTGGTTCAACTTCGCATACACCTTGTATGGCGGGACGTGGCAGACACGATGAGCTACCGGATGGGTGTGGGAAAAGCGTGCTACCTCTGCAGAGGGTAAAACTATTCGAATAGCCGAGTCCTCGGATATGGACAGTTGGGAGGCTGTACTAGGCCTATGTGCAAGTTTTGGAAAAAGTTTGAGATTTAAAAGAGAAAATGATGTGAAGGATGTTTTATACAACTATGCCAATGTGCTGGTATGAGTTGTTGGAAATAATTGGACCATGATGAGACATGGTCGGGAAAAAGGAGGAGTTTTGGATAAATAAGCAAAATGGTGATTTTCCAGGTAAAACGTTTTTAAAAAGGACTTCTTATTTTAACAAACAGCTATTTTTCGGGAAAAATGTTTTAAAGAAAACTCTTTACAAAGACAGTTTTATGGAAAAAAAAAAGAATCTAAAGCCTTATTTTCGTTTTCTTTAACAAAGGCTATAGATGTTTTGAAAAATATACAAGGTTTATGAAAAGTTATAAAATTTCTCTTATTTTACTTCAACCAAAGTTATAGAGTTTTCAGACAAAGTTTTATTGAACAAAAGTCTATCTTTCTCTTTTCAATAAAGATTAGAGTTTTCAAAGCAAACAAAGATGTTACTCAAACTATAAACAAAAAAAAGAAAAGGGTAGTGCATGCTCTTTCGGGGGTAGTTTGCGAGTACAATTCCCATTGTACTCATAATGGTTTCGTCCCTGGCTATTGTCTTAGCCAGAATTTAAGGAAGAGCAGCTTGAAGAAGGAGACGGAACTGACGTCAATGCGAACTAGGGCGCTTCCCAGTCAGTTGCCTGTAGGGTTAAGGCGAATGACTCGGGCTCCACGTTGTTTGGTGATTTTCCGCTGCAAGTACCTATTGAAGATTATGACTTCAATCGAGTAAGTATATTCCTTCGGTATTTATGGATGTTCTTTGATTACCAGTTTGATTGTGCTCAGCGACACACTGATCATGGGATCGCTGATGTAGGCACAAGGGTATTTCGGACAGGCTAGTCCGGGGTCCCCACAGACTTGGTATCAGAGCAATCCTGACTGTAGGAGACCTTAGTTAGCATGGACGTTAGTTAGGAAAGCAAATATTTTTGTTAAAAATATATTTTGTACAAAATATATTTTTATCTAGAGAAGTCCGAAAATGGCTTCGCTCTTCTCATCTCCTCAAATATTTCAGCGTCTTACCCCTCTATTTTAAGAGTTTTCAAGGAATCTTCTATTATCTCTTACCCGTTCAAAACCAAGAGTATACCTGACGATGAACCCAAGTGAGACCTAATTAGTTAGCACCCACAAGAAGAAGCTTCCATCACAAATCCTTAACATTCAACCTCAGGGTGATTGATTTGCAAATGCCAAGATCGTCAGTGTCAACAAAGCAACAAACCTCCGAAGACCTCAGCTCAACATCAACAATTCTACTCAAGTTGCAACGTCGACGACCTCAATTTCTCCAGTGGAAGACTAAGGCGATAAAATGAAGACTTCACCAGCAATGTTCGACAAAGACCCCTAGGAAAAACTCATGATAGGAACTTTGTTTACCCCGGCTACCATGAGTATTAGACGTCCGTTGGTACTAGACGTACCTTGTGTGCACCTTGCTTGTGTGAACTCTACTTGTGTGTTGTTTGTGAGATGGAAAAGGAGTATTTATAAAAAGAAAAGTTTAGTTTCCTTTTGCTACCTAACGAAAAAAAAAACAATTTTGACCTCTTCGCCATAGTTGTACCTTGTTGCGGACGTAAACCCGCCAAGGGAAATCTTTCTAAAATATTTTCCCTCTCATCTAAACCATCTCCTGTTAAGATCTGACAGTTCCGCAAGATACAAAAGACCCCCGATCCTTAGCCAAATAGCCGGAAATTTTGTAACCTAACCGGCAAGTCAGACAATGGACTACATGCACCATCTGGAGCAAGTGCGTCAAGATCTTGAAGGAAACTACAATTGTACGCCAACCTCGTGAAGACACGAGCCCCCACCTCACAAAATTAACTTGTGAATTTACAAGAATACCCCACCGACTTATCGCATCTAACTTTGGGTTAACGTCTGACTCAAGTCCACGATAATACCAACTAATCCTCTAGGACCACCAACCTTGACGTGAAACAGGGACATAAGGAGACTCATTTAGGAGTGGTAACGAGAGGAACTCAAGGAGTGCATGAAAATTGCTATGAAGATTCGAGCTCAGAGACTGACGGTAATGATGGGTTTCAAAGAGGATCATGTACCTACCCGCCTGACGAGCAGTTAGTAGCACCTTAATACCCTTACGCTAACCTTGCTAGGTTTGACCCACCCAAATTTTGTACCGAGAAATAAATCAAAGAAAAACCTCGACTAACTCCTACCTATCACCGCAAACTTGGGAAGATAGAATGAGAACCCTAGCATGCCGCTGATTTTCTGAAGATTATATGACGCCTCAAGCACAAGACCCATCCAAGGGAGATTGCCACCAACCAAACCGAAGGAAAACCAACTTTAAGATCGTCAACATGAAGTTACCCCAGGAAAAAGGACGCCATCAACGTCATCTGCCGAACAACAATCTAGTTCAACACGGCTCAACTAATCAAAACGAGAAAGACAAAGGTACCTGTTTGGGAAACAAACTGGTGTGAAGATTCTTCACTAACCTTTTTTCTAAAGTCCATTAAGCCGTGACTTTTTGAGCCAACTTACCAAATTCTAGATTAACATCTAACCCCCAGTTTGTGACGGTACTAACTGGCCTTATCTAACCACAAGTTTTGACAAAAAGAGAGGTGATATGGAAAGAATCACATATAGTTGGTAGTGAGAAGATCGCCGTCATCAAGGCCGAAGTCGATCAACACGGAAGACCATCTGCGCAGAATTGAACCAGGAAGCAAGCACCATCAACGTTATCTATCGAGCAATCATCCGGTTCAGCTAGCCTCGATCAATCACACTGAAGGAGGATTCAAGAAAGCACAAGCATCGACTGTTGACATGAAGCTCTTTCTCTAACTTTTTAAGGTTAACTGAGAACGCGACCCTTGTACCCTCGTCGAACAGCTGACCAAACCACTTACCTTTAGGGTCCCTGTACTGACTTTTAGATTCCTCTGGAAGCCCGATACCCTAGACTGTACTTCTTTAGATTCTTACCAACGCTTCATGAAGCTCGAGAACCAAGGAAGTCAGCAATAAAGTTCCTCCTTTACTCACCTAAAGAAGGACAAGCATGAAGACAATTAACCAATGGAATACTTAGAAGAATCAAACGACGTAAGCACCTGCTGTGGACAACATCAACCACCAGGCAAGTCCAGATGAATTTAGACATTTATAGCATCCTTTTTCTAACTAGAAACCGGAGAGAGTCAAGTACGCAAACCCGACGCATCCTGAAAACCACGCGTCTCTTCCTGCAGTCCTCGTAAGGCGACAATATCAGGAAGTGATATCTGCACCAACCCTAAGCACCAAGGAGTGACAACCAAGACGAAGACCGTCAAGAAGAACAATGCCTCCAAGTCAACTCCAGCTGCAACTTCAGCAAGGACTGATTAAAAACCCCTTTTTAAGGGGGGAAGACCTGCCATGGGTATACAAGAACGTGGTAATAATTAGTTCCATTGCGCCTCAGCCTCGTAGAAACTGGAAACAGCCAACCAAGACTATCCATCAGCATCGATCGTCAAGTCAACCCTTCATTCAGGATCTAAACCCATCAGGGAAAATGATCGACAAGGAACGACCTCGCAATATCAATTTGTCAATATCTCACCTGGCAACCTCACTGAAGAAGCAACGACCTCGGAAGAATAGCCAGCCCAAAATCCGTGCCCTCGTACTCCCCTGTACCCCCGGGCAAATCTCGGGACGAGATTTATTTTAAGGGGGGAAGGATTTGTAACATCCCAAATTTATAATAATAATTAACAAGACCCAAAATTCAGAACCAACAAAAACTTTTTTTAAATTACTTCATTAATGATTGTGTTTTCCTTTATATTGCTCTGTTTGACCTTGTGTGACTTGTTGTTTATGTTGTCTGACTAGTAAATGTTAATCCAAGAACCCAGCCCAAGTAAAAACATATTAAACTTTGATGATCATGTTATGACAAGAATATATTCCATACATCTTTTCCTTCTTATTTTGGCCCAAGACCATTTCAATGATGTTTGATTTCAGCAACAAATAAAATACCCTTTAGCTGGGAAAGTAAAATTATTTCCAAAATTATGTGTTCCCAAAAATATGGAGATCTATATGTTATCTCCTATCTAATTGCCAACCATGATATTTTGCATGTATATGCAACTCCTATTTTATAAACTCTGAATTTCCACCCCACTTGAAAACAACACTAGTGGGAGATTTATTACCCCACATATTTCCTTTCTCAAACCCTTTTTGAAAACAATTAAATTATGAGTTGAGATATTTCTTAAACACCATCTTATCATAATTAAGTGTGATCATTTTTATAAGATAGTATTGGAAATGGTGATGTGATTAATTCATGTGGTTTGAATTGTGTGGTCATGATTGTGGTGTGATTATTGTTGTGTTTTGATGTGTGTGTTTGCTAAATAAAATTATGAAGAAAGGAAAAGAGACAGAATCAAAACATCAACACATAAAATCATGTGGCAAGTGACAAACAAATTTCTCCAAGTGAGAAATTAATATTTTCTTTAAACCAAAAATCAGTGGAGTTACATAGTGCTCACTCCCACTATGCTCTAATATTCTCCCCTCTTCAAAATATAAATTCAAAAATCTAAATTTACATTTCTATTACTTTCTTTAACTTTATCAAATCGCAAAATGTGCTATGATGCACTTGTCAAATAATTTCCATCATAGCACCAAAAATCACCAACACCTATACTTAATTCCCACAGCAATTGCACACTTGCACTTCATCTTTTTCCTTTGCATTAAAATGCCTAATAGTGGCAAATAGTGCAAAATGGTGCCCCTACCCTATATTCAAATGGCAGCCCCACACTTGCCCTAATCTTGTCTCTCTCATGTCCAGCACTCACCCAGCACCCCCATCCACGTTCTGGACAATCCCCAAGCAACACATACCCTACACCCTAGCCCTAACCAGCCATGGCATGGACATGCCACCACCATGCCAACTTGTCCCAAACCAGCAGCAAAGCAGCACCCCACCTTGTCCTGGAGCTGCCCCCTGCCACCTTGATGCTCCCCAACTCGACCCCTCGCACCAGGACCCCCTCCCCTGCCCGCAGTTGCCGGAGCTCTGCCGGCCGACCCACTGTCGAGCACCCTGCGTGCATGCACTGCACCACCACCACCCCGCCCGACCAGCATCCTCCCGAGCCGCCCGACCGCCCCGGCGTGCGCCACTCCACCCCTTGCACGCCCCAGACACGGCCCCGTGCCTCCCCTGCCCAGCACGACGCCGCCCCGCACGTCCCCGTGCCGCCCGTGGCAAGCCAGGACCACCCCGTGCCCCCCACTGCCCCGAGCCGCTCCCGGCTATAAAATGCCACCCCGGGCCTCTACCCAGCACCACACCACCTCCACCACTCCCTCTCCCTCACCTAGAAGCCGCAGGGCAGCAGAGGAGGAGCCGGAGCTCCCCTCCGAGCTGCACGGCCGCCGCCGCCGTGCCGCCGCTGTGGTCTCCCTCCGGTGACGCCACCGCCGCCCAGCTGCTGCCCCAGACCTCCTCCGTCGACCCCAGGCCTCGCCGCCGACGATCGCCGCCGGCAGGTGCCTCCCCGGCCGTCCCCCTTTGCCCCTGCTCCCTCTCTCTGTCGGGGTGGGGAAGATGGCCGTGGGCCGTCGGATTCCAGATCAACGGCCGAGGTTGTTTCCCGCCCAGTTTTGCGAAAACTGAAATCTGCTAAGTCCTGGACAGTATTGCTCTGGTACTATGTTTGCATGCATCATCTGCTCGATTCCCTTATCCAAAATTAGTGACATAAATCGTGTTAGAATCTATAGACTGTCTAGATTACAGGGAAACTTGTTTTGCTCAAATTGGAATAGATTTACTATATTTAAGGTCTAAGCAAAGATGCTAAGTTATATCTGTTTCCAGGATTTCCTGAAAACTGTTAAACGATTCTGTTTTGAACTGCTAATAATATTTAATCTAGGTTCATTTAGATGTTAGTAGTGGCATGTTATGTTAGTATAGTTAGTATACTACCATGATCAAGAAGTGAGAACCCCAAAATAAAATCTGTGTAAAAGATTTAAAATGGAAAAGATTGCTAATCGGTTCAGCACACCACATGAAATAACAGACCTAGCTCACTTCCCATACAAATTGCTACCTAACCAGAGGCCTAAAAATATCAAACTAAAATGTTGTAGCTAGTATAACATGCCATCTTCCCATAGAAGCAGGCCATGATCACATTGGATAATTCCCTGACTCAAAATAAAAATAGCAAATGTACTAGTTTGTTAAACTTAAATAGGTGAATTCTCTGCCAGAAATTTGACTAAGACTTTGAAAATGAATATCTTGAGATCTAGGAATCTAAAATTAGCAAATGAAAATGTTCTGGAAAGCTTATGAAATTATCTAACTGACTAAAGTAGTTTCACCCCATTTAGGTTAATAGATAAGTAATGATGTTAAAAGTACCACAGAAGGTACAGAACCTAAACTTGTTTGTTTCTGATACTCTACTAACCCAAATGAGGTCAAACCAATTCTGTTAGCTCAAATTTAAGAAATACTAGCTATCCCTAAAAGGATTTAATTTTTGAATACAATTAACTTGAGTTGTAGCAAAACAAGAAAACCAACATTCTGGATCAAAACATTTATACAGGGAGTTTAATAACTCAAATTGAATTAAATCCAATTGGGTTGTCTTCTACACATTAGTAGCTATCCACAGAATTTTAGTTCACATTTTTGTGATGAACAGAAGCCAAGTTATGCAATTAACCATGCACTACTAGTTTCTGCCATATTTAAGACCTAATTAAATAATGGTTAATTCAATTAAATCGAAATCAAATCGTGTTGCTTTGTGAGTGCAATAGCCATGTGTGATGCTTAAGAGTTGTTGTGATGCTTGATTGAGTAGTTTGGTAATGGTAGGTATTTCTTGTTTATTCTTATGTTAGATCATTTTGTGTAATTAATATGACTACCTTGCTTGTTAAACTTGATGGTCTTTAAGTTGAGTATCTAGTAATATCTCTACCATAGCTTGTAAGATATTTAGAATTACAGAAAAGAGTTGGTAGCTTAACTTCTGTCTGAAGTATTTCCTGTTTAAATAAACATGCTTAATAACAACTTTAATCATAATCTTTAAACGTGAGTAGTGTTGTTGATTGCCAAACTTGTTTGTTAAATAATAATCTTCTCTCGTGATTATTGTTTGCTAGTAATTGCTTGATGATTGTTGTTGGAGTGTTGTACTGTATGTTGATTGTGTTCTTTCCTTTTTACGACGTTAGATACCAACGCTATCGGAGTAAACCGTGGGAAGGATTTATTGGCAAGCAATCAGAGTTTATTTCTTTGATCAAGAGTATCAAGTCCAGAGACATTACGCTGGAAACAGGCAAGCTACTTCACTGAGCTTGCATTTATATTCATCTATTTTGATCACCTGAAATATTCAAAAGTAGCGATGATTTTTAAAAACCTTTTTACAAAGATATGAAAAACTATTCTTACCAAGAGTAGATATGTAAAACTATAGGATGGGAAAATATGATTTATTCCAAAACTCCTTTTTAAAGTACTGGGAAGAATGTGGAATGCCGAATGGTCGGCATGGAAGTGGAAAAGAGGTGATCGGTAATGTTTATGAAAAATGCACATTGTGTCTTAGTACCATGACGACCAGCCGATAACCTGTGCGACCACATCTACCCAAATATGGGAACGGGCGTAGTCATATAGTTTGCTCGTGTTAGTACTGGATACCTCATCGACGGAGATGACTCCGTTATGCATGAGGGGATGAGCATGGCGACTCTAACCCCTGACCCGGGTCTCAGCAATCTGATGGATTGAGGGATTGAAGGTCCACCTTTGGGTCGCCGGGCAAAAGTACGAGTCCTTACATCTAGGTTCCTCGACGGGGGATCCTGTACTAGGTGTTGAAGGAATGGTGAAATCGTAAGGGCAGGGTCCTATACTAGCATGAGCAAAGGAAAGGCTATGGCCGGTGGTTCAACTTCGCATACACCTTGTATGGCGGGACGTGGCAGACACGATGAGCTACCGGATGGGTGTGGGAAAAGCGTGCTACCTCTGCAGAGGGTAAAACTATTCGAATAGCCGAGTCCTCGGATATGGACAGTTGGGAGGCTGTACTAGGCCTATGTGCAAGTTTTGGAAAAAGGTTTGAGATTTGAAAGAGAAAATGATGTGAAGGATGTTTTATGCAACTATGCCAATGTGCTGGTATGAGTTGTTGGAAATAATTGGACCATGATGAGACATGGTCGGGAAAAAGGAGGAGTTTTGGGTAAATAAACAAAATGGTGATTTTCCAGGAAAAACGTTTTTAAAAAAAGGACTTCTTATTTTAACAAACAGCTATTTTTCGGGAAAAATGTTTTCAAGGAAAACTCCTTGCAAAGACAGTTTTAAGAAAAAAAAAAAGGGGGAATCTAAAGCCTTCTTTTCGTTTTCTTTAACAAAGGCTATAGATATTTTGAAAAATATACAAGGTTTATGAAAAGTTATAAAATTTCTCTTATTTTACTTCAACCAAAGTTATAGAGTTTTCAGACAAAGTTTTATTGAACAAAAGTCTATCATTCTCTTTTAAATAAAGATTAGAGTTTTCAAAGCAAACAAAGTGTTACTCAAACTATAAACAAAAAAAAAAAGGGTAGTGCATGCTCTTTCGGGGGTAGTTTGCGAGTACAATTCCCATTGTACTCATAATGGTTTCGTCCCTGGCTATTGTCTTAGCCAGATTTTAAGGAAGAGCAGCTTGAAGAAGGAGGCGGAAATGACGTCACTGCGAACTAGGGCGCTTCCCAGTCAGTTGCCTGTAGGGTTAAGGCGAATGACTTGGGCTCCACGCTGTATGGTGATTTTCCGCTGCAATTACCTATTGAAGATTATGACTTCAATCGAGTAAGTATATTCCTTCGGTATTTATGGATGTTCTTTGATTACCAGTTTGATTGTGCTCAGCGACACACTGATCATGGGATCGCTGATGTAGGCACAAGGGTATTTCGGACAGGCTAGTCCGGGGTCCCCACAAGGTGGTGGCGGGTACCGCCGTGATCGCCGTGATGACACGCGTTTAGGGGGTGACCGTGATGATCGCCCCCGTCGACGCGATGATGATCGCCGCCAGGATGGTGGCAAGGGGCGCCGTCGTTCTGATCGTACCCCTACGCCCTTTGTGGACACTACATGCCAAATCTGCAACATCCATGGGCATCCTGCAAAGGACTGCTGGTGGCGCTATGGAGATGATGATGATTCTGACCGTGATCGTGGTCACAAAGGTGACAAAAGTGCAAACCATGCATTCTATGGTGTAGACACGAACTGGTACTCTGATACGGGTGCCACTGACCACATCACGAGCGACCTAAACAAGCTCTCGACACATGAAAAGTACACCGGACATGACCGTGTTCGCACGGCAGAAGGTACAGGTATGCACATTAGCCATATTGGTCATTCAAAATTTACACATCCTCTTGGTTCCTTTGATCTTAAAAATATTTTACATGTTCCTAGTGCATCGAAAAATCTTCTTTTCGTTCATCGATTCACTCTTGATAATCATGTCTTTATTGAGTTTCATCCTTTTTTCTTTTTGGTAAAGGACATAAAGACTCGAAGAACTCTGTTTAGAGGACCCTGCTATGGTGGTCTCTATCCCTTGCTGCCCATGTTCAATGAGACCTCCAAGCTCGCCTTCAGCGCAATAAAGCCGTCATCCTCCACATGGCATCGTCGTTTAGGACATCCATCTTCTTTTATAGTTCAGCAAGTTCTTCGAAAGAATAAGATAGCTTACACCCCAGAAAGTACCCCATATGTTTGTGATTCTTGTCAGTTAGCTAAGAGCCATCAACTTCCATATCCCACTTCCACTAGTGTTTCTACTGTTCCTTTGGAGCAAGTGTTCTCTGATGTATGGGGCCCTGCTCCTCTTTCTGTGGGAAAACATGCCTATTATGTAAGCTTTATTGATGATTTTACAAAGTTCACATGGATCTATTTGCTTAAAAAGCATTCTGATATTTATCAAGCCTTCCTTAATTATCAGCAGTATGTTGAGCACAAGTTTGATAGGAAAATTGTTACTATGCAAACTGATTGGGGAGGGGAGAGTATGAAAAATTAAATGGTTTCTTTCAGAAGGTTGGCATTACACATCATGTTTCTTGTCCTCATGCTCATCAACAGAATGGCTCAGCTGAAAGAAAACACCGTCATATTGTTGAAGTTGGTCTTGCCTTGCTTGCTAATGCCTCTATGCCTCTTAAATTGTGGGATGAAGCCTTTCTCACAGCCACTTTTCTTATCAATATACTTCCTAGCAAAGTTCTTGATTTTGAATCTCCCACTGAACGTCTTCTTCATGTCACACCTAATTATGATGCTCTTCGCACTTTTGGCTGTGCTTGTTGGCCCAATCTTCGTCCCTACAATAAACACAAACTCGCTTTCCGCTCAAAACAGTGTGTTTTTCTAGGCTATAGTCCTCTTCACAAGGGTGTAAAATGTCTTGATGTCTCTACAGGGCGTGTCTATATCTCTCGAGATGTTGTCTTTGATGAAAATGTCTTTCCCTTCGCTGCCCTACATCCCAATGCTGGTTCTCGTCTCAAACAAGACATCTTGCTTCTTCCATCCTCCACAACACCTTCCCAAGAGAATGATGCAAATTTTGATGATCATATTGTGCCTATTGTGTCTTGTACTAATGTGTTGCAGGATGGAGAAGCAGCAGGAGAAAACGGAATCGAAAACCGTGTTGAAACGGACTTAGAAACTGAAGAACACCGTTCATTATCACATGCTACAGAAGAAAACGAAGACGAAAACAGCACGGAGCACGAGGAGGAACATTCCTCTGCTGCTCCGCCCGATCCCGAGGAAGATCCCGAGGAGGATCAGCGCACAGCTTCCCGAGCTGATCCTGTCGGCACGTCAGCGCCTGCCCGCTGCGTCATCGACAACGCCGCACCGCCCACACTGTTGGTGTACACGCGACGCAAGCATCCCGTGGCATCATCCGACGCCACGCGGTGTTCTCCCGATGGCCAGCCCGCTGCAGGCGAACTGTCCCCTGGCGCGATGTCGCCTGTGTCGGCCAGCCCAAGATCTTCTGCGGCCCCCGACTCCACTTCTGAAGTTCTGGCGCCATCCTCGCCAGTGCAACCTGCTGCACCTCCTGCGCCCCCGTCTCCGATACGCACACGTCTCCAAAAAGGTATAAGACATCCCAGGAAATACACTGATGGTACAGTTCGGTATGGTATGTTGTCCTCTACAGGTGAACCGTGCACTCTGACAGAGGCTCTCAATGACGAAAATTGGCACAATGTTATGAATGATGAGTACAAAGCTCTAATTGAGAACAAGACTTGGCATCTTGTTCCCCCAAGCAACAATAAAAACCTGATTGATTGTAAGTGGGTATACCGTATTAAGAAAAAGGCAGATGGTACCATTGATAGATACAAAGCACGATTGGTAGCTAAAGGGTTTAAACAGAGGTATGGTATTGACTATGAAGATACCTTTAGTCCCGTGGTGAAGATTGCTACTATCAGGACTGTTCTGGCTCTTTCTGTTTCTCGTGGATGGAGCCTACGGCAGCTAGATGTCAAGAACGCGTTTCTTCATGGTGTTCTGGAAGAGGAAGTGTATATGAGACAACCTCCAGGTTTTGAAAATCCTAATGCTCCCCATTATATTTGCAAACTTGACAAGGCCTTATATGGATTGAAGCAAGCTCCTCGAGCCTGGTATTCTAGGCTGAGTTCTAAATTATGTGATCTTGGTTTTACACCTTCGAAGGCTGATACCTCACTGTTCCTATTTAACAAGTCAGGTATCACTATGTTTGTGTTAATATATGTTGATGACATCATAGTAACAAGCTCTTCTGATCATGTTATTTCTGGTTTGCTTCAAGATCTTAATAAGAATTTTGCTATCAAGAATTTGGGTGACTTACATTATTTTCTTGGCATTGAGGTTACCAAGACACAGAATGGTTTGCTTTTGACACAGGCAAAATATGCTACAGATCTTCTTCAGAGAGTCGGTATGCATGGATGTAAGTCGGCACCTACACCCTTGTCCTCCACAGAACAATTGTCTCTTACAAATGGCACACCCCTGGGTCCTGATGACAGTACTCGATATAGAAGCATTGTTGGAGGCTTGCAGTATTTGACTTTGACACGACCAGATTTATCTTATTCTATTAATAAGGTTTGTCAGTATCTTCATGCCCCAACTACAGAACATTGGACAGCTGCAAAGCGTATTCTTAGATATGTGAAAGATTCCTTAAACACTGGAATTACTTTTGTGAAATCTTCCTCCACATTCCTTAGTGCTTTTTCAGATGCAGATTGGGCAGGCTCTCTTGATGATAGGAGGTCCACAGGGGGATTTGCCATATTTGTTGGACCAAATTTGGTCTCCTGGAGTGCCAGAAAACAAGCTACAGTGTCTAGATCAAGCACTGAAGCTGAATACAAATCTCTAGCGAATGCTACAGCAGAATTGATATGGGTTGAAGCTCTTCTTGGTGAACTTGGCGTAAAATTGAAGGAAAAGCCATGTCTTTGGTGTGACAACTTGGGTGCTACCTATTTGTCTGCCAATCCAGTATTTCATGCTCGTACTAAACATATTGAGATTGATTTTCACTTTGTCAGAGAAAGAGTTGCGGGAAACTTGCTAGATATCAAGTTTGTGTCAAGTAAAGATCAAGTTGCAGATGGATTTACAAAGGCACTTCCAGTCAAGAAATTAGAGGAGTTTAAGCGTAATCTAAACCTCTCTACAGGTTTAGATTAAGGGGGAGTGTTAGATATTGTTTAGGCTAGCTAGGTTCGGCTGGTTAGACCTAGTCCAGTTCGTGTACCATACGATTCTTGTGTATGGACACGTTTCCTAAACTTGTACAAACTTGTGCATGCCCTTGTTGGCTGCCTATATTAACACGCAACCGTACCGAGGCCAAGGTACGTTCCACGCCACAATTGTTGACAGTGGGATGACCTTCCGATTGCTTAATCATCTGTGATAAGCAAGGAAGATGCCTCAGCCCTCAGTGCAGGGCTCTCGAGTAGTGTTCACTGCATTGACAAAAGCCACTAGAATCCCTATACGTGTCCTGCATGCGTGCCACCATGGATTTACCATCTTAGTTGTTGAGGCACATTTATCTTTCTTTTTATACGAATTATCAACCCAAAAAGTTAAAACAGCCACCGAACTAATCTTTTTTCTCTTCAAAATCAGTATTTTAATTCGACAAATATGCAATATTCATGCAGATGTGTAGTATCAGCTATAGTCTATACAAAAGAGACATATATGGGGACCAAAATAAGTTTTTCTTTTGGACCCACAATGTTTTACCTTTTTTATGTAGCTTACAAATGAACCTATTCTATAGAAAACGCTATACACATGTTCTGAAAAGAAATTGATCTTTTGAAACTTTTATTTTTTTCAGATTTCTGAAAATACCTGGCCTGGGAGTCAATTAAACCGCTGCAGTCTCATCGTCAATCATCCTAGCGCACTTTCTAATTTTAGCCTCGCATTTTCGCTCTTCTTTAGCGGTACACTCAAGTAACTATATCATGCAGAATGTACTTTCGTTAGCTTCGGAGAGACAACAATACTCGCGGAGTTCAGAGGAACACCGCAATTGCCAAGGCAGAGCCTAAAGTGATAATCTGGAAGATTCTATTGAAATTCAACTGAAATCAGAGCTGACAGCGTGTCATTTCCTTGCACTAGATGACCCGTTGCGCCGATTGGCGCAAATATCGGGTTTATGCTATAATTTGTTTCCATAAGAAAAAATCATTAACCATATGTAATTTGCGTCAAGTTATTTTGGTTTTCTTAATATACATAATAAGCTATCGAGTTGAGGCACTCTATTTAGCCGAGAAACAACACTGCAATAATTACAAAGGTTCATAGCAAGAAAGGAGCATGTACAATATTAATGTAATTTGAGCATATATAAATCGATGATATCCACTCGTTCGCCCAAAATATCAGCTTTGAAGCATGGCAATAGCTTAAGCACGCATGGATGAATTGAAATATGAGCAGAATGAGTGTATTAGCAGTGAGCATATTTTTTTCTACTCCAAAAGCTATATAAAATCTAAATAAAAATAGTACAGTTCGAAAAACTAAATAATAGAGAGGTAGTATATAGCCGTGACTGCCAATACGCATGATCTGAATTGTTCGGCGACAGTGGAGTCGCTGGACAGCCGCTGTCATCGTTTCCGCAGACGAGGAGAAGGCGCCGTTGCTGCTGCACACCGGTGGCCTGGGAAGAGCTGGACAAACAGCTGGATATTTTTCATCCGGCTGTGGAGGAAGCAATCAATTTGCATGAATTTTGCCTGAACCACACTAATAAATACACTGACTACAAACTCACTACCAGCGGCAAACATTCACAATAAAACTGGACAACTATAATTGATTAGTTCAAAGCTATTTTTTTAACCAACTTCATTTGCACAAACCTAAGAGGCAAGGCGGTACACACCTTTTAGAGTTGAGTAGCGTAAGCACGACGGACAGGCTCATCTGTCGGAACAACCTGGGAAGAACAGCATGCTGAAGGGACATATATAAGAACCCAGAGAATGATATTTATATGAGAAGCTAAAAATCACACACTGAACTGGGAACACTTACACGACATTTGGAGATGTAGAATGATATGCTGGATATTGCCACCATGCATCGAAACTTCTGCTTCTGTTTACTGTAAATAGAAGGATTTGGCACACGCTAGTTAGTAGAGGTTATAGAAGGAAAAGCGATGTATCATATAGATGAAGCAGTGCCTTGTTTTCAAAGATATTGAATGCAGCCAGCTGTGCATCACCTCATTTTCAAAGAGATTGAATATAATTTAGTTGGCAAAATAAACTGTAGTAAACCCAAGAATTAACCGTAAACACAGCCAGGTATCCAAATTCCAAACTTTCGAATGAATCTTTTTTTGAGAAACAAATCTGAATTTTTAGCCACCAACTTAAACAACAGGTAAGAAAACATGTAGATACTTTTAAAATACTTACTTTCGAAACGGGGGAAGGCATGCTATACTGTACGCCGCATAAATTGCTTGTAATAAGCAAATGTTTTTTTTGGACCTCCTCTTCATGAACAAACATCTGAATATTTGAAGACAGCAGAAAGATGAGGTATAGCTTTAAGAACACAACTTCAAAGCATCAAAGGCATCAGCGAAGATGCAAGACAAAGCTATATCTATATCCGAGTACATCTGAACACACAAGAAGAATCATGCGAAGATGTGCAGGTCAACCTTTATCCGGAGGCACACATCTAAAACAACAGGTCACTGGGAAAAGCAAACCTAAACTAAAAAGGATACATCAATGAAGCTAACTGAGAATACAATATCTTCCATTGGGTAATTAAGTGCATTTATATTGAGAGGCAATCGGGCAAACAAAGAAGCAAGGACCACAACTGACCGCAGCAGGAACATCTAGAACGGACAGAAAGAACATAATCTAGTATGGTGCTTCTGCAACCTTAACCCAACCGGAGCATGGATCCCTCTCAGACACACAGAAAAGGAAATCAGATGCTGACCTGCTAACCAGCAATAACCCTTCGTCCAGAAGATACAAACTGTCAAGAAATCAATGACGCCTTCAAACCTGCATCACGGAAGGAAAAACTCATAATCAGCCCACAGATCCAAGTGGTGTTCTTCCCAATGAATCAGAAACAACTAACCTGAAACCAGTGGAACCACAAGGCTATTTCTTGAATTTGATAGCTTGGTCTCTGCTTACCTACGTGTTAATTAACAAAGCATTGTAACTCCCGAACACTATAGTAATCTGAACAATCTGAACCAGCAAGTAAACTAATTTAGTATGATGCAGTAAATGGTCCAATTTAAAAGCATGTCTAACTAACTAAAACATAGAAAATCCGTTGAAGCTCAATATAACAGGAACATCAACATTTAGTATATATCAGAATCAAAATGTGTGACTTAAATGTATTGAGGCAGCCCAGCTTGCTAGACTTTGAAGTACCGGACGAGCCCGAGCTCATCCACGTCATGGTTAGCAAGATCCGAGGGGCAAAGAACATGCAAACAAATAATCTTTCAATGAAATGAAGAGCTTCTGAATGTGTCATGCAATGTTTTTATTCTGGTAATTTGGCTCAAACATAAAACTGAACTATAAAGCTTGCTATGAACAACCTGACATATGAAGGTTTCATCTATCTGTGTTACATGCTTGTTATTGTGCTTGTGAGATTATGTTTGTGCGAAATATTGTGCTTACTGAGATGATGCTTGTGCTCAATATTAACGATTTGTATCACATCCAACCAATTGCGCATTTCCAAGAGAAATACATGTTTATGTCGTCAGTACATCACATCTTTTAGATCGGTATGTGCACATAAGATGTTTGCATCATGACGCGAGATATAACAGTGATCATTTGGTTGCTATAAAATGCATACGACCACTGCAAGCAGCAGCATCAAACTTCTTGTTAGAAGTCATGGAATCATGCCATGCATAAGTATAAATCATATCATAATAAACCTATAAGTCGGATTGGACAGCCTGTAATTTACATAGGATAAAAAGCAGGTTAACAAACCAAATGGAGCAGCATCAGGTTTGTAGCATTTCCAAGTCTAGGATGCAACAACCGATGTCTCACCATCATTGTGCTTATGCAAGAACTTGTGCAACCACCTGGTAGACTTGCTATAAATATGCATGTGCAAAGCAAATAAAACAGAACTTTACCTTATGAATGATCAATAGCTTCCTTTGCCAAATCACAACATCCACATGTGCTTTCTCTAGAGAAAACGCCACTCCACTTTCCTGAAACTCTAGGTGCTGCTACCTTGCCTCATTGGCATGCACTTTTCTTCGTCAAACTATCTTTCCACCGCTCACGACCTGTCGAACTGAAAGCAATAATTACAACAATATTACTATAGAAGCGTAGGTAATCATTGGGTATAAAAAACTTCAGCATGTGTGTTCGTATTAGGCTCACCTCCGACTGTGTAGTTAACTGTTAACCACACAATATCTTCATGAATCTGTACACATAGCATGAAAATAACAACAAAGGACACCTGCAAGCAAACAACAAATATTAAGCTGTCTAATCTAGCAAGGGAAACAATTGGACTGTCAAAAAAATGCGATGTCAATGAAAGAGGAGAGGGATCAAGATGCGGAGAAAAGAAGATGAAGAGAGCTCACAAAATCAAAGGTCACAGCAGAGACACGACGGGCAATCTCGCGCGAGGTGAACTGGTGGCAGCCCTCCGGAGGTTTTATATAGCTAAAGACATAAATCCACATCCATACTGGAAAGTAAATAAATATACCATTGCTTACTTTCAAGTAAGAAAATACAAAAGAAGTAAAGAAACAAAAGAACGGCTGCATAACCATTGATGATTTGAGCAGGGGGTTTCTATTTAGTAGTCACATTTATACCCTTTT
Organism: Puccinellia tenuiflora; assembly: GCA_012064385.1. Classification (NCBI taxonomy): domain Eukaryota; kingdom Viridiplantae; phylum Streptophyta; class Magnoliopsida; order Poales; family Poaceae; genus Puccinellia; species Puccinellia tenuiflora. Next base: position 28,168 of record QRDG01000108.1, on the reverse strand, counting down.
TAGTATAATGCTAAGTTGCTTACGAAAACACAAATGGAATTTTCTTTCAACATGAAACATATAACAAAAGCACACATCCCATAAGCCATTTTCATCAGACATAGCTTCTCATCCTCGATATAACCAACCACACGTTGGAAATAAAAAAAAATGAAGTATGAGATACCTATGTTTGTGTTCTACTTTTGCAAACCGAAAAAGGATAAAACTGGACCTTGAAGAAGACCACGTGATGGGAAACCATTCCAAAGAAGAAAAAAATTGCAGGGCAGGAGCACCTACTTGTAGTCAGCTTCGGTAGCACTGTGGCCTTCTTGTCCTTCTCATCACCAGACAACGGCCTAAAATTCCCATGAGCAGCAGGGCACAACCAGATCGACCTCGTTGGAGAACACACTCGGCGTGCTGAGAACCATTTGTGGCGATTCGTACAAAAAACTTATGTTTAGCCTTACCAGGTAATCTTCTTTATCAACGTAATATTGGCAGCTAAGAAATTCCACCAAACTCGTTTTGCACCTTATCCCGTACCNAAAGTGTAGTACATTTTATAAAAGTACAGTAAGCAACAATCCAAAAATGTTGTACATGGTAGACAAAAATTAGGAAAGCTAAAAAACTCCGATCCGTCTATAGTATTAAAGATCTTGACGAAACAATGGGTAAATGCATATTTTGATTTGGAGTCTTTTTTTGCATGGTAATACGTGTCTTATTTATAAATAAAGATCAAATTACAAGACACATACAAACCGACCTTACAGAACTGAAAAGATAGGAAAAACCTATGTGACAAACCAACACCTATCTCTTTCCTTTGGTACCACCGTAGCAGCCACCAAAGAGAAGCGAGACAAATCACCTCTTCACCCGATCTCGACGCGGCTCCATCGCTGATCAGCAGCTTTTCGGACCTCCAAAGTAATTTTCCATAGGACAAACCATTGCCGTTGAAAGAATCAGACCGGGGCAGCATGACCCCAGACCGCCATCGAACTTCAGAACTGACACCTCCGCACGACTACAACGTCGAAAGTGGGAACCAGAACTGTCAGCCTCCAACCATAAACTCGGCATAGGATACACCATCTTCCAGCTGTCACATGCGCCGACAACCGACTGCGTGTACTCCTGGACGATCCAACCTCCCTGCTACACCATGATGCCGGAGACAACGCCATAGCAATTTTTTACAGAGCAGAAGGAGAGACACATCTGATGGGGTCGCCGCCACCGCCTTGCCGAGACCATCCATGAAGTCTTTGTTTGAGAGCAATAACTTAGCTTTTACCATTTGGTAAACCTAGTCACTTGATCCATTGGAAGAGGGGCTCTACCGCCAGTTTTGAAAAAAAAAAAGATAAAGCTAGTGTTCAAAAATGGTTATGAAAGAAAAGAAAACTCAAAATAGAATATATGAACCGTTGGGAACACGCAAAAATGGAAAACAATCAAAGCTCGAGCTTCCCTACCGGAGTACCTCCGTTCTTGAAACAAGTCATATATTTTATTTCAAAAAGTCAATCAATATAAACTGACTAAACTTATAGGAAAAACTATCCATAAGTATAAAATTATTGATAGATATAATATGAAAATTCAAATCGGGAATTGCACTTCGGCACATGAGAGTATATGCTCCTGTCATCGGAAAAATATTTTAAAATATCAAAAAATTATGAACAAAATTTTGGTATGTATATTGACATTCTATGTGGGTACGTCGAGTTTCAGGAAAAGCCGCCATTATTTGTTGCTTATGTAAAAAGGATAAAAAAGTAACTCGTGAAAAGTCCTACATACGACACAAAAAATCGGTTTTTCGTGAAACAACTTTGCGAATGTTTTGACATTTTGAAATGAGTTTAGAAAACCTTTTATAAAAGCAGGAACTTGTGCTCCCGTGTTTCAAAACATCACCCTAATTCATTTCGTATATTTAATGATATTGATTTGACATTATAAATACTAATAGTTTTTTCTATAAGGTTAGTTAATCTTTACATTTTTTTATTTCGACCAAAATTTACACAACATGTTTATTTTGTTAAGGAACGGAAGGAGTATAACTATGTTGTCTATGGTTTTGCAATATCTTGTAAGTTGTAAGTTATAACCCTATCGATTTCACAACTAAATGTATCCACAGACAGAGCAAAGGTACTAATCAGCTTCACCAATTAAGGACAGAATAAGTAGAGAGTGGGATAAAAGCACTAGTAGTTAGAAGAATGATGCCACACAGCCACAGTCCAAAGCCGTAATCTTGTCAGCTCATGGGCCTGGCCTGTGGCCTGTGGGGTACCGCCAGTGCCCACTGCCCGGTATGACAGATGTCACTCCGTAGAGCGCCAAGGGGTAGAATTCTGCACCTACACGGTTACACGTACATCGATCCGCCGCAGTTGAAGTCAAAACCCACAGCTACACAGGCACGCTCAGCATCAGCAGCCGCAGAACGGCGGCAGAAGATCCCTTCCACGCCGAGGCGGGCACGCGCACACGGCAGACGGAATAAGATGTGAATGGGTATGTAGAGCATGCGCATGGTAACAATACCATACCCATCCCATATAGTTGATGGGTACAAATTATATCCATACCCTTACCCGCGGGGATAAAAGTATACTCATATCTGTTGAGAATATATTGTATAGATATAGGTCCCCGTGTTTCTCAGGGTTGTATCTGTAAATCTGTCTATATATATGAGAGCAGCCGGCCCCAATTGGGTATGTGCATTGTTTCATTATCTTCCACATGGTATCAGAGGCCCTTCCGGTCTCCTGACCTAGCCGCCTCCTGCCCTAGCCGCCGCCTCCAAGGCGCCGCCGGCCACCTCTCCCCTGCCGCCGCCTCCTCCACAGGCACCGCCGGCCCTCCTCCTCTCCCCTGCCGCCGCCTCTCCTCCAGGCGTCGCCGGCCACCACACCCACCACCACTTCCGCCCCAACAGCCCATGTCTGACTTCCGATCTCCCGACTCCAGGAATCCCTTCAGCGACTCCGGGAGAGCAGCAGCAACAACCCCTTCGCCGGCCCCTCCGTTGCCGTCATCCGCGACGTCCCCATCCAAGAGCGCGTGCCGGTGAAGCTCTCTCACACCGCTGCCAATTTTTCCCGTGGAAGACGTACTTCGGCCTCCTCTTCCGCGAGTACGATCTCCTAGACCATGTCGACGGCACTATCGACCTCCTTGCCATGCCGCAGACCCCGACTGGTTGGCCATCGACGCGACCATCATCCGCTGGTTCTACCAGACGGTCTCCCCCGAGATCTTCCGCACGGTCGTCCGCGACGGCGACTCCGCGCACACGTCTGGAGCAAGATCACCGGGCTCTTCACCGACAATAAAATTCAGCACGTCACTTTCCTCCAGCAGGAGTTCTTCGGCACCCACCAAGAAGGCCACTCCCTCGACGACTACGTCCTCAAGCTCAAGACCCTCTCCGACGAGCTCCGCGACTTAGAGTTCCCGATCGATGACAAGATCATGCTCTCCACGCTCTCGGCTGGCCTTGGCGAAGACTTGAGCAACGCCGCCTCCAACCTCGCGCTCCTCACCACGCCCTCCTTCGAGCAGGCCGTGGCCTACTTGCGCCTCGAGGAGCGTCGGCTCAAGCACCTCCGGGCTCGGGCGGCCCACACCGCCCTCGTCGCCGGCGTCTCCAAGGGCGGGTCCGCCCCCGCCCAACCTGCTCCGATTGCCGCGCCGCGCCCCCCGGGTCCGCCCCCGGGCTTCTACTCGCCCCCGCCGCTCGCGCCTATCCCGCCTCCCGGCGGTCACGGCAACGGTGGCGGTGGACGCCGCGGTCGTCGTCGTCGCGGTGGTGGCAACGGCGGTGGCAACAACAACGCTCCGGCCCCCAGCCTCGGCAGCCCGCCCCCATCCCGCCATGGATCGCCGGCCATAACCCCTGGACAGGGGTCGTCCACGCCTACACCATGCCCGTGCCGCGTGCTCCCTACCCGGGCACCTCGATGCCGCGCCCGGCTCCGCACCAGGCGCTCTACGCCGCGGCCCCCCAGCCCGCGGCCCACGGGTACGCCGCGCCCGGGTACGCGGCGTCCTACGCCGCGCCCTACGCGTCACAGTGGGACCCGGCCCTGCTGACTGCCCTTCAGTCCGTCCCCTCCGCGGGCGCCTACGGTGGCGGCGGCGACTGGTTCATGGACACGGGCGCCTCCGCGCACATGGCAGCCCACCCCGGTAACCTCTCTACTTCCAGTCCCGCCTCCACTCCCTCTCGCATCATCGTCGGCAACGGTCATGCGCTTCCTATCACGCATACCGGCTCCGCCCCTTTTCCCTCCACCTCCACTCCTCTCTCGTTAAATAACGTTCTTATTTCTCCTGACTTGATTCACAACCTTGTTTCCGTTCGTTCTCTTACTCGTGATAATCATGTTTCTGGAATTTGACGAGTTTGGCTTTTCTGTTAAGGATGGTCGTACCCGGATGCTACTCCACCGCAGTGACAGCCCCGGCGAGCTGTACCCCGTTTCGCCATCCTCCACCGGCAGCCGCCCGCTCGCTCTCTCCGCCGCCTGTCGATCTTTGGCACGCCCGCCTCGGTCATCCAGCTCCACCGCCCTGCGTCAAATTCTACAAAGCTTTGATTTTACTTGTAATAAAACGGATGCTCATTCTTGTGAAGCATGTCGTCTAGGCAAACATGTTCGTTCCGTTCAGTTCCTCCTCCAGTGTTGCGTCTTTTCCTTTCGAACTTATTCATAGTGATGTTTGGACCTCGCCGATCCCGAGTAATTCTGGTTATACATATTATCTCGTGATTATGGATGATTACTCGCACTTTGTCTGGACGTTTCCTCTCCGCCGAAAATCCGACGTAGCCTCCACTCTCCTCGCCTTTTTCGCGTACGTCTCCACCCAATTCGGCCGCCCCATCCACGCCCTACAAACCGACAACGGCAAAGAGTTCGACAACATCACCATTCGCACACTTCTCGCCTCTCACGGTGCCATCTTTCGCCTCACGTGTCCATACACATCTCAGCAGAACGGTCGCGCCGAACGCATTCTTCGCACTCTCAATGACTGCGTGCGCACCCTTCTGTTTCACGCCTACATGCCCCCACGGTTCTGGCCGGATGCCCTTGCCATGGCGACCCTCCTCGTCAACATCCGCCCCTGCCGCGTGCGTTGGCACTACTCGCCGCACCACCTCCTCTTTGGTGTGCCGCCCGCCTACGACGATCTCCGCGTCTTCGGCTGCCGTTGCTACCCCAGCACCGCCGCTACCGCCGCGCACAAGCTTGCGCCGCGCTCTCTCCCTTGCGTTTCTCGGCTATCCCGCCAACACCAAGGGGTACCGCTGCTACGACCCGGTCTCGCATCGCGTGTTCACTTCCCGGCACGTTTACTTTGACGAGTTGGTGTTCCCTTTCAGCAGGTACCTTCGGCGACGACCTCGGCGCCCGCCGGCCCCTAGCCGCCGGCCCCGCACGCCGACGTCCGATCGCGGTGGCCCCATCTGCGCCGGCCCCGCCTGGTCCCTCGGCGCCCTCGTCCCCCGTCGCCCCCGGCGCCCCCTGCGGCCTGTCCGCCTGCTGCGACGACACCGTCGGCCAGCCCAGCCACTTCCTCGCCCGCTTCATCCCGCCTCTTCGCCCGCCTCGCCCCCGTCCGCGGCTCCTCCACCCATGCTCACCCGAGCACGTGCGGGTATACGGCGGCCGTCTACGCGTTAACCACCCGCCGACCAGTACGTTTGCTGGGCCAGCGGCAACAGTGTCCTGCCGCATGACGGCGGGGTGCCTTCGTCAAGCGCGGAGGAGGCACCTCACCGCCGCCGAGCGCGCCGTCCACTTCCGCTCTCTTGCCGGTGCCCACCTCGGCTCGCGCCGCTCTGCGCGACCCGCACTGGCGCGCCGCCATGCAGGAGGAGTACGACGCGCTGCAGCGCAATCGGACCTGGGAGCTGGTTCCCCGGCCCCCTCGCGCTAACGTCATCACCGCAAGTGGGTCTTCAAGCACAAGCTCGGCTCCGACGGACACCCTCGAGCGCTACAAGGCGCGCTGGGTCGTGCGCGGTTTCCGTCAACGTGCTGGTGTCGACTTCACGGACACGTTCGCCCCGGTCGTCAAACCGGGCAATCCGCACGGTGTTGCACCTCGCCGCCTCCCGTGCGTGGCCGGTGCATCAGATGGACGTCTCCAACGCCTTCCTCCATGGCCATCTGTCTGAGCAGGTGTACTGCCAGCAGCCCATCGGCTTCGTCGACCCCGAGCGCCCCGACGACGTGTGCTTGCTTTCTCGGTCCTTGTATGGACTGAAGCAGGCGCCTCGCCGCGTTTCTGCATCAGCTCGGCTTCCGCTCTACGCGGTCGATGTGTCGCTGTTCGTCTACCAGATCGGCAACGACATGGCCTATCTGCTGCTGTACGTCGACGACATCATTTTGACGGCCTCCACCGCTGGTCTTCTTCGACAGCTCACCGACAGTCTTCGCACTGAGTTTGCGTTGAAGGACCTCGGCCCGCTCCACTACTTCCTTGGCATCGAGGTTGTCCGGCGTGCGGACGGGTTCTTCTTCATCAGCGGAAGTATGCTCACGAGCTTCTCGAGCGTGCCGGGATGCTTAACTGCCCCTGCGCCTACTCCTGTCGACACGAAGGCCAAGCTCTCGGCTAGTGATGGGTCGCTGGCCTCCGACGCCCCGTTCTACCGCTCCATCGTCGGCGCTCTTCAGTACTTGACGTTGACACGTCCGGAGCTCCAGTATGCTGTGCAACAGGTGTGCTTGCATATGCATGCTCCTCGGGATGCCCATTGGGCCGCGGTCAAGCGGATACTCCGCTACATCTGGGTACCATGGGCTACGGCCTGTCGTTGCACGCTTCGCCCTCGACACCGACCGACATCGTCGCCTACTCGGATGCGGACTGGGCGGGCTGCCCGGACACGCGGCGCTCCACCAGCGGTTACTGCGTCTATCTCGGCTCATCGCTCGTCTCTTGGTCCTCCAAGAGGCAGCCCACCGTGTCACGCTCCAGCGCTGAGGCCGAGTACCACGCCGTGGCTAACGCCGTGGCTGATGCACTTGGCTTCGTCAGCTTCTCTCCGAGCTCTCTTGTCCCGTTGACAAGGCTACGGTGGTCTTCTGCGACAACGTCTCGGCTGTCTACCTCTCCGCCAACCCCGTTCATCATCGACGCACCAAGCACATCGAGCTGGACATCCACTTTGTCCGTGAGCAAGTTGCCCTCGGTCACGTTCGAGTACTTCACGTACCGACGTCTCAGCAGTTTGCCGATATCATGACGAAGGGATTGCCGTCCACGACTTTCCTGAGTTTCGCTCCAGTCTATGTGTCGGTGCCGACCCTTCGACTGCGGGGGGGTGTTGAGATATATATTGTATAGATATAGGTCCCCGTGTTCTCAGGGTTGTATCTAAATCTGTCTATATATATGAGAGCAGCCGGCCCAATTGGGTCCGTGCATTGTTTCATTATCTTCCACATATCCATACTCGTGGGTACCTGTACCCATTGAGTACCCGTTGGGTAGAACAAATAGTACATACATTGTTAAGTTTTATATTCATTGGTAGCACATTTGACAAAAGAATCAATTACCTCAACTAACTATCAGGTAGATGAATACATGACAATATCTAACTTTGGAAATCACAATCCATGATCATATCTAGTAAGTCAACCGACTAATGTTCATATGTCAGTATAAATGGGTAGGGTATGGGTATACCGCGGGTATAGGGCTCTACCCATATCTTACCCACGACTTGGCGGGTAGGGTATGGGTACTACCCATGGGTATAAAAATATGCCCATACCCTCTCCCATATGGTTACGGTACCCGCGGGTACCCGTGCCCATGGGTAAAATGCCATCCTTAAGACGGAAGCCCGCGCTCGGGGCTGATCGTTCGGTGTGAACCGGACAGCTCACGGATGGTTGCGGGATGAAACCGGGCCAAACGTTTAGGGTGTGTTGGTTGGGGAATGAAGTGTAATGGAATGTCATGGTTACATTCTCGAAGAATGGGTCGGTTCCATTCCAGTGTTTGGTAGGTGAAAAAACTGGAATGGGTTGATTATGTTCTGTGTTTGGTTGGAGAGTAGGAATGGGAAGAATCTGCTTCAACTCACCCTTGGTGAGATTACCTCCCAATATGTACATGATCTAAGCTGTAGATAGATATAGCTTTATTCATTTGTATTTTCAACAAAAACAATCAATAATATACAACAAGGAGAGGAGGCAGGGCGGAGGGGAGGAGGTAGGGCTCACAGTCCCGTCGCCCCGCTTCTCACCGCCCCGCCGCGCCACCATGCTGCTCTGCTTCCGCCCCGCCGTGCCGCCATGCTGCTCTGCTTCCGCCCGCCGTGCCGCCATGCTGCTCCGCCCCGCCCCGCCGCGCCGCTGCTTTGCCCGCTGCTCCGCCCCACCGGAAGCTGCAGCTGTTTCGTGAGAGTAGGTGCCGCCACAGCCAAGATACGAGGGAGAGAGGAGCTCGAATCTGGTTTCGCTCGGCTGGGAACGGAGTGAGGGGCAAGGGGCGGGACGAGCCGACGGTGGACGAGCTGCGGCCGGCGGCCCTCAGGACGAGCTGCGGACGGCGGCCCTCGGGACGAGCTATGATCGGCGGCCGGCTGGACGAGCTGCGGATGGCGACCCTCGGGACGAGCTATGATCGGCGGCCGGCTGGACGAGCTGCGGACGGCGGCGGCCCTCTGGCTGCGGACGGCCATGGGGATGAGCTGCGGACGACCGTGAAGACGAGCTGCGGCGGCGGTGGTCCTCGGGACGGCTGCGCCGGCCGTGGTCCTGCGGTGGCGCGACGGTACGAGCTGCGGCGGCGGCCGTCAAGACGAGGCACCGACGGCTGGCGGGATGACCGTGATGTTGGCTCACGGGTCGGGAGGGGGGTGAGAGGTGAGATGAGAGGTATTTTTCTTTTTCTTTCATCGCTAACGAAACGAGTACGAGGTGATTCCTTCGTTTTGGTGGAATGAGCAAATTCCGGATCTAAGGGGAATATGCCATTCCACATAATTGGTTGATTCCGGTTCTAGTTCCTACCAAACATAAGAATTAGGCCTAGGTGCAGGTCCAACCCGTTCCATTCCACTCCATGACACCTACCAAACACACCCTTAGTCCCACCTCGCCAAGCAGGAGACGTCCACACCGGTTTATAAGCCCACGCTTCGGGGACATCCGATAAAATTGGAACGATATAGAGAAGATTAGCATGGCCCGTGCGCAAGGATGACACGCACAAATCGAGAAATGGTCCAATTTTTTTTGAGAATTTGCGTGCCTTCCCTTTTCGCTTTTCACGTACACCCCTCTGTTGTTTCGTTTTGGCCCTCCGCGTGGAGTTTCCACTTGCAGTGAGGTCCTTAGAGACTCGTAAGGTGCTCCCCTCCTGTGTTTCGTTTTGGTCCTCCGTGTATAGTTTTTTCCTTATAGAGAGGTCCCCAGAGGCTCGTCCGTGTCACATATAAAGTCCTGGGAACTTGCTTCGTCTTTACTTACGGATCCTGTAAGTAACCTCCTTCACAGGATAGAGCTCGGAGATTCAGCACCTTACAGTTACACTCTGAAATCACAAGAGACGAGTGCTCTATCGTAGCCTTTTTTGCATGATCGTGCTGATCCCATTCAATTTGATTATATGTACTATTATAAGCTCCTACCATTTCACTCAGATTCGTAACACAAAACAAGGCATTATGACATTCAATTGGAAGCTCATTAGCATAATTTTAGATACAGGAACTTTTGCTCAGCTGGACACCAACATTCAACCACCCAGAGCAGAAATTTCACCAATGAAATCTTAAGGCTTCACAAATTCCATGAAACTTTTGAGTCTCAAACAAACTTCCATTAAAGTTAGCACAGTGCTCAACACGATACATTTACAATAGCAGGAGAGACCCATTCAACCACATGAAAATCGATCTATCTGAATTTGTATCAGCATTATAAATTCTCAGTGAACTAGAAGGCAGTTTCAGCAGCAACCACAAATTACCTCACAATACTCATGAGGTTATGTTAACAGTTTTTTTAGCAACATTGGGGCCCCTACCTATTTTCCATTAAAAATCCGAGTACAACTTGGAGAACTTACAAGCAAGTTTTAGGGAACAAGGAAGAAGGTCAGCAACGAGAACACAACAATGCCCAGCTTGTAACTGTAACTATCGGTTTGAATTTGATGAGCTGCCAAGTATGACCCCAAAATCAGCTTGCAGCAAGGTCATGTTCTTGCCACCACCTCCCAGCCTGCATCTTCACTCCTTCAGCCATTCCCTCCAGCTAAGGGCATCATCTATGTTTGTCAGATACAAATATGATGCCATTCAGCAGAAACGACCTGGATCGCTGCTCATTATGCATGTCCGCATGCCAAAGTGTATGAACTTTTGTCATTGATGCTGACCACATCCACAGCATGTTCACCTGCAGCCAATTGGGAAGCATGCCGATAAATATACCAGGTACTTGCTGCAGCAGCATGCTGTCACTTAATTTTATCCTCCAAATCGGACTAGCATGCACTGACAGTGTATACGGTAAAATGATACTAACAGATAATATTGCTCCTCATTGCAATAAAAATATTTTAATGTTGATGGTGTGGAAAAAAATATGCATGAGTTCAGTGAAAATGAAGCTGCATGCGTACAGTTTTCACAGGCTCAGGGCACAGGACAATTTGTGCAGCGCATAACAAACGGTACAAGGGTATGGATGCACTGCTGCAGGATTACAAAAAAATGGTGGAAAGAGTTGGTTCAGTAAATTTGCTTATTTCTCGAAAACAGTAACGGAACAAACACTTATTACCTTCAACATTTTGATGATCAATATTGCATGCGTAGTTGCTGGCTTTCTTTATTCTTCCATTGTCGCAATGGGATCAGTAATCATGATGAACAGACCTTCATAAGGGCGTGGCGTTGTGGTTGGTCATCCTATCAATACACATCCATGCTACTGTAATTATCCAAGAGCAGATACACTACATATGACGCAAGGGATACGCTTCAACATTTCACTGCCGAAGACGATTCCTATTTAAAAGAGCAGACCTTAGTATCTACAAAACTGTCCTTCCAGATTCTCAAGATAGGGGTTTGTTAGAATCCATTCTACAGTTTTTCTGATCATTACTCTCTGCAGGAATATATTCTAGGTCATTGGCACACTGTAGTTCGAAGCTATCAGAAATCTCATAGCAGATGGCATACATAGCATATTTTGACTAAACATAGATAGAGTACTTTTTAAACGTCGTTACATTTTCTTACCCACTTTTTTCCTTATTACATAGGGCATTACGAATGTTGTCGACTACCAGTCATAATTATGTTGCATCTGAAGGTATTCTTAGAAGCTAGGAAACAGCATATGACCCCTTGTAGTTGCATCCATCCATCCTAACTTGCTGGCCAGATGGTGTTTAATTAGTTAGTCATCTGCAATAGATAAAATTACAATTACAATTACAGTTACAATGTAGCCAGTATTCATTTCTCATTGCATATCTATCTTGAAATATATATTGCCTAGCATGGAAAGCCGTAAAAGATTAGTAATTGTATGGTTATTTATGTTTATGTACACCCATGATATATAATTAAGAAAATTAAAGTGCTAATAATTGGGAAATTAAATGTATGTTGCGGATTCAATGTACATGAGTGCGTCTGCTCCTTTAGTGGAGTGGAAGTGGAAATGTGCTGCAAGCAGGGAGATCAGGAGGCCATGGCCATGGTCAGGACGACAAGCAGCAATCCAAGAAGAAGCCTCGGCTGCTTCAGTTGCGCTCTGCCACCAACAAATCCTCCCTTCTTTCAAGGTACTCCTACTTACATCTCTAATTAACTACTACCTCTGTCCCCTAATATAAGACGTTTTGGTGGACTGTTTTAGCCCACCAAAACGTCTTATATTAGGGGACAAAGGTAGTAAGTACCAATTTCAACCTGCATTATTGTAACTTTTCTAGCTACTCTCAAGAGAATGTATTCTTTTGTCTTATCACACATCTACTCTTCCCCCCTCTGTGTGTGTTTACTGACCACTAATTCACTGCTGCTCATGTGTTGTCCTTTTTATTAGGTAAGGAAAGAGAAGCTAGGGGATAGAATTGCTGCTCTTCCGTAACTAGTCTCCCCTTGGCAAGGTAAGTAATTTATGAGCTAGCTAGATTAATTAACATTTACCTACAAACAAGAAAGTTCATATGTATTTTGGCTCAGTTTGATGCTGCTAAACTGATTTGTGCTGTACTTGTTATTATATAAGTGCAGAATAATAGCAAAAATATTCTCTTTGATGAATTACTTCTATAATATGAGAAGCATATAACATAAAAGAGTACGAGGAAAACAGGGAATATAAGCAGCAGGTGGTTCAGCGGCAGCAATTAGAAACAGTGTAATTGCTTACCTGGTAGCTTCTGCCGATTGGCAGTGCGAAAATGGCCAAATGGAACAGTTAAATCAGCTATGATTTTTCCTGTGTATCCGTTCATTGATGGACCTATAAACTCAACCGGAAACAAAGGTGGTACAACTTTAGCACACTGCACACAAATGTAAAAAAAAATGGATTAGACTAATGACTCAGTAGTGTCTTAGTCAGTTGGTAATTATTTGCCATGACGAACCAGCAGTATCATGACTTAGCAGACCTTTTCAATTCTACAAAATATCTTGACACTTTTTATCCCTGTTTTGTGTGTTCATATGTCGCAACAACTACATAAGAGATATAATACAAGAAGAAACAAACATGTGCAAGTATTTCACATATACTCCAGAATACAAGAATCTAAATAAGTACCTGCAATTGAATTACCCATACATCCTACACATCCTGCTATGACATTTCAAAGAGCACGACTTTTGCGGCATCGATTGTCAATGATTCTTCTCTTGTAAATTCTCTTTTAGCCCAAGAGGTCGTGACCTGGACAATGACATCCTCGATTATGTTCCGTAAATCCAAAGTGCCCAGCACCTTCTGCTAAGATTACAGAAGCAGAATCTAATGGTGAACTATTTATGAACACAGAATAGTCCTGATAGTCGATCCAGTTTCAGATTCTTCCCGTCCTACTTGGAGATTGATCTTCTATCTCTGGCCCATCTTTCTTCATATGTATTTCTTTCACCAATATCCTAGTTCTTGGTTCTGGAGTCATTCCTCTCGACTTCATTGTCGTGTAATATTGCAAAGCCTGGTCCAGCTTTCCCTCGGAATAAAGTCCATATGAACCATAATACTGAATGACCGCCGATGGAATCCTATGAAGCGCTGGTATGGCCGAGGCTTGGTGATGATAGAGCATATCCTTGGAAGAAGGCTTGGGTGAGAACTTGGAGGGAAGGATGCGTTAGGAAGCATCTCTAACGCATTCTGTCGAACAGTTGGCGTGCGAAACCAAGAGCAGCAAGCCACCTATGAGCTGCGCATGAACAATGGTTGAGTTAGCATGTCTCTCGAGATTTCAGAGCATGGAACTTGGTTTTCCTACTGCCACATCCCGGAATCAGGCAAAGTTGATACGGGAGTGCGAGATGGGATCAATGGACGTGCGTTCGCTGGATAGCCGGCCGGCTCGTCGGACGAGGAGTCATGAGCAAATAGAGGCGGGAACTGAAAGATAAGAAAGAAAAGAAGGAGTGGATACGATGCGTACTGGAGATGGGTTTTTGGTCCTGAAGACGGCGGCGAGGACGTCGTACGCCGGCGCCATCTCGCCGGGTGCGGGCACGAGGCAGAGCGGCCAAGCGCGTACAAGGAGGCCGGTGGAACCAGCGAAGCACGCGCTCGGAGCTGATCCGTTCGATGTGAATCGGACGGCTCACGGGAGGTTGCGGTAGGATACCGAGCCAAACGTTTAGTCCCACCTCGCCCAGCCGAAGACGCCCGCACCGGTTATAAGTACGCGTGACAGCACTGTGTCCCTTCGGGGACATCCGATAAAATTGGAACGATACAGAGAAGATTAGCATGGCCCCTGCGCAAGGATGACACGCACAAATCGAGAAATGGTCCAAATTTTTTCGAGATTTTGCGCACCGGTCATTTTCGCTTTTCACGTATACCCCTTTGGTGTTTTGTTTTGGCCCTCTGCGTGGAGTTTTCCCTTACAATGAGATCCTTACTGCTTCGTCCGCATCACATATAAGTCCTGGAAACACGGTTTTTTCTTGTGTTCCTTCAGGATTAGACCTCGGAGATTCAGCGTCTTACAGTTACGCCCTGAAATAACGACAAGCAAAGACTGTCTATCATGGCCTTTTGCATGATCGTGCTGATCCCATTCAATTTGATTATTACAAACTCCAACCGTTTCACTCAGATTCGTAGCACAAAAAAGGCATTCATTTGGAAGCTCATTATGAACGCTGAGCATAATAGACACAGGAACTTCTTCTCAGTTGGACACCGATATCCAAGATGCAACCATCCGGAGCACAAATTTCACCAATGAAATCTTAGGGCTTCACAAATTCCATGAAAATTTTGGGTCTCAAGCAAATTTCCATTAAATTGCACTGTGCTCCGCACGATACATTCACAATAGCAAATAGCAGGAGAGACCCACTCACCACATGATAATCGATCTATCTGCATTTGTATCAGCATCACAAATTTCCCAGTGAACTAGAACGCAGTTTCAGCATTAACCATAAATTACCTCACACTCCCAGTACTCATGAGATTATGTTACAGTTTCTTTAGTACATTGGGGTGCCTACCTATTTTCCATTAAAAAGCCAAGTAAAACTTGGAGAATTTACAAGAAAGTCTTACAAAGCGGGAACAAGAAGATCAGGAGCAAGAACACAATAATGCCTCCAGCTTGTAACTGTTAACTATTAAAATGATATCTGCATTTATATCAGCGTACACCACTGCTTCCATCGCTGCAATCATGTTGAGCTAGTAAATCGTACCGGGCATAACTTGATGAATTTATCGAGCTGCCATTGCCTAGTATGACCCCCAAAATCAGCTTGTAGCAAGGTCATGTTCATGCTACCATCTCCCAGCCTGGCAGCCTGCACCTTCACCCTTCAGCCATTCCCTCCTCGAGGGCATCCTGGGTAATGGATGTCCATCAACCCCATGCCATGCTGAAGCACCTCAGCCTCCAGCGCGGGATCCTGTGACCTGACATGCTTTTTGCACACCTCAAAAGCATGACAGCATCCCCATTTTCAGGTCCACAATCTGTTAAGGGCGTCATCTATGTTGTCAGATGCAAATATGACGCCATTCTGCAGCAACGGCCTGGATCGCTGCTCATTATGCTTGTCCGCATGCCAAAGTGTATGAACTTTTGTCACTGATGTAGTGATGTTGACCACAGCATGTTCACCTGCAGCCAATTGGGAAGTATTTCAATACACCAGGTCAACAGCATGTTGTGACTTAATTTCATATTCCAAAGGATAACAGATAATAATGCTTATCATTGCAACAAAAAAGATTTTAATGTTGCTGGTGTGGATATGAGTTCAGTGAAAATGAAGCTGCACGCGCAAGCGGTGCGAGGGTATGGATGCACTGCTGCAGGATTACAAAATAAATGGTGGAAAGAGTTGGTTCAGTAAATTTGCTTATTACTCGAAAAACAGTAACGGAAAAACACTTATTACCTTCAAAATTTTGATGATCAATATTGCATAGACAGTTGCTTGCTTTCTGTATTCTTGCATTGTGGCAATGGGATCAGTAATCATGACGAACGGACCTTCATAAGGGCATGACGTTGTGGCCGGTCATCCTATCAAGTCCACATCCAAACTGTAATTATCCAAGAGCAGATACACTACATATGTCGCAAGGGATATGCTTCAACATTTCACTGCCGAGGACGCTTCTTAATTAAAAGCGCAGACCTTAAGATTGTCCTTCCAGATTCTCAGCATAGGGGTATGTTAGTATCTATCTACAGTTACTTGACCATTACTCTCTGCAGGAATATATTTAGGCCATTGGCACACTCTAGTTCGAAGGTCTCAAAATTTTAATAACAGAAGGCATACATAGATATTTGACTAAACATAGATACAGTACTTGTTAAACGTCGTTACATTTTCTTACCCAATTTTTGCCTTATTAAACAAGGCATACGAATGTTCTCGACTATCGTCATAAATTATGTGACATCTGAAGGCATTCTTAGACGCTAGGTAAACAACATATGACCATCTTACAGTTGCATCGTCCACTAACTTGCTGGCTAGAAGGTTGTTTATATTAGTTAAGTCATCTGCAATCAATAAAACTACAAATACAATTTACAATTGTAGCCAGTATTCATTTCATTTGCATCTCTATCTTCAAAATTTATATTTCCTAGCATGGAAATGCGTAAAAGATTAGCTAATTGTGTATGCTTATCGTATGTTTATGGACATGCCATGCTAATTAAGCAAGTTAGAGTGCTACTAATTGGGAAATGAAAGGTGTGTTGCTGGTTCTCTGGAGATGGGTGTGCCTGCTCCTTTAGTGAGTGGAAATGGAAATGTGCTGCAAGCAGGGAGATCAGGAGGCCACGGCCATGATCAGGATGACGAGCAGCAACCGCAGGTGGTAGTATCATCCAAGAAGAAGCCTCAGCTGCTCCAGCCATGCCCTGCCACCAACAATATCCTCCCTTCTTTCAAGGTACTCCTACTTACATCTATAATTAACTAATTACCAATTTCAACCTGCATTATTGTAACTTTTCTAGCTACTCTCAAGAGAATGTATTGTTTTGTCTTCCCCACATCTACTATTTCCCCCGGCGTGTTTACTGACAACTAATTCACTGCTGCTCATGTATTTTGGCTCAGTTTGCTGCTGCTAAACTGAGTTGTGTTGTACTTGTTATTATATGAGTGCAGAATAGCAACAAGAATAGAAAAAATGTTAACTGACGATAAAATAAGCAAAAACTTATGTGTGAATATAAAATTAATGCGAGCCGTCGATATGATGCAGGGTGGTATGAGCCTTGACTGTGTTCATACTATTTTTAGTTGCTTGTGCTCACCAATAAGCTAACTTCTATAATGTTAATGGGTTACCTAATTATTAAGTAAACATGATATTCTTTTATTAAGCCCTGCTCAACAGTTGGAGGTTAACATCGTGATGTTTATCTAAAAACTCCAGCTATTTGTTCAATAAAATGTTAGTGATTCGAAATAATGGAATATATATTTAGCAAATTAAAGAGTGCAATGCTAAGATTATCTATTGCCTTTGGTTCCCCTGAATCTAACAGTCAGCAAGCATGTTTTCTTTTCCTAAACGAAAATACGAAATACTTAAAATAATTCGTCACAACTTAATCAGCCTGATAACACAGGCATCAAAATTTTCTCCCGCAAAATTAACTCAAAATTTCATTTTCCAGAACATAATATTAAATACCTAGTACTTTACAAGCCTAAGCTACCGATGAAAAGAAAATAGAATAAAAGACAGTGTTCCTTCTTCAATGAATCAAAATTGATATGTATAATATGTTTGGAAACTAAATCTTTGATTCCCGTCTCATGAACTCAAATCTCCAATGTTATACATGGAAAATATTATCTTTGATGAAGTATTTCTCTAATATAAGAAGCATATAACGTAAAAGAGTACAAGGAAAACAGGGAATTTAAGCAGCAGGTGGTTCAGCGGCAGCAATTAGTAACAGTACAATTGCTTACCAGGTAGCTTCTGCTCATTGGCAGTACGCAAATGGCCAAATGCAACAGTTATGACTATTCCTGTGTAGCCGTTCATTGATGGACCTACAAAACTCAACAGAAACACAAAAGTGGTACAACTTTAGCACACTAATGTAAGAATGGATTACACTAACTGGTAATTATTCTCCATAACGAACCAGGAGTATCATGACTTAGCAGACCTTTTCAATTCTACAAAAATATCTGGACACGTTTTGTCCCTGTTTTGTGTGTTCATATGTCGGAACAACTACACACGACATCTATAATAAAAGAAGAAACAAACATGTGCAAGTATTTCACATATACTCCAGAATACAAGCATCTAACCCGGTACCTGCAATTGAATTGCCCGATACATCCTAAATATATCCTGCTATGACATTTCAAGGAGCACAACTTTTGTGGCATTGACTGTCAATGATTTTTCTCTTGTGAAATTCTTTTTTTACCACAAAGAGGTGGGCATCATGACCTGGACACTAATATCCTAGATCATGTTCCGTAAATCCAAGTGGCCAGCACCTTCTGCTAGGATTACAGAAGAGGAATCTAAGGCCATGTATAATGCTAGCCTTTTAAGTAGGAGCTTAGTTAGTCAGTTGCTTCATTCAAATAAGCGTCAGTAGCTAGGTGACTGAATTTTGCATGGATGGTTGAAGCGACAGACTCTTAATTATGCGCCTAAGGCCATAAAAAGATCAGGAATCGTACATAACCGCTGGGATTTAATTCCTAGCGTCAGCGATAAGCGCTCGCACTGTACATGGACTGAAGGTGAACTATTTATGAACACGGAATAATCCTGATAGCCGACCCAGTTTTAGATTCTTCCCAGTCCTGCTTGGAGATCGATCTTCTGTCGCTGGCCCATCTTTCTTCATATGTATTGCTTTCACCAATATCCTAGTTCTTGGTTCTGGAGTCACTCCTCTCGACTTCATTGTTGTGTAATATTGCAAAGCCTGGTCCAGCTTTCCCTCGGAATGAAGTCCACGAACCATAATAGTGAATGACCGCTGATCTGGACCTGATCCATTCCTCTCCATCTCTTCCCATACTTGTTGTACCCCCTTCTCATATTTGATACCGACATAAAGGTTCAATATTAAGTTATATGTGTCAGAACCCAACTTACAGCCTGATTCCTCCATCCTCTGAATCAAATTAATAACATCTCTGAGTTTATCAGTCTTCAGAATGTAGGTGTATGTCATATTGTTTGGAGAGCATCCCTTCTTCTCCATATCATCCAAAAGCTCATAAACCTTTTCCGTTCGCCTTATATTAGAAAAGTATTTTATCAAAGTGTTGTAGGTAGCCACATCTGCTTGGCAACCACGGTCATTCATCTCACGAAAAATCTTGAGTGCTTCTGGAATCTTTTTCTTGAAGCACAATTGGTCAATGATACAGTTGCAAATTGCTACGTCAGGATTGATCCCTTTCTCCCACATGCAGACATGCTTGTAAACAGCTTGACCGCTGTACTAAGTTTGCCTGCTTTCGTCAGTGAATATATGAACGTACCATAGGTGAACAGGTCCGGTTTGACCTTAGATGCAATGATCTGGTTCCAAACCCTTTTAGCTCTTTATGACAGGAGGGAACTCATCTTTCTTCTGGAAAAAGAGGGCCTCGGCCTCCTCGACGTGCTTGTACCGACAAAGGGACATGAGAAGTATCTAGAATCCAACCAAGTCAACCTGGAACCCAATACTCCTTCCTCTTGTAGAAATCTCGATCGCCTCCTGCACCTTGTGCGCCCCTGCGTACGTTCAGCAGGACCGCGAACAACCTGTTTGTCACGACCATCACACGTCTCTCTTCAGGAATCTCGTCGAAGAGCTGCCTCATAAGCCTGACCTTCTTCATCCGCCCGAGGATGTCAAGCATCTCTGTCTACGTCCTCGGGCCGTGGGTATACGAGGGCAGCCCAGTCCAATACCATTTCCAGTATTGGAGTGGAGCCACTTCTCCACCTGATTCCTATATAGCGAGTGTTCCCTAAAACACTGCGTGTTGAAGTTGTGTCCTTCATCGCCTGAGGGGATCAAATCCTCAGGTAATGGAACCAAGCAACGTGGCCTCACCTTACGCCCTATTAGATTGAAGTTTCTATTTACTTGCGTCGGGTTCTTACTTCTTTCCTACTGAATTAATAGATGAAAGACGTCAGGCAGATACTACCCTTGCTATTGTTTCCAATTATTTCAATTGAATGAGAGTCTATAATTGCTATTAACTGATCAATTAGAGTACTGGACCGTGGAACCTTATTGATTCACTGACTTTGAGAACAGCATCCTCATCCATCTGACTGGCGAACCGGCATAGATCCTTGCCGAGGTCAGCGTCGGCATCAGGACTTGAGCATTCTCAAAACTTGGCCTACGATGGAATACTCTGAAGCGCTCGTATGGCAGAGCCTTGGTGATGCTAGAGCATTTCCTATTTGAAAAAGGCCTCGGTGAGAGTTTGGAGGGAAGGCTGCGTTAGGAAGTATCTTTAACGCATTCTGTCGAACAGCTGGCGCGCGCGAACCATGTACAGCAAGGCACCTATGAGCTGCGCATGAACAATGTTTGAGTTAGCATATCTCTCGAGATTTGAAGCATGGAACTTGGTTTCCCTATTAATACTCTGGGAATCAGGCAAAGCTGATACGGGAGTGCGAGATGGGAATCAATGGACATGCCTTCGCGGGATGGCCGGCGGCTCGTTGGACGAGGAGTAATAATCAGAGCAGAGAGAGAGGCGTGAACTGAAAGATAAGGAAGGAGTGAATAGGATGCGTACCTGACATGGGGGTTTTGGTCCTGAGACGGCGGCGAGGACGTCGTACGCCGGCGCCGGTGCCATCTCGCCGGGTGCGGGCACGAGGCAGAGCGGCCAAGCGCGTACAAGGAGGCCCCGGTGGAACCAGCGAAGCACGCGCTCGGAGCTGATCCGTTCGATGTGAATCGGACGGCTCACGGGAGGTTGCGGTAGGATACCGAGCCAAACGTTTAGTCCCACCTCGCCCAGCCGAAGACGCCCGCACCGGTTTATAAGCCCACGCCTGACAGCAACTGTTCCCTTCGGGGCATCCGATAAAATTGGAACGATACAGAGAAGATTAGCATGGCCCTGCGCAAGGATGACACGCACAAATCGAGAAATGGTCCTTTTTTGAGATTTTGCGCGCTGGCCCTTCTCGCTTTTCACATATACCCATGTGGTGTTTCGTTTTGGCCCTCCGCGTGGAGTTTTCCCTGCAGCGAGGTCCTCGGAGCCTCGCCCGTTCCACGTATAAGCCCCTGGAAGTGGAAACTAGCTTCGTATTGCATATAGCTCCCACTGTTACAGTTACGCCTAGAATTCACAACAAGGCAAGAGCTTTGTTGGCCTTTTGCATGATCGTGTAATCCGATTCAAATCTAATTATATGTACCCTCTTGGAAGCTCATATCCACACTGCTACGGTACACTTCTTTTTACCTTCTAGGAGGGCATCTCCGAGAAGCTCCCTCCCCAGTTTTTTTTTTTTTGGGGCCTCTTGATTGGTAGTACAGCTGTAGTATCTGAACTCGGGTACAAACTCACACCATAGGCACCAGCACGCAACGCCACACACCACAAGTACACAAGCTAGATATACAACCATACACCTTACACGCTTTAAGACTGCTAACACTGTGGCACGAGCGCGGAAAGAGGCACCGGAAATTATAAGGTGAGACGCCCAGGAATTCGCTCTACGGGGAGTCGAACTGACAGGCAAGCTGGCCACTGTCGGCTTTGCCACTGCGCCACAGGCGCGTCCGAGAAGCTCCCCTCCCCCAGCTTCTCCCAGAAGCCCGACCCAAAATTTGTTTAGACTTCCAAACTACTCTAAATTCGGAGGAGCACTTATAGAAGTCGAAAAGAAGTGTGACTACATCTCCTCCTAAATATAAGATGTTTAAAACAATTCAATTACACTGCTAAAACGTTTTATATTAAATAATGAAGGGAGTACTTCTCAGTTGGACAGCAACATTCACTCATCTGATGATGGAATCTTTGGGCTTCATAGTTAATTACCATGAAAACTTGTCTCGATCAATTTTTCCCCATTAAAATAGCATAATAATAGCAGGACAAACCCACAGGATAATCGATCTACCTGCATTTCTACCAGGACAACCATTTTTCCCTGCGAACTAGAGCGCAATTTCAGCAACAACCATAATTAACCCATTTTCCGTTAAAAAGCCGAATTGAATTCGGAGGGTTTACAATCAAGTTTTACATGGAGGGGAACACACAGCGTCCAGCTTGTAACTGTTCTATTAAAGTGATATCTGCATTTGCATCAGCATGGGTTACTGTTCTGCAGCACTATTTCCAATGCCGCAATCAGCTTGAACTAGTAGATCCTACCTGGCATGCCTAAATGAATTTATCGAGATGCCAGGTATGACCCCAGAATCAGCTTGTAGAAAGGCCATATCACCAACTCCCTACACTAATCACCAGCACATTCACTCCTAGTCCTTCAGCCATTCCTCCTCAAGACTCAAGAGATGTTGCCTGTAATGGATTGGGCATCAACCCCATGCACGGCTGAAGCACCTCAGCCTCCAGACGGTGTCTGAGACCTGACATGTTTTGTGCGCACCTCAAAAGACAGAGCCTAAACATGACATGTGTCCCCATTTTCAGGTGCACTATCATCTGTTGTCACTGATATTGACCAAAGCATGTTCACCTGCAACCAATTGGTAGGCATGTCCTCGCTGACACAAATTGTTGGAATACTCCGCTCCTCCGTGAGCTATTCCACGAGCATGATGTCCAATGCATCCTCTCCATCCAACTGCCGAGTTTGAACCTGGACGACAGATTGGCATGGCACTACGAGAGCAATGGTGCCTTTTCTGTCAGGAGTGCCTACCGGCTTGCACTCGCCTTGAAGCATGACCAGCGAGACAATGTTGGCAGCAGCAACAACTCTGACGGCGAAAGGACCCTTTGGAACTGCATCTGGTAGACGGACGTGCAACCCAAGGTGCGTATGTTTGCGTGGAGGCTGGCCACCGACACTCTAGCCACCAAGAAAAACAAGCTGAGAAGGAACCTGGAACTTGATGCCTGCTGTGAGATCTGTGGGATGGTGAATGAGGATGCCCACCACGCTACGGTAATGCGCACCAAAGCGGCAGCCCTGTGTCTGGCCATGCGCGATCACTGGCAGCTTCCCCAAGAGGAATTCTTCAGATTCACCGGAAAGGATTGGCTCCTGGTTTGCCTGAGCCATGCCGACGACAGCACCAAATCGAGGATCCTCCTTCTCCTTTGGCGAGCCTGGCACTTGCGGAATGATGTAATCCATGAAAAGGGGTTGGAATCCATCGCCAAATCAGTCTCGTTCCTCACCTCCTACTCCACCGGCCATGCAACCCTACCTGTACCGACCATGATGACAAGGGCAAGGCACCCATGTTCACAGCCTCGATGCTGACGGCTCTAGAGGAAACTGTCCCCCGGAGCACGAGCTTCTGGTCCCCTCCGCCGTTGGGATGGATCAAGCTCAACTCTGATGCTTCCTTTATCGGACGTGGAAACCCCAGCGGGGCGGGTTCGATTGCTCGAGACCATCTCGGGCACGTCGTGCTTGCTGCTTGTTCCCCCATTCTGGGCTGCTCGGACCCTGAAGACGATGATCGATAATGCACACAGTTACTGGCTTTCTGCATTTTTCCATTGTCGCAATGGGATGAGTAATCATGATGAACGTTATCTTCATAAGAACGTGGTGTTGTAGTCGTCATTATAGCACGCCCACATCCATGAAACTGCAACTATCAAAGAGCAGATACCTAGTGAATTGTACAGTTAAACATTCACTGCTACGATTCCTATTTAAAAGAGCAGACCTCAAGATACCTATAAAACTGTGTTTCCAGATTCTCAAAACCAAGGTTTACTAGTATCCTTTCTACAGTTTTACTTGATCATTACTCTCTGCAAGAATACATTCTAGGCCACTGCCACACTGTAGTTTGAGGCTCTCAAAATTTCATGACAGAAGATACACATAGCTTATTTTGAGTAAACATAGATAGAGTGCTTGTTAAATGCCGTAAAATTTTCTCCCTAATTTTCACCTTGGTACATATGGCATACGCATGTTCTTTGACTAACAATCTTAATTAAGCGACATCTGAAAGGAGCAACGTGTCAGGATTACCTTATGGACCTGAATGATTGATGTGAAATTGTTGTGAATTAATAAGCACTTGATGGCAGTATTAAGCAAGCACATCCTGCTTTGCACGACTAAAATGGAAGTAATATACTAATATCTTGGTATATGTAGAACTTGCATCAAACAGTAGCTTACAAGAGAAGTGCCGGTTTCTGCTCAAAGAAGGTAGAGAGAGCATACCGAACAGTTTGATCTTACCGCAAACATCCTGTTCGACTGTTCGTCACAACCGTCCCACGGCTCTCTTCGGGAATCTCTTCGTAGAGCTGCCTCATAAGCCTGACCTTCTTCATCCGCCTGAGGATGTCGAGCATCTCTGTGTACGTCCTCAGGCCGTGGGTATACGAGGGCAACCCGGCCGCCCAGTTGAAGAAGAACAACGCTACCTGCCAGTTGGATGACTTTGAGAACGGCATTTTCATCCATCCCACCGGCAAACCGACAGAGGTCCTGAAGCGCTGGTATGGCAGAGCCTTGGTGATGCTAGAGCATATCCTCTTGGAAGAAGGCTTCAGTGAGAGCTTGGAGGGAAGGCTGCGTTAGGAAGCATATCTAACGCATTTGGTCGAACAGCTGGCGAGCGGGAACCAAGAACAGCAAGCCACCTGTGAGCTGCCCATGAACAATGTTTGAGTTAGCATATCTCTCGAGATTTCAGAGCATGGAACTAGGTTTCCCTACTGCCACGTCCGGGAATTAGGAAAAGTTGATACGGGAGTGCGAGATGGGATCAATGGACATGCGTTCGCTGGACGGCCGGCCGGCTCGTCGGGCGAGGAGTAATATATTCGGAGCAAACAGAGTCGCGAACTGAAAGATAAGAAAGAAGAAGGGGTGTGTACGATGCGTACCGGATATTTTTGGTCCTGAATACGGCGGCGAGGACGTCGTACGCTGGCGCCGGCGGCATCTTGCCGAGTGCGGGGACGACGCAGAGCAGCGGAAGCGCGTACAAGGAGGCCGAACGGGCAGCCTTCCGCCCTCGTTCGATCCTGGCAGCGGAGGGCGGCAGAATAACGTGATCCGAGTCCCCGCCGGTGCCGGCTCGCCGAGTCGCCGGTCGTTAGTTGCCGGCGGCGGGAGCGCCTGCGTGAGGGATGTACCTGCCCCGATGGGCCTCTGAACGGTTTACATGTCGTCGGGTAGTGAGCTCAGCACAGCACGCGCTCGGAGCTGATACCGTTCGGTCCGAATCGGACGGCTCACGGAGGTTGCGGTAGGAAACTGAGCCAAACGTTTAGTCCCACCTCGCCCAGCCAAGGACGCCCACACCAGTTTATAAGCCCACGCGTGAGAGCAGTTGTGTCCCTTCGGGGACATCCGATAAAATTGGAACGATACAGAGAAGATTAGCATGGCCCCTGCGCAAGGATGACACGCACAAATCGAGAAATGGTCCAAATTTTTTTGAGATTTTCCGCGACGGTCCTTTTTGCTTTTAACATATAACATACACCCTTTGGTGTTTCGTTTTGGCCCTCTGCGTATAGTTCCTCCTTGCAATGAGATCCTTAGAGACTCGTCCGTTCCACATAGAAGCCCCTGGAAAAGTGGAAAACTCGCTTCCACTTTGCACTGTTAAAGTTATGCGTCAAATTCACAACAGGCAAGAGTTTACTCCTATGAACTCCGAGAACAAGATGCTGCGACATTCAATTGGAAGCTCGTATCAACAGCGAGGCTAATTTTTGCACGTATATTTCTCAGTTGGACAGCAACATCCAAATCATCTGGAGCAGAAAACTTGTCTCTGGATATTTTCCATTAAAACAGCACAATAATAGCAGGAAAGACCCACAGGATAACTGATCTACCTGCATTTCTACCAGGATAATAATTTTCCCCAGGGAACTAGAACGCAATTTCGGCAACAACCATAATTAACCTATTTTCCGTTAAAAGCCGAATTGAACTCGGAGGATTTACAAGCAAGTTTTACACCGAGGGGAACAGGGAAGAATATCAGGAACGAGAACACAACACAGCCTCCAGCCTGCAACTCTTCTATTGAAGTGATACCTGCACTTGCATCAGCATGGGTGTTCTACACCTATTCCATTGCCACACTCAGCTTGAACTAGTAGATTCTACCATGCATGCCTATATGAATTTATCGAGCTGCCAGCTATGACCCCAGAATCAGCTTGTAGGAAGGCCATTCCATCACCTCCCTGCACTAATCACCAGCACCTTCACTCCTTCAGCCATTCCCTCATCGAGACATGTCGCCTGTAATGGATTGCCCATCAACCCCATATGCACCGCTGAAGCACCTTAAAAGACATAGCCTAAACATGACAGGTGTCACCATTTTAGGTGCACCATTATCTGCTAAGGGCCTCATCTATGTCGTCGGCTGCAACACTGATGCCATTCTGCAGCAACGGCCTTGATCAGTCGTTATCATGTCCGGGTGCCAAAGTGTATGAACTGTCACTGATGTTCAGCACAGCATGTTCACCTGAAATCAATTGGGAGGCATGTGAATACATATACGAGGTACTTGTTGGTTGCTGCAACAACAGCTCTGACTTAATTCCATCCTGCAGAAATATAACATGCAGTACTAGTGTATAATGTCCAAAAGGAATGGACAATGAATTTTATCTTTGCAACATAAGAGATTTTAATGTTGATGGTGTGGATATGCATGAGCTCAGTGAAAATGTTGTGTGCGCACAGTGTGCACAGGCTCAGAGCACACACAAAATTGTGCAGTAGTTAACAAACGGTACAATGTTGTGATCGTGTGGATGCATTGATGCAGGATGCCTGAGCTGGAACCATCGGGAACTCAAACAGTCATGCAGGTCCTCCTTCGGTGCCATATGGTGGTGAGGGGTGATTAAATTTTCTTCTAAGCTGCATTAGAGTTCAGGCCAGGACACCCAGATAACACAATTTAATCTTTTTTCATGTATAATCAGGAACAATTTGGATGTGTTTTCATGACACTCCTAAATCTTCCATGGCCTTGCTTTGCCGAGTTCTGATTTTCTTATGAATGGTCACTAATTTAGGGGAAGTGGCAAGTTCAAAAAACCAACCATTTATTGTTCACCGGTTTGCATGAGCTTATCTTGATTGCCATCCCAATGAGTATCCTGTATCTGTAATAGCCTCTGGAGTGGTTTAATGAACACAATTTCCGAAAAAAGTCACATGTTTCAGTGGAAGAAATAAAGGAAGTTTCTCAATATCACGATGATAGTTTTTGTGTTTATATTTCCATATTAAATGGCATGTCATGCATTCTGACAAGGTAAGTCTACACAACTAGATCTTATCAGATAAGCACTGATAATCCGAGTGTATGCGAACATTATCCGATGCCATTATCAATGTAATATTTCAGCAATTTTCTAAATACAAAGTATTGATAGAGGACATTCTTGCTTGGGCCTCATTTTTTGTAAAGTCGTTATCTTCATCTGGCCATTACATATGTGAGTCCGCTTCCCATGTTGTTCCTTGATGAACAATTTGCCTGTTTCTAACTATTCTATCATATAATAATTCTAATCATATAAGACGTGCTTATGCAGCATTCCAACTATTCTATCATATAAGATGTACTTAAGCGCCTTCTCAACTATTCTCCTCTCAGTTCTGGTAGATAATTTGTTAGAGTACGTCATGGGCGTGGGCCCGTTAGTCTTAGGGTTTGCTTAGGGGTCAAGTAAGCCTTGCTTGGGAGTCAAGTAAACCTCTCTATATAAGGAGAGGAGATGTATCAATCTAAGCAAGCAAGAATTAAGAAGGAAAACCCTTCCCTCTTGCCACCGGCCGTGGGCAAAAGGCCCCCGGCCGGCCCTCTCGCGCCCTCCCTCTAGCAGCACCATAACATTTGGTATCAGATTGCTCAGGCTCGATCATGTTCACCCCATCGCCGCCGCTTCCCGTCACCCTCACCCCGGAGGAGATCGCCGGAGCAATCCGCGATCTCACCACCGCCGTCCAAGGGATCTGCCTCTTCCTGGCCGGTCCCTACGGACCGCCGCCGGCCGCGCCATCAGTCGCCGCCTATGGGCCGGCGCTGCTGCCGTGGCAGCCGCCGCACCAGGCGGCCTCCGCCGCGATTGCCGGGCCGCGGCAGCCGACGCTGCTGCTGTCGTCACCGCCGCTCGACGCAGGCTGCTGCAGCCGACGCAGCTGCTGTCGTCGCCGCCGCTCGACGCAAGGCT
>QRDG01000107.1:477311-508477 GCA_012064385.1 Puccinellia tenuiflora | reverse complement strand
TCTGTCAATTGCCATGCTGTAATTTGTCTACCCATCATGTATATCTTTTGGAGAGACACCTCTAGTGAACTGTGGATCCCGGTCCTATTTTCCTACATTGCTTACAACCGTTTTAATAGCTTTTCTTTCATCATCATTTGCTCGCTGGTCATATTTCACTCTCGTCATATTTTACATCCACACATTTAATCCTTTGTGTTCAGCAAGCCGGAGAGATTGACAACCTCTCTGTTTTGTTGGGGCAAAGTAATTGATTGTGATTATGTGCAGGTCCGCATTAATCTACAAGCGCCAGAGTAGATTGATACCTCGCTAAGCCTTCTTCCTACTGGATCTGACAATCTTTTGGTTTTGTAATCAAGTGAAACTGCTGCTTTGTTGCATCATACCTTCCTCTTGGGTTCTCCCAGCAAACGTGTGATCCACGTCATCACATGTGATCTCGGAAGCCAAAACAACCCTACCATTATCATATCCCAAATGGGACGAGCTATATGAAAATAACAAATAGTAATGTTAGAGCATCTCTAGGACCGGTTCTATATTTTGCGGGGTCTTAGAGCAAAGTTGACGAGATGCATGGTCCCGAAGGCTAATATATATGTATGTATAACCCAAAATGGTTCTAAACTCATGGTGTACCTACTCCCACATTAAATATAGGTCACACAAACATTCAATATAGGTCACACAAACATTCAATATATAAAGTTAAAATTTTCATATACTTCATTAATTATTACTAGGTACCCAATGAGTTCTATAAAATTTTCATCCAAGTCCATATATTTTATATTATTTGTATATATACCACGTAAAACAATTGTGACGATAAAACTAAGGTTCCGATGATATTTTTGTCATACTACTTTTATCGAGGTATCTTAAAATATTAGGTATATTGAGAATGGTAAAGAGGTATAATACATTCATTTTAGAGGTATATTGAATGTGGGGTACTTACTCCGAGGAGTATATAAAATAAATTCTAGGTATATCTAGATATATGGACATATATGTGTCTACTTTCACTTGCAAAATATTACAAGTTAACATCCAACCACACATGTGTTAGACCGTTTCCTCTCCTTGATTGCTCGCTTAATTTTTTCCAACCTAACCAGAACGTATAGACAAGCACAACCATAGGCCGTATTTTCGATATAATAAATTTCATAACACAAATATTTGTTTCGTACAATATGCGGTAAAGTTCCATTTTCCATAATTTGGAAAACTAGTGCGATGTAAGAGCGTCTTCAACGGTTCTCCCGGAAGGCCCCCATCGGCCTAGAAGAAACGGTCCCAATGGTGGCCCTGTCGGTCTGGACGACATGAAAAGTTTTCCTTTGTTTTTGAAGTAGCTGTCGATGTTTGTGTGTGATGGTGATTGTTTTTTAAGAATCAGTAATTTAAGATTAGCAGATATTACTAGGTATGACAAATGTATGTCAAATTGCCTGCATTATGATTATAAATAGTTCGTATACAGCTATTTGTTCATTGTATCAGGGGGGACACATTGGCGAGTCTAATGTTGGACATTGCTAAAGATATTGATGATATCGGCAAGACCATTGCTGTTCATGTCACCACATATTTTGGTGCTCTGTTATTACGGCTTTACAAGCATTTTGATATGTAAATTTTGCATCATATATTGTGTAGATACACGTGTTACTTCGTTAGATTTAACAGTTGTTTCACTCTTGTTTGACCAGCTTATTGATAAAAAATATTCTTAAAATGTTTATTTCAAAACAAAATACAAGACAACATTTTCAAAATTTATTTCATTTTTTGTAAATCAAAACAGATGTTCATGACACTGTTAAAAGCATTTTCTTATTATTAGGAATTTTAGATTGATGCAATATGAAATACATTCTCAATCTTAGCATGTTGTTATGATGATCGAAACCATCCATCTACTATGAAATATTTTAGCTGCAAAATTGCACATCATACATTTGAGCTAAACGGAAGTAAGTAAATAATCGTTGCACATTTGGATTAAGTTTAGTTTCTCAACGATGTTAGTGTGCGTAAATAAAGCGACCTTTCATGTAGTGATGGTGTTGTGGCTCCATGTTAAACTGACGCGCAGCATATATATCATTGTTTTGTGATCCGTACAGGTGGCATTTTACCTTTTAGCGTGAAGGAAATCATATAGAAACGTAACGAGACACATCCGGGCGTTGGAGTTGATCCAATGTCCATTGACGCTTGGATTTGCTACAACTTGATGCCACGTAGACAACGTGCTTCATTAGAGCATCTCCACGGGGGGCTAAAGGGGTCTCTAAAGGATATTTAAGGCCCCGAATAGAAAAATAGGCCACACCAGGGGGTCCTAAAGGGTTTGTCCGCTTCAAAAACTGTCCGACACCGCAAACAGAGCCCCTAAAGTTAGAGGCTCCATCTTCGTGGTGAACTCCATCAAAACAGTAACCGGTGACCCCACGCGCCAGTCTCCGCGTCCACGGGGCGCTTGCCCCAGAAGTAGGGGTCTAGGAGCAGGATGCCCCTGATGGCTGTGCCGCCGTCCAAGCCGTTCCCCTCGTTCCGGACGCGCATCGCCACGTTGTGCGCGATGTTGGCGCCGGCGTTGTTGCCCGTAAGGAACAACCGGGAGAGGTTCCCCCGGTTCCGCTGCCACGGCTCCGGCCCCGCGGCCGCGTTCCGCGTTGACGGCCGACGAGTCTCGCCTCGCGCAGCGCCCCTCCTGTCCTCCTCCTGCTGGCGGCGTCCTCCCGCAGCTACACTGCACCGGCTGCGGCATATTCGCTTAGTTACAGGACGCTCACAATGTGTTTGACGTAATGTCGTCTCTTTGATGATTATTCTTTAGGGTGTGCCGGTGTGGGCATCATCTTTTTTTTGACCGGACAGCTTGTCCGGAGGGTCGTAAAGGAAGTGATGCCGGACACATTTTAGACACTCCTGGTGGAGATGCTCTTAGTTGGCATGCTTTAAAAAAAACGGGCACGAATAAATGACACAAATTGTTTGGTTGTAGCTAAATAGAAGAAAAGAAACACGCAAGAACAAAATATGCTGGAGGGATGAGGCGCATATATAATGCCAATGGCCGTCATCAAAGAAACACAGGATGTTTTGGCAATACGCCGGGCTCTCGACTGAAAGTCACCTCCCGAATCGAGGGCTTGAGTGAGCGAGAAACACATGGGTTTTGGTCCTGGGCGACGGACGGATCGGCAGCAGGAAGGAAGGAATAATCAATCTTCTCCTCTACTACTTCCGTTTAGCATCCCAATCCTTTTCCCTTTCTCGCACCGAACAAGAACAACAAACGGTCGTGATCCCGAGACCCTTCCTCCAAAGAAAAAGAACCAATGGTTCCGTTCCAGCGTACATTCGTGCGAAACTGAAGCAGGAGCACCACGGCTGCGCTCATGGCGGCAGCGCCTGCCGCGGCACGGAAACATGCGGAAAACTTGGCCGCCCCCCTGCCCTGCCGCTGCATGTTCTGAGCCGTCACATTCAGATTCAGAAGGGAGGCGTCCCCGTCCATTCCCTCCCTTCTCGTGTAACATCGCTTCCAGCGTAGATGACAAACGCAAGGAGACACTCCCAACTGCCATGGCCACGCAGCCGCACAGTCCCGCGCCAGCGTGCGTGCGTGTGTGTTTGAGCTAGCACCTACAGCTAGTAGTAGTACTCGATTCGATTCAGTAGTAACCCAAGTCGTATCTCGATCTCGATCCATCTCGACCTCGCCCTCACCTCAAAGCAGAGCACCGGCCTGCTGCATCTACCTGGAACGCCGCTACAGTACTCGAACACTCCAACTCTTGCAGTTGCACCAGCGTGCACAGGCAAAAGTTTCCCCCAGAAGTGCTACTACCCAGCGTGCAGAGGAAAAAAACATTGGTGTCTCGTCTTTTCTTTTCTTTTCTTTTTTTGAAACGGATGTGTCTCCTAAATATTACGACTACACAACTGTCATACCCTATCTACCCATGTTATCGCAGCTGCAATAACATGGGTAGACCGGGTATGACAACAACATATAAGCAACAAAAATGAACAATATAATATCTCGAACCGTGTTTCGCTATTTTCTTGCTAATACATTTTCCTTCTAGTTTTGATGATTTCTTCCTTTATACATTCTCATGATTGTTCGAAAATTACCTTCAGACACCCCTCCATCTCTTTTTGTACGGCACACACATATTTTGAAATTCCAATTTTGACCACAAATTCGACAAACAGAACATTTGATATGTGCTACAAACAGTTTACGGCTAAATTCATATCTGGAAAGAGTTTTCAATGCTATACATAGCTCTTATGACACGTACCGAAAAGTTTTCATGATGCGTATACTAGTTCCCGGCTGAACCGTTGGATTTTGTTTTTGTTCGTTTGCAGAGTTGACCTACGATACTACTTTGCATTGCCGTCCTGAGCTGTCAGCTCTCGCAGCTCGTTACGGAAACCCAGCAGATACACTGAGTACTCCTCCTGTATTTGTACGTACGAGGCACAAACCCAGATGATTGCACAGCTTTCTCTCTGGTTTAACAGCTCCATGACATGAGGTCAGTCAGGGGTATATAGAAGCTAGGATTTGCAATGTCGATCTGTCCTAGCTACTGTAAAGGCCTGTACACTGGCTTGTGTATCTTTCTTCGTCCTCTCAAGAGAATAATGATCTTCGACAGGAACTAGTCAGCAAGAGAAGTTCAAATCATTACGACAGATCGACTGGGTATCTGTCTTCTTTTATAAAATCCATGTAAATTTTGAAGATGGTAATAAGATAATTAAAGTATCCTCACGGTTTAAGGCGGCATGTTTGCTCACACTTGGATGAAGACGTACACTGGCTTCCATATTGCCGCTTTCCGTGTACACTGGCTTCCATATTTTACAAGATTAGCGTTCGAGCATCCATGTGCGCAATAAAATACGAGTAATATTTATATCCTGCTTTCACATTTTTCTACACAAATAAGCCTATTTAGTTGTTTTTCATCTGAATTACATCATTTCGTGTAAGATTTGCCTTTTTTTAATCCCTTCTACTCACTCCGATCCATAAAAAGTGTCGCTCATTTTGTACTAAATTAGTACAAACTTTATACTAAGTGGGCGACACTTTTTATGGATCAGAGGGAGTAATATATTTCTTGGAACATTCTGCCGTGTACAATTTGGTCGCTAGGTGTTCTGCTACTACCTTTTTTTTCCACTCCACAACAAGTTCAACTCCCTGACCCGGACCACCCGACCACCCGAGATGACGCAGTGCGACTCTTTTTTCCCACGTTCGAATCAGCTCGCCTCGCCTAATGCGACCATCTCATACACCGACCTAGATCTTTTGACAGATTAAAAAATAAGCCGCCCCTCCTCAACTTTTCCATAACCGTCCAACTTATTATTTAAGACCTCTAAATTATTTAATAACTAGTTTACAAGCACTAACTAATAAGCTACATGGCTTATGGAAAAAAATATAACGAGGGGCGGCTTATTTCTAAGCGGCCAAAAGAACTTGTCCTATGTCGCACCGCCTCGTGTGGGCTGCTTCGGGTCGGACTTGGGCGTGGAAAACAAAGAGAAATCGTGAGGTAGCATTCCGCACATATCCGACGAATGGGAACCACATGATAGATGGATATTTCAAAATATTTGGAGGGGTAGGAAATGACAAGAATTTCACTAAATGTGGTAACCGGGATGAAAAATTACAAAATGTGGTTGTTCGTGTAAAAAACATGAAACTAGGGAATAAAAATCGGGAACGTCGTTTGGCTCTCGAATGCATATGCACCCTTTATTTGAAATACATTTAAACACATTTTGAAAAGTTGCAAAAAATGTTCGTACATACATATTCACATCCTATGTGTTCTGAAAGTTACTTCACGAAAAACCGACTTTTTTGTGGCATATGTAAGAAATAGACAAATTTTAGTGTTAAAATAAGCTTTTTCACGAGTTGTCTTGTTTACACAGGTAAGAGAAAATTACTTTTTTTCGCAAGACTATACGTGCTCACACAGACCGTGGAGAAGTATATGCGATTGTTTTTGAAATTTCAATATGTCAAAATATGTTTTCTCAATAAAGTGGGAGCATTTGCATCGTCGGCCAAATGGAATTCCTGATAAAAATGGAGCAGCGTTTGGCTCTGGGTGCATATGCATCCTTTATTTAAAATACATGTTGAACACATTTTGGTAAGTTAAAAAATTCAAATATATATTCACGCATACTTATTCATATCCTATGTGTTCAGATATTTTTCACGAAAAATCCCCTTCTTTGGAATTCACTCGTACAAGTAAAAACTAAGCTCAAAGTTTAGGTTGTGGTAAGCCATGGCCCACGCTAGCCCCCTTGAATCAAATGAAGGCATTATCTTGTTATCTACTTTACAGTCTTTGTTCTTTGACATCATCAGCTAGCTGCCTAGCTAAGCACCCCGAATCAAATTGTCCAGTTCATACTGAAATCTTGCAAAATATTTGTTTTGAACAAATGTTTAATATTCGGGCTATATATTGTATTTTTCTGCGAAACGCTATTTCAAATATAGTACGATATATCACGCTATAACTTCTATAGAATTTTAAGAAGGGTCGCGCTAAAAGTGATAGCACGCTATTTTTTTCCTTGATCGAAATTCAAAATCCTATGTGTTCCGAAAGCATTTCATTTTGAAAAAAAAAAACAACTTTTTTTTGGCATATGTAAAAAACAAATTTCGGTGCTAAAATAATCTTTTTCATGAGACATTGTTTTGTCTTTTTACGCAGAACTTTACGTGCTCACATGTGAGACTGTGGAGATGTATGTGCTCTTTTTTAATTTAAGTTTTCAATATTTTAAAATATGTTTTCTCTGTAAAGTGGGAGTATGTGCACCCGTGAGCCAAAGTGAATTTCTGATAGAAAAGGGAGCAGCGTTTTGGCTCCGGGTGCATACGCATTTTTTATTTAAAGTACACTTTAAACGCATTTTGAAAAGTAAAAAAATGAAAAATATTATCTAGTTATCAACTAGCTCGATATCACCCCCATCTACTTTGCAGTCTTTGTTCTTTGACGTCATCAGCTAACTAAGCACCCGAA
The DNA here is from genome assembly GCA_012064385.1 of Puccinellia tenuiflora. Classification (NCBI taxonomy): domain Eukaryota; kingdom Viridiplantae; phylum Streptophyta; class Magnoliopsida; order Poales; family Poaceae; genus Puccinellia; species Puccinellia tenuiflora. Next base: position 501,365 of record QRDG01000107.1, on the reverse strand, counting down.
TCAAATTATCCAGTTCATGCTAGCCGAGATAAGATATCATCTAGTCTTACGTACTCTTTGCTCCAACTTTGAGGCAAAGTAGAGATGTCATCAGCTCAGCCTCAGCTAGCTACACTTTCGAACCAAATCGATCACACACACACGCGTACGACACATCTTCTCTCTCGTCCCATCCATCGCGCCGTACTAGCCAGTAGCACAGTACGCCTACAGACATGAGAGTCACTTCACCTCGCCCATGCCCGTCGTCTCCCTCCCTCATTCCCTGTATATAAACCTCGCTGCACATCGCTCCCTTCCATTCTAATCTCCCAGCTCTCCCCCTCTTGCTTCCATTCCATCTCCCCACACCAAACAATGGGGCGCCCGTGCAGACGCAACGCGCTCCTCGTCTTCTTCCTCCTCTCCGTCGTCCTGGCCGCGCGCTGCGTCGACGGGTCAAGAAGCAGCTGGCGGCCGGCGATGGGCTCCGGCGGTGGCGGAGGGAGGTTCGTCGGCGGCTACGAGCTGCCGCTCGCGAAGATCATCCCGCCTTCCGGCCCGTCCGAGCGGCACAACTCCATCAGGCCGGAGAGCGAGTCCGGGCAGCAGCAGCTCAAGAAGCCTTGAGTGTCTGTCTTCTGCATGCTGCACCAAGCTGTTCAGTTCAGAAGGTTACTGACGGCATACGTACGTACGTATGTATGTATGTTTATGTACGCTCGGACTTACATAGTGATCGTCATTAGAGTTTGTCGCAAAAATATACGGCGGCATACTTTTGGTTTTTGAGTGCTTTGACCTTTTCTTTTTCTTGTATACGACACTCCGGCCACGACCTACTTACTCCTACATTTCGATGTAGATTATTAGCAGTGATGAACTATTGGAAACATCAGATTGCTTTTGTACTGTGTCCTTAGTAATTACTTTTTCCTTTTTTTTTCTAATTTCGTATTATTGCTCATTCTTGAGAGAAAGTGCAAGTGATGAACCCTGTTTTCTTTTGCTCTATTTTCTTTCTGAAATTGCAAGATATGGATTACCTGGGCGTGTGTGCAGCAAAAGTTTGGCAGAGTGAATCTTGAAGCATTTTGTGATTTACCCCATTATTGCTGCCCATGTACGAAGCTACTATTGTCTGACCTTCGCCTTACCTACTTGTTTGGTCTGTTCATTGCAAAATTGCCTGCAGCAAGTTACCCAAGTCCCCAACAAGGTGTAGTCACATTTCCTCTGAAAAGCTAGCTCTAGCTCATGTCATGTACACCAAGTACTGTAACTCTACGAGTTTCTTTGGCATGCAGAATTAAGAAAAACTCAATTCAGTACGTAAGTACGTGCTGAAGATATGCATGCTAGCGTTGATATATAATTGGTGAGGAATGATCGATGCCACAGTGAAATATATGTACTGTTGGTGATGCTGCTACATATGGCTGCAGGTACAGAGAGCACTGTAGCACACATCAGTCAGGTTATGGGCGACGGCCTCCTTTTGCACGCTTGCTTACACGTGCTAGTCTAGTAGCTACGTACGTGCACAAAACATTATAAGAGAAAGGATGAGAGAGCGAGGAACAAGAATGTACACATTGTGAGAGGTGTACCGTTGGCTAGCTGATGGATACAAGAGAGACATCAGACATGGGTGTGTAAGTACGTTTGAGAAAAGAAATGACTTGTAGCAAGATACGTGTGTTTTCCTAGGCATCACCCCTAGGCTACACTCGGCCGGTGGCCGTGCGTACGGTGGCGGATCCAGAAACGGAGGAAGACCCGCGGACCAAAACTAAGCGCATAAAAAACATACTAAAAAAACTTGCAAAAGCGCAATTTTTTAGAATACAATTGCAAAGATGAGCACATAATTTCAAATTTATTGTTTAACATCCATAGCTAGTCCAAAATGCGTATTGGCATTCGCAACACGATATGGACGATTGTCACTCGCCTTAGTTGATTCAATTTGGATAGCTTCTTCGGCTCGAGAAGGTTCTTCGGTTTGAGCAAAAAAAATTGTTAAATAAATTTAATTTACAAATTACCTAACTAAACAGAGAAACGGAGCAGCGTAGCAGACAACGCAGCCTGGCTTCGATGAGCACACTAAACAGAGAAAGGGAAAAGAGGGACTCCCTATCTCTCGCCTTTAGCGAGTTGTACGCTATGCTCGCCCACACTCTCCCACGCCTCACATCGATATGGGCCGTTCCCCAAAATTATTATTAAGGGTAAAGCCGTTAGATACTCCGGTTACGGATTCCGAGTGATTTCCACAGGGCAAACAGATCTACCGTTGCACACATCCACATCAATACAAACAACCAAAACTACACAGCCGAGACGCATATCGCATCACCAATCGGGTAATTTGGGGGGGGGGGGGGGGGGGGGGGTATCTTGCCTGGCTTGGAGGCCTCGGTGCCCGTGGCGAGGAGACGGATCCCGGAGCGGAGGCCGCGGTTGAGCGCAGTCGCCATCGCCTTGGTGCTCGTGTTCTCGTCTGGTCGCCGCCGCCGGAGTTGTGGTGGTGGGTGCCATGTACATGTTTTTTTTCGTTTTCTCTTTCCTTGCAAAACCTCTCCCCCGCGTGGGCCGACCCAAACACCGCACAGGTCCCGCACAGCTCCCCCACCTGGGCCGGCCCATTTTTTATTTTCGCCTTCATTTCTTTATTTTTTGGTTGCTGTTTATTTCTTTTCTATTATATAATATAAACCAATTTAAAATACAATTTTTTTTAAATATGAAACATTGTCAAATCTGAATATTTTAAAAAGTTTGAACATGTTCCAAAATAGAACATCTTTTTAAAAGTAAAAATAATAAATTAGAATTTTTTAAAATCTTTACATTTTCAAAATATAAAAAACAAATGGAAAAAAATAAATTTTCAACAAAACAAAAATAGTAGTGAAAAAAAAATATAAAAATAATAGTGAACCAAAAATGTCGGTGAACAAAAAATACCGGTGAACCAAAAAAATAATAGTGAACCGAAAGGAAACAAAAATTCGGGTGAACCAAAAATAATAGTGAACCAAAATTATCGATGAACCGAAAATAATAGTGAACCAAAATTCGGATAAACCAAAAATAATAGTGAACCAAAAATAAACTAAAATTCGGATGAACCGAAAATAATAGTGAACCAAAAATATTGGTGAACCAAAAATAACAGTGAACCAAAAATGCCGGTGAACCAAAAATAAACTAAATTCAGATAAAGACAAAATAATAGTGAACCAAAAATAATATTGAACCAAAAAGAAAAGAAAACACGGGTAAACCGAAAATAATAGTGAACCAAAATACCGACGAACCAAAATGCTGGTGAATAAAAATAATAGTGAACCAAAAACGGCTGTGAACCAAAATTAATAGTGAAACGAAAATAATAGTAAACCAAAAATACTGGTGAACCAAAAATAATAGTGAATCAAAAATAATTACGAACCAAAAATAATAGTGAACCGAAATGCCGATGAACCGAAAATAATAGTGAACCAAAAATACCGGCGAACCGAAAATAATAGTGAACCGAAAAGAAACCAAAATTCGGTTGAACCAAAAATAACAGTGAACCAAAACTTCGGGTGAACCAAAAATAACAGTGAACCAAAACTTCGGATCAATCGAAAATAATAGTGAACCAAAAATCTGGATGAACCGAAAATAATAGTGAACCAAAATTCAGATGAACCAAAAATAATAGTGAACCAAAATACCGACGAAGAAATAATGTTGGTGAATGAAAAATAATAGTGAAAAAAAAAATTGCTGTGAACCAAATAATAAGGATGAAAATAAATAGTGAACCAAAAATGCTAGGGAACCAAAAATAATAGTGAATCAAAAATGCTTGTGAATCAAAAAATAATAGTGAACTGAAATAGCGATGAACCGAAAATAATGGTGAAACAAAAATGCTGATGAAACGAAAATAAAAATGAACCAAAAATGGTTCAAAAAATGTTCATGAATTCACAAAAAATCAAATATCTTTTAAAAAAATCGTGTATTACAAAAAATGAGGAAAATGAAAAAATATAATAAAATAAAATAAAAATGAAAATGAAAATGAAAAAATGTAATACACAAAAGAATGAGAACCAGGAAAAAAGAAAAGAAAAAATACGTAGCGCCCTCTCTCCGGGTGAAGCCTGTGCTCGATCGCTCCCGTGACAGCAGAAGAACCTGAAGAAGGAAAAGAGGCAGCGAACGACCGGGAACCTTTATATGGGCCGGCCCGCTAACAGAATTATAACGGGCGAGTCGTATTAGGACTCGCAAAAGGTGAGAAATAGCGCCTGCGGGGAAAAGAGAAATTAACCTAGACTGCAGGAATTGGATGCTGGGCCAGCAGCTGGAGCGAGCGAGCGATCTTGCGACTTACTGCTAGCGAGCGACTTGGGTCTTGGGTGAACTGCAGGCTGCAGCAAGGACTCGGCCCTCGGCTAGGCTGTTGGGCCAGACCAACGGCCCGGGCCAAAATAAATCTTTCACTGATGGTAAGCAGGAATTTGGCCTGCGCCCTGGGCCATGGCCCGTGCTGCCCTGGGCCTGGATCCGCCCCTGCGTGCATAGGTGCGTGGTGTGTCCGAAGAGAGTAAGGTGGTGACGCTGGGAAAATAAACTAATGAGAGCGACTAATTCTTAGTCAATTTAAATTTAACTAAATTTCAGTTACAAATAATTGCGTATCATCTGCAACTTAGAGTTCATAACAAATCACGACGCAAGTCTAACAATTAAGAAGAAGGCTGAGAATTAACTAAATCTCAGTCGGTTGAATACAATTGCAAATCATGTGTAACTCTAGGATCAACACAAACATATGACACAAAATCCAACGGTTAAATAGGAGACCGAGAATTAACTAAATCTCAGTCAATTGCAAACCATGTGAAACTCTCATACTAGCACGAATCACGACACAAAATCTAACTAGTAGAATGCGACCGAGATTTGCTTAATTCTCAGGCCACTTAGAATTAACAAAACCAAAAATTGATATGAAGATTGCACATGTATCATTGTAAAATTTAAGAACATTTCGTCGGCCCTTTCGTGAATAATGTTGTATTGCGGTTGCCGTGCACTACAATGATCCCTAAGTATTGCAACGATTTCGTGCAACAAATATGATACCGTTTGCAAAAACTTGGTGCTATCACCACGTCATTGATGCTACATATTCTCGTGTATTTGAAATTGCGATGTACCAAATTTGAATTATTTTGACTAAATGGTAGCGAATGGGAGACGAAGTCCTCAAGGCTCTGGAGTCACAGAAGTAAACAGGGACCTCAAGCCATCGATATCAGTTGGCTTTTGTTGCTTAATAATTTGAACAGCTCGTGTTGTGTTCGTGGACTAAAGTTTGTTCCTGGTGAATAAAAACAGGGACGGATGATTCGTGTCATCTTATTTATTTTTTCCGTCAATCAAGAATCGCCAGCTCAGTGATTTAACTTGAGAAAGATAAACTATTACAATAAAATTCGAGATGGAAATTGCAAATAAAATAAATTGGTTCAAACAAAAAATTCCGACCTGCCGGATTCAATCTGCTTCAACTACAGTCCTCCGCTCTACCAACTGAGCTAAGGTCGGTTCACAATGCATCCACGTTATTACAGCTTTAAATATTTATACTTAGATATTGTTCGTAGCCCAATTTTTACCCCTCAAGAGGGATGCATAGCCCAGTCTTCAGCAGCAAGCAAGGGCATCGACATTCTCCTTCCAAGTTGGTTCAGCAATGTACTTGGCTAATAATCTACACTGAACTTGCTCAAGATCACGAGAGAAAAAAAGAAGAGCAGGCACATCACCTGCTGGCGGGGTCTGCTGCTTGCACTTCAGAAATAAATTTTGGGGATGTGCAGGCACCCCTCTCTTCCTAAAACATTCATATGAGCTGCCAGGCTACTAGTGCGAGCTAATAAAATGTTCAACTTAGGCGCCCAATAATCTTGACCGGAGCTTATGATTTTTCAACCAGATGCTTAGCTAAAAAACAATCAGGTTTCTTCTTGGAAACAACTCATGGTCCAGCGACCAAGTTCGGCCTGTATCGCCATCTGCAGCCACAAGAATAGTCAAATACCCTGCAGAAATGTTCAACCAATTTTCCACAACTCACGATCACTACTTGCTATGATGTCGTAAATTCCACACATCTCGTCTGGTCCTAATAGCAAGTCAACATTCTTGGCCCTAAATTCCACACATCTTCCATGGCAATCCGGAATATAGGTTCCGCTCCCTATCTAGTCAGTCATGGTGTACATATATACATCGGGACGGCCAGAATATCAACACTTTATTCGTAAGCGATCGATCTTCTCATACTCAATGGAGAAGGCAAGCAAGCGCATGCCTCCAACATCTTCCTTTCTAGCTATGATTATCTACTTGTTCATCTTCATTTCTTCAAGGTGCAAATTCGCGCATGCAACGGATACTCTGTTTCCAGGCCAAGCTCTGTCTGGTAACCAAACCCTGATCTCAAAGAATGGTGCCTTTCAGTTGGGTTTCAATTGCCTATCTCCTCCATGTTCAGAGTTTACATTCGGAATATGGTACGTCAACTCATCAACTTGTACAGCTCTTCTAGTTTGGGTCGCCCCTGTTCCACAAGAACAACCAGACTACTGCTACTCCAAAACAACGTACCTCACCTCAGACCCTTGGACATCCTCCTTTAGCCTCTCATATGGCAACTTGCAACTGACATCGCCGATGCCCTATCCTAATATTACTATTTGGTCATCAGCTACTGGTATGAAGGATATATCTACTTCTGCAGTTGCAGTACTTCTTGACAACGGAAATCTCGTAATAAGAGACCAAGTGAACAGTTCACTGTTGTTCTGGCAAAGCTTCGATAACCCAGGTGATACACTGCTACCTGGAGGATGGCTGGGACTTAATGGGATCGTTAGTGATAAACTTAATGGTTCTCGTGTCACTGGTTCGCATCTGGTCAGAAATACAAACGAACCAAAGGGGTTTACTATCTTCCACATTACTGATTGTTTTTACGACAGTCCAGATTATTATTCTGGCACTTTTCCCAGCTGGATGGGGTTTCATGAAGATGAAAACTCTTTATTCCTGTCCAGTAATTCAGATTTATATGTACGATTGGATTTTGACGGTACTGTTAGTGCTGCTAAACTAGGGGGTTGTGGGACTCTATTGTGGTCTGTTCGAGGTTCCAGGCAAGAAAAATCCGATTCCATGCAAGAAAACTCAGATTCCATGCAAGAAAAATCCCATTCCAAGACTAAAACCATTGTTGCAACGACGATAGGTGCGCGCATCCTAATGCTCATCTGTCTTGTCCATTTCTGGATAAGAAAAAGGATGATGTGCATGGAGAAAGCTTCGAATTACAACAGCAGCCTCATCATCTTCTCAGAAGCACACATAAAGAAGGCAACCAAAAGTTTCTCTGAAAAACTTGGAGAAGGTGGTTTCGGTTGTGTTTTTAAGGGGGCATTGCCAGGTTTCTCTACAGTGGCTGTCAAAAAGCTAAAAGGCATTGCACAAGGGGAAAAGCAATTCCGAGCAGAAGTGCAGACAATTGGCATAATTCGCCACGTCAATCTTATCCGTTTATTTGGTTTTTGTGCGGAAGGGAGGACAAGATTGCTGGTATATGAGTACATGGAAAATGGTTCTTTGAATTCTCACCTGTTCTCAAAGAGTTCGGCCAAGTTTACATGGGATCTCCGGTACCATGTAGCACTTGGAACTGCAAGAGGCTTGGCTTATCTCCATGAGGAATGCAAGGAGTGCATTATACACTGTGACCTGAAGCCGGACAATGTACTTCTTGATGCCGAGTTCTGCCCCAAGATTGCGGACTTCGGCATGGCGAAGCTTCTTGGTCGAGATTTCAGCAGGGCTTTGACAACCATGCGAGGGACCATCGGGTACCTTGCACCTGAGTGGATATCAGGGCTTCCATTCACACATAAGGCTGATGTTTACAGCTACGGTATGATGCTTCTTGAAATCATATCTGGTCGAAGGAACACTAGGGAAGGAAAGTATACTTACTTTCCCATCTTTGCTGCAATCAAGGTAAATGAAGGAGATGCTATGTGTCTGCTGGATCGTAGGTTGGAAGGCCAAGCAGATATAGAGCAGCTGAACAGGGCTTGTCGAATTGCATGCTGGTGCATTCAAGATTCCGAGGATCATAGGCCAATGATGGGGCAAGTTGTTCACATGCTACAGGGTGTCATGGAAGTCGAAATCCCGCCTATTCCAAGATCACTTCAAAACTATGTCGGCATGGAGGATTGCTCTTACTCTGCGGATGCGGATAGTTCCTTGTAAATTCTGCAAGTTTGTTGAATAGGCCTTAGTTACTAGGCCCAGTAGTTTATGTTTTCTGAAGTGCAGCGAAACACGGAAATATTTGGTTTGTCCTGCAGTTTGTAACAAAGCATTTCTTTAAACAAGGCAAAAGACTTACCATTTTCATTAATTAAGAAGAAGAGAATTACCCGTTTAATTTCAATCATCCGCTGAATTGTAGACTTGTCGTACTACACAATATTGAAGGCCAAAGACTCTGAGTTATCATTGTTGTTAGCTTCTCATGAATTTCGAGTAAGTAGCAGCATGCATGATCAGCATCTGAAGCCTGGACTGTATAAGCAGCTGGGCACGTACTTAGCTACAGAACGGTTCTTTTCTTCTTCTTTTTTTCGCCAGCTTCAAGCAAATGAGACGTTGTGATAATGAGAGTCACCAATCACTTGACTGATTGCAGTTACACGTTGCTGCTAGAAGTTTGCCACAAACAGTAGCAGATTTCTCCATCAAGTCCAGTGGTCGTTTCTCTACCCAGCTCCCTGTACACCGCCCGTCACGGTGGTACGGCTATCTTCGCTTATAAGGAAATCTAGAAGGCTCGAACCCCATTCGATTAAGATCTTCTTGTGGAAACTGCCAACTAGTTAGGGGTATACTTCCTTGCGGTGATCAGGTTCAGAAAAGAAGCTGTCCTGGTGATGATCTGTGCCCTCTTTGTCGTCAGCCTGAAGACCAAGACCATATCTTCAATTGTCTCTAGCTAAATTCTTTTGGGCGACTATTCAGGAAGTCCTAGGGTGCACGTGGCCCCTTATGTCGTTTCTGAATTTTTTGCATTTTTTTTTTGATAAAGAGTGTATATTAATATCAAGGAGATACAAATTACACCCAGCCTCTGCACCAACGCAACAACTAAATCTATTACGGATGCACACAGCCGAAAGACAGTAAAAAGAAGAAATAAAAAGAAAAGTCCCGCTACAGAGTTACAGTCCTTGCAGCAACCGCACAACCAACCACCAAAACAACACCTGTCGTCCAATTCTTCAAAAGCACCGTCTTCAACAAGAACAGTGCCAGGCACAACCAATTAAGGCCAGACCTTGGGTTTTCACCCTAAAGATAATCCTCGCTCTCAAAACAATGTCTCCAGCAAGATCACTGTCAGGCACAACCAATTAAGGCCAGACCTTGGATTTTCACCCTGAAAGGTAGGACTTTGGACTTCACGTATGTCGTCGCCCCCACTTAACATGCCGCTGCTCCAAGTCATGAAACACCAAGCCAATTCCTCATCAGCACAAAGAATCAAAACACCATTGCCAGTCCTCAGAACTCGCCTTCCATGTCATTCTCCGCCAGCACCATGGAACGAGAAAGCGTGCTCCATGATATTAACAGCCAGCAGAGCTTCAAAGCGCTCCCTCTGAAACCAAACGGTCAGATAAAACATGGGTGCGTCCGACCGAATACCAACCCGATCCAGCAATCTCCGGGCAAGAACGCCCAATGGATTTCGCCGGCGGAGCCTTCCGGAACCCGACACTTCCAGCTAGATCAATGGAGACATGCATCTGGTAATCTTCATCTTGACAGCGAGAGGAACCAAGGACCGCCGCCGAGCCTTTTATTCTGCAAGACATGGGATCCCTTGATCCACCACATCTCGCTGCCCACCTCCAGCGGAGAAGGAGGAGGCTGCTGCCGCCATGCCCGGGGCCGCCGCCCCGGCGCCCATGTGATGCGGGCAGCGCAGGCCGTCGTTGCCGCACTGGAGACGAGCAGGATGTAGGAGCTCAGGACCTCCAGGCCTGTACGGGCCCAGATCAATCCACCACCCCGCCTCCGGCCGCCGCCTACCGCCGACGCCTCCGGCCACCGTCGCCGCGCACCACCGCAGCTGCAGGAGCGGGAACGAGCGCCGCCATCTCACCCCTGGCCACGACCAGCGAGAGCCCTGCCGCCGCCACGCCGCGCGGGCCATGCCCGGCGACGCCTCCGGCGGCGGCGGAGGGAGGAGAGGATGTGTGGGGAGGGGTTCTCGAGGGGAGGATGCGGGGGCGCCCCGGTGCGGCGGCGGCGGCGCCGCACGGGAGCGAGGGTTAGGGTTAGGGTCTGGCTGATATCTCGAAATTTTTTTGCATGGACCCATAATTCTTCTTGACGACTATTCAGCAGCCCTATGAATTGTGTTTCAGTGTGAGTTTAGTTAGCCAAGTCACCAGTAGTCTTTACAGGAGCAGGCGCCGTCCTGGAACCTGTTGGCGTCTCTGACCACGAGCACCCTCCGCACCACGCTCGACAGCCCCATGAAGTTTGCCAACATGCTTAGTCTCAGCAGCTACCTGTGCAGCACAAGTTCACGAATTAAGCATGGAATTTCTGATAAAACAAGTCAGTCCAGCTGAACTTCATCGCAGTTGTGTAGTTTGTTTAGATTTTAGTATAATCATGGACTGCTATTCTCACTAGTACAATTCAGGTACCCACCACATTTCGACTTTTCCCCACAAAAACATAAAAATAAAGCTCAGTTCTATCAACAGGTTGCAGTTCTGGTGGCAACACATACATGAGATGCTGGAAAAAACAATTCAGGAATACATGTTCTTAGAAATCTTCCATGATTAACAGCAGAGGAGCTTGCCGTGTTCCTAATAAAGTGATCAAATAATGCTAGCGTTCAGACTACAGGCTGGAATTTGGCCTAAACAAAGCACACAAACTATAAGTATATGGATCACATTTGCCAACAATTATACACCTACAGAAAAACCTCTCACCTAGTTAAAGTTTATATACTTATGGGCTACTAAGCTTTAATGTGAACTTGTTTTGAGGCCAACGTCGCCATGAATCTACCATCTTCACAGCCAAAGTCGAGTCAGATTGCCTCGGGCCTCAGAAATTAAGCATACTCTGAAACAAGAATCGCCCTGTTCTTCTGAGAATTGTACTGCAGGTACAAGGATTAAGACAGTAACCGGAGGCGATTTCATCCCAACATAGTAAGTTCAGTTAGTCAAGTCACCAGTAGTCTTTACAAGAGCAGGCGCCGTCTTAGAATCTGTGTAACCTGTTGGCGTCTCTGACCACCGATGCCTTCTCCACTACGCTCGACAAACCATTGAAGAACTTGTGGCAATCGCCGCACACCCTCAGGTTCTTGTACACCCTGATCACCTTACACCTCGTCATGATCATGCTCATGGTGGTGCAGCAGCCACAGCCCTACGGCCAGCCTCTAGCTGTGCGCCCTCAGGCTTCAACACGAGCTGCACCGTCGCTGGTGAATGCACCGGGCACGTACCCAAGCCGCTCCCTCACCCTCCTCTCGACGTCGAGCCTCACACGACGGATGACAGCAGCGCGCGGGTGGGCACCGTCGGCGCCGCCGTAGAAGAAGTGTGTCTCCTTGCCAACCTCCACCCAGCTGCACACCCTGCTTCCTCAGGCCCCAGCGCCCCATGGCATCACACTCCCGCTGGCACAGTGGCACTCGTGCCACTCGCCTGCCTCAGCGAAGATGTTAACATCACGTAGTTCGCCGGGTTGTTGCCGTCCATGGACAGGAGGTTCTCAACCGCCTCCCAACCTCAACTGCTGGTCATGGCAGATTGCTGAGAAGTACCGGTGGCACTCCTCGATGAGGTCCGAGTGGCTGCACGCTGAGAGGATAGCCAGGTAGGACACCTCGTCGGCCTCGGCGCCTTCCGCTCGCAACCAGGGAGTTGGGCACCGACACGTCATACACGGCTAGGTCCTTGACCGTGTAGCAGTGCACTTGCCTCCCATACTCGATAAGAGCAAAATCCAGAAACACACCGACCATACTAACAGGACGTGCCCTTCGGCTCGGACGCCAGAGCTCCAGAACTTCCAGAACAGCTCAAGTGCTTCCTTCACTGCCCCTCCTGCGTGTCGCCGCTGATCACCGTCGTCCACTGTATGGCATTCTTCCTGTCCAGCCGATGAAACACATGCAGTGCGATAGGCAGGCACCGGCAGCAGAGGATGACGTTGGACTCTGTGGAGAACCCTCTGATCGCCATGGCCGCGTACACCTGCACGCCCTCACGAGCCGCACCTAGGCCGCTGCAGGCTTTCAGCAAGCTGGCGAAGGTGAACTCATCGGGCTTCTTGTCTGGTCGTCGCTTCTCCCGGAATATGAGCAACGCATCCTGTTCGTGCCTGGCGTGCGTGTAGGTGTAGCGGGTCAGCCGGAGATCATGGTGTCGTGGTGGTGTCACGGCAGATGTCATAGGAAGGCTTGATTTGTGGGGTCGATGGACGCTGGAGGCACTCGGGGAGGGCTTGCGCACACGAACACGTACACAAGGAACACAACTCACACACACACGGTTTTACCCAGGTTCGGGGCTCTCGTGAGGAGATAACACCCCTACTCCTGCCTGTCTACTTAATTTATACGGATTACGACTGGTTACAAGCTTGCTCCTCGAGCTGTATGCGAAGAACAACTCTCTGGCTCTCCTCTAGCTCTCAAGGAAAGACGTATTTGCTCAGCGTCTAGGCTCAAATGAAGTGTTGCCCGTCCCTCTAAGAGGTACCCCTGGTACTCCTTATATAGGGAAACCCAGGGTTACAGTGTAAAACATTGCTACTGGCGCCATACTCCTTGGTCTCCGGCCGACACGGGCGCCGCTGCGCCATGCCCAGACCGTGGCAGCGCCGGTCGCCACGGTCGCCTCTGCGTCCAACAGCACGCCCACGCCTAGGCCTAGCGCCACTGTGCCGCGCCGCCCGGGTCAGAGGCACGCCGTCCACTTGCAGCACGCCGCCGCCCTTGTTTCACTCCGTGTCTCAAGGAAGTCTGTCCCTAACCCGGGATAACCTTTACCCGGCATAGGCATGCTCTGTACTCTTGACTCGGTTTGTCCTTCCCTACACAAGAAGAACAAAGGAAGACCCGACATATAACTCGCATGATCCGACATACCAATATGTCGGTTAGTCTTGACCCGGTCAGCTCCGAGTAAGCCGGTACAGTTATGTCGGTTTCAGTGACCCGGTCAACTCCGAGTCAACCCTTTATGTCGGCTCCTTGCCCCTATTCGGGGGTTGCCCCCCGACATTAGTCCCCGAAGCTGGCGCGGTCCTGCAGCCTCGGATGGAGGGCCACGGCAGGTTTACCCCGAAATCAGCATCCTTAGTCGATGTCCGACATAACATATGCCGGCGACACTCGTATGTCGGAAAACACTATGTATCCCAACTTGGTATCTCATCTTGCGTCGGATCATTCCGACTTACGAGATGAAACCCCATGACTCCTCCGAGTCGTCGGTTCCCTACGTGGCAGAGCATCTCTGCCTGACGCCTTGGTCTTTGTGCACGGATGGACGTGCCACAGGCATGCGTGCCACCTGTGTGACGTCGGTCGTCTTGGCCACTGTGCCCACGTAAGCACTTGAGTGCGCCCTTGACCGTGCGTGCGTCGCCTCGAGTCTCGCCCGATCGCGTGTACCGCCCTTAGACCGTTGGCCTCCTGTGGCCCATCGTGGGGCAGATCGTGCGGCAGTTAAGCCGCAAGGGGAATCGTGCCACAGATCGTGGGGCCGTAACTCCCAGTCCGTTACGAGATCGTGCGCAGTAGATCCCGCACGCACGATCTCCTCCGCCGTAAATAAATAGGGGGAGCGGGGCAAATCTTTTCCCCTTGCCCGCGTTCGCTTCCTCTTTTCCTTGTCTTCCTCGTTCTCTCCTGCGCACAGAGCATCAGCGACACAGAGCTCGCCGCCTCCGCCATACGCACAGGTCTGCGCACGCCGACGAGCCGCCGGTCGCCGACGCCCCCGACACACAGCGCCGCCGTCGCACACCGCGACACCGCGGTAAGGTTTTCTCCTCTTCCCCTTTTGCGCATTGGCGCCCTGCATCTACGAGCATCCTCCGTCCTTGTTTCTTCACTTGTTCTTGTTCTTGTTCTTGCCCTTGTTCTTCACCGCGGCGACGCATCGCGCGCCGCCGGTGACCTCGCAGCCGCGGTTGCGGTGTGCCGCCGGCGGGTTAGCCACCAGATCATTTCTTTTCTTTTTCTTTGCCTCTCTTCTGGATCTGGCACTTGTTCACATCTTCCCGTATTTTCCTCCCTTTTTCTTTCTGTTCTCACTATGGCACACCTTGCTCACCGCCGGTGAACCTTTCTTTGCAGATCTCGGTAACCTTTTATCAAGATGTCGGACGACGCCGCCCTCGAGGTGATCGACTCGGTTGAAGAAACCACAGTGGAGGGATCCACTCGGGCCTCCTGGGAAGGTTCCGATGTCGGAAGAGCCGAGTTAGATTGGCTAGTCCGGACTCGACGGATTCCGCCCGGAGTAGAGTGCCGAATGCCCGGCACCGAGACAACGCCGAGTCTCCGGGAAGGCGAATACGTCGTCTTCGTCGCACACTTCGAGCGGGGATTCAGATTACCCGCCAGCGTATTCTTCCGAAACTTCCTCGACAGTTTCGGTCTCCAGCCTCATCACTTACCGGCCAATGCCATCACCACCTTATCCTCCTTCGTCTCCTTCACCGAGGGCTATCTCGGTCTCAAGGCCAGCGTCCGCGCGTGGTCCAAGTACTTCTCCTTCCGGAAGCAGGTCATTCCGAATCCTGCCGACCCGGCAGCTCCCAAGATGATGACCCAGTGTGGGGCCGCCACGGTCACACCTCGGCGCGGCTCAATCTTCCCCCGGATCAACGGCTTGGAGTCATGCCGGAAATGGCAGCGCTCCTTTTTCTATGTCAAGAATTCGACCGACGTCGATAAGATCAACTTGCCGAATTTCGTCATCGGCCCCCCTACAGCGCAACTCAATTGGGGGTACAATCCAACCGACAAAGAGGTCGAGGTCAACCAGATCCATGAAGTCGTGGGACAACTCCGAGCAGAAGGATTAACTGCTGACGATCTGTTGGCGACATTCATTAGCCGCCGGGTCTCACCCCTCCAGCGCCGAGTCCACAAGATTTGCCACATGAGTGGCCCTCTTGACCCGACCCGGATAAGCACGGTCGAGCTGACCAAGGCCCAGATCCGGCAGCGGGTCAAGGCCATAGCCCGGACGAGGATGACGGAGGAGTGGGAGTGGGGAATAGAACCTCACAGCCGGAACAACCTTCCGCCCCAGGTAAATGACTTGCACCGACGTAACTTTTTTGCCGATATAAACTCTCAAGTCGGTTCCCTTTTTATACTTGGCCTTAATCTTTCTCTGTTTCCATCGTTCAGAGATTCGCGCGACAAAAGAAGGAGGACAGACAGAATCCCGCCTCCAAGTGGGGTGCAGACCGGGTCGAAGCTGACTCGGAGGACCCGGATAATGAAGACAACATGCCGATCCCTGATGTCGGCTCAGTTCCTGTCACTGGTAAGGCTCGCGTCCGAGACTGGTCGGATGATGATGATGACGACTGTCGGATTCTAGAGGTAGAAGATCCTCTCCCGGTTTCGTTTGCTTACCCGGTGTGCTCGCCCCCAGCTGACGCGGACGACCAGGTGCTCGATGTGGAGCCCCTCGCCGTGGGATCCAAGGGCGCAGTTCGGAAACGCCCGGCAGCTGCGTCCGCCGGTGCCGGAACATCCGGCGCCCCCGCGAAGAAGAAGCAGCGAGTAAAGACTGCGGCGAAGCGCCGCGAGCGCCCAGTCACTAAGGGGTAAGACTCCCCTCATACCGACATAAACTTTTTATGATTGACCACACTTTTCTCCTTCTGACGATACACTTTGCTTCTTTGCCTTGCAGCTCCACTCCTCTGGAGATTCCAACCGAGCCCACTGATTCGGTTCCCCTTAGGACTCCGACGCCGCCTCGGCCGGACGACACAAGACTGCCGAGTCCGCCACGGACCAGCCCGATAGTGCCTCCAACGGCCCCGGGATCTGGGACCGGAGACGCCGAGTCGGAGGCGACCGACATATCCAAGAATCTCGGGGCCAGCACGTCGGCCCCCGAAACAGAGAAGACTGCGGCTCCAGAAGATTCGGCACATCCGAGTCAGCCGCAGCAAGAACCGCCACAGCCGCAACAGCAACAGCAACAGCAACAGCAACAGCAACATCAACAGCAACAACAACAGCAACAGCAGCAGCAGCAAGAGACACCGCAGCCGCGACCGCAGCCACAGCCCGCTCCGACACAACCGCCACGGCCATCGACATCAATGTCCAAGCCAACACCGCCACCGGCACAGCCGCAGCCGCAGCCACAAACATCTAGGGCCCCAGTTCCTGCCACTGGGGTAACAACTTGAAAGGCACCTGTGACAACGGTTGTCGGCTAATCCGGAACGACAGCTTGTGGTGCCACCGGGCCGCGGGACACCCCTAGTGTTATTAACCAGTACGCATACCACTGACTGGGTGCATGCCCCGGTGCGAACCGATAGCGGAAAAAGCCTGGTCTCCCTCGAGCATTACAACACGGAGTGGAACGCCGCCGACATGGGCGAAGTGAGCTCAAAGCCACCCGCGAGCCAAATCATCTCAGAACATCCGGCGAATCCGAGTCTGGTTGGCCAAAAGATGGCCGCAGTAAAAGCTGCCGTTCTCGCGGCCGACCAAGCAGCTGCGGTAAGTCCTGCCGAGTAAAGATAACTCGGTTAATTTCTTTAACGTAGATATTATCCATCCCCAGTCCCCGAGATTTGCTTGATTTGTGGGGCCGATGGACGCTGGAGGCACCCGGGGAGGGCTTGCGCACACGAACACGCACACAAGGAACACAACTCACACACACACACACACGGTTTTACCCAGGTTCGGGGCTCTCGTGAGGAGATAACACCCCTACTCCTGCCTGTCTACTTGATTTATACGGATTACGACTGGTTACAAGCTTGCTCCTCGAGCTGTATGCGAAGAACAACTCTCTGGCTCTCCTCTAGCTCTCAAGGAAAGACGTATTTGCTCAGCGTCTAGGCTCAAATGAAGTGTTGCCCGTCCCTCTAAGAGGTACCCCTGGTACTCCTTATATAGGGAAACCCAGGGTTACAGTGTAAAACATTGCTACTGGCGCCACACCGCTTGGTCTCCGGCCGACACGGGCGCCGTTGCACCATGCCCAGACCGTGGCAGCGCCGGTCGCCACGGTCGCCTCTGCGTCCAACAGCACGCCCACGCCTAGGCCTAGCGCCACTGTGCCGCGCCGCCCGGGTCAGAGGCATGCCGTCCACTTGCAGCACGCCGCCGTCCTTGTTTCACTCCGTGTCTCAAGGAAGTCTGTCCCTAACCCGGGATAACCTTTACCCGGCATAGGCATGCTCTGTACTCTTGACTCGGTTTGTCCTTCCCTACACAAGAAGAACAAAGGAAGACCCGACATATAACTCGCATGATCCGACATACCAATATGTCGGTTAGTCTTGACCCGGTCAGCTCCGAGTAAGCCGGTACAGTTATGTCGGTTTCAGTAACCCGGTCAACTCCGAGTCAACCCTTTATGTCGGCTCCTTGCCCCTATTCGGGGGTTGCCCCCCGACACATGGCATTCCAGTGACAATGTTCCTGAAGGCCATACCATCGAACACCTACCACCCGTCACCAATCTTCCCGCCCATGGAGTGCAGCAGGGTCAGTGAGTTGGCGAAGACACCTTTACTCTCAAACCCCATCCAGACGCATCTTCAATGCACGCAAACCCCGGCGCCTTCAAGGACGCTGACGCAGCCGCACACCTTGAGGGTCGCCCGGAGCGTGAACACTCGTTAGGAGCGTCCTTTGAGAGGCGCCGCATGGCCCTGAACGGCTGAACAGGAGGACGCCCTCTACGAGAGCCGTCCACGACACGACGCTCTTCTCGGGCATTCCGTCAAACACCTCGCAGCCCATATTGAACTTCCCGCACTTGGCGTACATGTTGTAGCCCAGCATGGTGTCCGAGACGAAGCCGAGCTTGAGCAGCACGCCGTCTAGACGAACGCCGCCGCGGATGGCCGCCGCCGGAGGAGGTCGGCCAGCGTCTTCCGCCGCTCCATTGGATTCGCGGGGAGAGTAGGAACTGCGACGGCCGAGACGGTCCGGCCGGGGGCAATGCGAAATTCGCGGGCAGAGGAGGTAGCGGCGCCGCTCCTTTCCCCCGGTGCCGCGTCATGTCTCCCCGTCCCTCTGCAGCTGCAGAGCAGCATTTTTTTTTCTCTGCTGGTGCGTCGTCTCGGAGACGAAGGTCCAAGAATAGAAAAGGGTGGGCTGTCCTTAGTTGGGTCGAGCTAGAGTTGTGTAGCCGCGGTGATGCCGGCCCACTTTTACAGTTCAAGCGGGCTTGTCTAGCTTACGCGTGCGACGGATTGCACGGTTTTTGACAGCCAACGACCCCAGGAAGACCACAAGCCGGAGGAGGAAGACGAGTGCACCTCCATCACCGTCGCCGGCCTAACCGCCTACTCCGCCACCTGCGGCCGGCAGCACTACCGTGCCCGATTCGTCGTCCCGCCCTTCTCAAATCACCACCTTCGTCGGTCTACGCCGTCCCGGCCATCCCTCTACCCCCACCCATTGGATCTCATCGCCGCACCCCACCCTCATCTTTAAGTCCTGTGCTCGGCTGCCGCCTCTCTCCGGTCTCGACGACGTCTTCTCCGCAACGGTTCCCCCTGCCGGTTGCGGTGGCGTCGTCGTTGGTGGGGTTGAGAGAGGGTGGGTGGTTGGAGAGAGGATAGAAGGGGAGGAGCGCCTGACGAGCACCGCGGGATTGGAAAAACAGTTTCGAGTTCAAGCTAGAGTTGCTTTTACACTCGTTCCAATCAACATATATTTTTTTGACGAAAATGCAGCGGAGCTTCTTTTCATTGATTGAAGAGGAAAAGTTAACAAGTTACATGACCGAAAAGAAAGAAGACGGCTAAAAAGTGAAAAATACAACTATACTGCCGAGGCGAACAGCACGAGGAAGGTGTCCGTCCAAACTAGTCTGGCTCGCGAGGTCTGTGTGCGACGGCTCGCACTGAAACACGGCCAACACTACACCAATCCACAGCGGCGGCAACAATCTTGCCAAAAGTTTGAAGTTCTGATGTGGCCTGGTCATTGAAAATTCTTTCATTTCTCTCCTTCCATAATTCTCACCAGACGAGAGCAATCATCGAATTCCAGCTCCGGCGTTCTTGCTTAGGACGCTCCATGACTAGCCAACTCCACCAATCAGAAAGCTTAGCGTACGTCGCCCAGCCCGCAGGTGGTAGGAAGCCAACACGCGTGAATACCAACCTCCACACCTGACGAGCATAAGAGCACTTTCAGGTTGAACGAGGCACAGCGGGCACACAGGGTTGTTGGGTCATCCACGTTTCTGAAGATTATCTGCAGTCAGACACTGGCCCAGCAGTGCAAGCCAAGCAAAGAATTGACACTTGCGAGGCGCATCAGAATCCCACACTGTCAGGTGAAAATTGAAGCGAATCCGACCCTCAAACTGAATATCATAAGCTGATCGCACCGTGAAACTGCCATCGTGTGTCCACTTCCAGGTTTTCATGAAGCTGAATATGTTGAACCGCCTCCCAAACTTCAATGAATCGTAGCAGGGTCTCTTGGTCACGATTGGATTTAAAATGACGAATCCAGCGGTCATTAGTGAGTGCGTGTTTTACTGTCAGGTTACGAATATATAGTGCAAGAAGCAGCAAACATGCATGTTGGGCTTACATACCTTCAAAGGTTGTTCCAATAGCCATGAATCATGCCCCCATCGCCGATTGTCGGGGATATGAACCCCGAATATCCCAAAGAGACATATCTCTTCAACTCTCCGCGGGCCGGCTGAACAAATGTCGGTTGCGCAGTGCCGCCTGAAACCCGCCGGATGAAACAATCCGCCTACGTCTACCCGGATGCGGACGTCCGGCTAGGCTGAAGCCGGACGCACCAACCGACAGCTCCGTACGAGTGGGCCAGGCCCGTATAACCGCTCTGGGTGAACAGTACCCCTTGTCGGGCATCTCCTGTACCGAATCATGACAACAAGCTCCAGCCGGCTTGTAACCGTAGTGATGTCATAGGGGCAACTCTGTAACTTCCCTGTGATCCAAAACCCTAGTCCGCTGCCTATATAAAGCGGATTAGAGCCTCCTGCGCGAGGCACGTTAGCAGAGCATGTTAGCAGAGCATGCAAACAAGGGAGAGGAGAGACAGGCACACGTAGCACCATCTTCAACCTCCAGCCGGCTAGGGTCTCCAGCCGGCTACCACCCGAAACAGCTCAAGGAGCACCATTGTAGCCCGATTTTGTGATCAAGCAATAAGAACAAGAAGGGCAGGACGTAGGGGTGTTACCTCCACAAGGAGGGCCCCGAACCTGGGTAACTAGCGTGTGTTTTGCGTGCTTGTTGCCCAATCCCGCGCGAGCATCCATCGTCGCCTGCCCCACAATCTTTTCCATCTCTGATGGATATGCCGTGCAACCCACCACGACATTTGGCGCCCACCGTGGGGCTCGCGGCGAGCGGAGTCACGTTCTGCGCGGGATCCCGGACCGTAGATGGTCGGCGGATCGTCTCCGGTCGTGCTCTCCATCGGCTCCGTCCTCGACAACACCAAGAGCTTCGCCGACGTGGGTTTCACCAGCGGAGGCACGGTCGTCACCCTTGGCGATTTCCACGTCTACGTCGCCGTCGCCGCCAAGGAGTACCCGGAGGTGGTCTACTCGAGCTTGGCTCCTACGATCTTCGACGCTAGCACCTGCAACGACGATTCCGCCTTCGGCTACCTCAACTCCGGCGACGCCGACTGCGATGACGCCAAGCTCAGCGTCTATCCCGAGGTGTACATGGTCGAGCACGCGGTGGCGGGAGGTGCCGTCGCCGCTACTGTTCATGAAGCTGGCGAAACTTCTCGTTTCCAGCGCAATCTGGAGGCCGACTTCGAGCTGCTAAGCACCCCTATCGCGCCGGGTGCGGACCCAGCCAAGGCGGCGGCTGAACTCGAGAGGATGCGTCAACAGATATACGACAAGGCTCTTCACCTCGCATCAACGCAGCGCCGACTCAACGCCACGATGCGCGAGTACAACACCGTCCACGGTTTCGAGCCGGCAAGGGGCAACACGGAGAAGCTGAATGAAGTCCGACGCAAAGGAGGGGATCTCGGCGGTGTCCTGAACCGTGCCGGCCAGCCGCACGAGCATTCGGACATCGTCTTGCCCGAGTACAGCAACCCGGTGCAAAACATGAAGGCTGCGGAGGCGGCCGCAGCAGAACTACCCCATCTCCAAGGCGAGGAGCTACGCCAACAAGCACGCCGAGTCCAGGAGCTCATCGCCGCGGCTAACCGGCAGCAACGCGAAACCGAGACAACGGCGAGCCGGGAGCATCATGAGCCGCCTCCAGGCTACGATGCAGCCGGCAAGTCCAAGCAAGGCGCTGAGGCGTCATCCACAAGCCGCGGAAGGGCGAAGGACAAGCAACCACGAGTTCATCGCGAGGGGAGCGCGAGCTCGCATCCTCGCGACCACGGCGTGACCCGGCTGGACGATGTGAAGACGGCAACCGGAACGGGCCGCAAACCGGCCGCAGCGTCAAGGAGCGAGTCGGCCACAAGGTCACCATCGACGAACGCCTAGGACCGCTGGGACCCGAAACTAGCGACGACGCACACCACCGCATCGACGTGCTCAAGCTATCAAGCATCATCGAGGAAGAGGACATCGCCGCCCATCGTTGTTTCGGACCCCGCATCCGAAGCGAGCGATTCCCGAAGGGATTCACCCTTCCCAGGGACACACCGAAGTACAACGGCACCACGAAGCCGGAAAACTGGCTCGCCGACTACGTCACGGCGGTCAACATCGGAGGCGGCAACAAGCGGGTGGCCGTGCGCTACGTGCCACTCATGCTCCAGGGATCGGCACGGACTTGGCTCAACAGCCTTCCAAAGGAGAGCGTCAATAGCTGGCTGGACTTCGAGGAAGTGTTCAACCGCAATTTCACCGGCACCTACTTGCGCCCTGGCAACGCAGCTGCTCGCGCTGTGCAAGCAGAAGGACGGCGAGTCGGACCAAGTCTACCTCACCCGATGGACAAGCCTACGCAACTCCTGCGAGGGAGTTCTCGAGCTCCAAGCCGTCCAGTACTTCATTCAAGGCTGCGGAGACCAGACGCTGCTCAAGCACCGGCTCCTAAGGAAGAGCCCAAAGACCATGGCAGAGCTCATGGCAATCGCCGACGAATACGCCACCGCCGACGCGGGCATGACCAACCCGATCCGACTCGACGAAGCCGGAAGAATCATCATGACGGAGCGGTTGCACGCCGCAGCCGGACGGAGAACCAGGAAGGGGGAAAATCAACCCGGCGTGACTCCGACGCGGCCGGCAAGCGTAAGTACACGGACGACCGCGTCGAGTCCAAGGTCGTTGCCACCACCGAGGGAAGGCCGGCAGGAGGCTTCGACAACCGCCGCATGAGGACAAGCAGCGACATGCGCCGGACAAGGGCGAGGAACAGCTACGAGTTCCTACTCGACCAACCGTGCCGGAACCATGGCGACCGGCCGGCAAACCACACCGTTCGGCAGTGCACCCTCGGCCTCCCAAGGCCACCACCGTACGAGCGACGGAATCCGCCTCCACCTCTAGATGAAGCCGGACGAGACGATCGAAGACGTGACGGCGGACGGCGCGAAGACAGGAATCGTGATGATCGCCAACGCGAAGAGCCGAGGAGGGAGCGCCTTCCATCTCCACCCCCGAGGGGTCCAGACGGCTACCAGAATCCGGATGCCGCCTACATCGTGTTCGTCAGCGAGCGCGACGACAAGCGAAGCCGTCGCGAGCGATTCAAGGAGGTGAATGCGGTAGTTCCACCTGTCCCCCAGTACCTCAACCGGTCACAAGAACCGATCACGTGGGACCGCCGCGACCACCCGGAGCTGATGCCCAACCCGGGCGGCTATGCTCTAGTCCTGGAGCCCATGATCATCTCCACTAGGCGCGCCTGCACCTTCTCACGCGTCCTCATCGACGGGGGCAGCAGCATCAACATCCTCTACCGCGACACGCTGGAGAAGCTAGGAGTCTCCGAGTCCAGCTTGACGCCAAGCCGGACGGTCTTCCACGGCATCGTGCCGGGGCGAGCCGGCTCATCCATGGGCCTCATCCGGCTGGACGTCCTATTCGGCACCAAGAGCAATCATCGCCGCGAGACCGTCTCCTTCGAAGTGGTCGACCACTCCAGCGCCTACCACGCCATCCTCGGGCGGCCGGCGCTAGCCAAGTTCATGGCGATACCTCACTACGCCTACCTCAAGATGAAGCTCCCACGCCCACGTGGGATCATCACCGTCGCCGGAGACTACAAACGCTCCATCGCCTGCGCTTCCGACAGCGCGAAGGTGGCCGAGACCATGGTCTGCAATGAGGAGATGAAGCAATTCAAGCGCAAGGCCAACGAGGAGAAGCTGGAGATTCCGGAGTCGGCCAAGCCGGCTGGCGAGTCGAACTTCCAGGCGGCGCGAGACACAAAGAAGATCTACTTCGACGACACCGACAAGTCCAAGTTCGTCACCGTGGGGGCGAGCCTGGACCCCAAATAGGAAGGCGCGCTCGTCGAGTTCCTCCGTGGGAACCGGGACATCTTCGCATGGTCCCCCAAGGACATGCCGGGTGTACCGAGGGAACTCGCCGAGCATTCTCTACATGTCCGTCCAGACGCCAAGCCAGTGAAGCAATCCCTGCGTCGCTTCGCAGAAGGAAGAAGACAGCTGATAGGAGAAGAGATAGCGTGGCTACTTGCAGC
>QRDG01000107.1:168215-474867 GCA_012064385.1 Puccinellia tenuiflora | reverse complement strand
GCCGGACGGTCTTCCACGGCATCGTGCCGGGGCGAGCCGGCTCATCCATGGGCCTCATCCGGCTGGACGTCCTATTCGGCACCAAGAGCAACCACCGCCGTGAGACCGTCTCCTTCGAGGTGGTCGACCACTCCAGCGCCTACCACGCCATCCTCGGGCGGCCGGCGCTCGCCAAGTTCATGGCGGTGCCGCACTACGCCTACCTCAAGATGAAGCTACCAGGCCCACGCGGGATCATCACCATCGCCGGAGACTACAAACGCTCCATCGCCTGCGCCTCCGATAGCGCGAAGGTGGCCGAGACCATGGTCTGCAATGAGGAGATGAAGCAATTCAAGCGCAAGGCCAGCGAGGAAAAGCTGGAGATTCCGGAGTCGGCCAAGCCGGCTGGCGAGTCGAATTTCCAGGCGGCGCGAGACACAAAGAAGATCTACTTCGACGACAACGACAAGTCCAAGTTCGTCACTGTGGGGGCGAGCCTGGACCCCAAATAGGAAAGCGCGCTCGAGTTCCTCCGTGGAACCGGGACATCTTCGCGTGGTCCCCCAAGGACATGCCGGGTGTACCGAGGGAACTCGCCGAGCACTCTCTACATGTCCGTCCAGACGCCAAGCCGGTGAAGCAGTCCCTGCGACGCTTCGCGGAAGGAAGAAGACAGTTGATAGGAGAAGAGATAGCACGGCTACTCGCGGCCGGATTCATCAAGGAAGTACAACACACGGAGTGGCTGGCCAATCCAGTGATGGTGGAAAAGAAGAACAAACGGTGGCGGATGTGTATCGATTACACCCACCTCAACAAGGCTTGCCCTAAGGACCCTTCGCATTGCCACGCATCGACCAAGTGATCGACTCCACGGCGGCTGCGACCTCCTCTCCCTCCTCGACGTCTACTCCGGATACCACCAAATTCCGTTGAACCCGGATGACCAGCTCAAGACCGCCTTCATCACCCCCTACGGCCCATACTGCTACACCACCATGCCGTTCGGCTTGAAGAACGCGGGGGGGCAACATACCAGCGCTGCATGCAGAAGTGCTTGCACGACCAGATCGGTCACAACGCGCACGCCTACGTCGATGATGGTCTTCATCAAGGACCAAGGAGAAGCACACCCTCCTCACCGACCTCAAGGAAACCTTCAACAACTTGCGCCGTTTTCCAGATGAAGCTCAACCCGGAGAAATGTGTGTTCGGCGTTCCAGCCGGACAGCTACTCGGCTACCTTGTGTCGGCACGAGGAATCGAGGCCAACCCGGAGAAAATCGCCGCCATCGACAACATGCGACAACCAAGAAGCATCAAGGACATCCAAAAGTTCACCGGTTGCCTGGCATCCCTCAGCCGCTTCATCAGCCGGCTCGGCGAGAAGGCTCTTCCGCTCTACCATTTACTGAAGAAGACTGACAAAGTTCATCTGGAGCGACGTGGCAGACGCCGCATTCAAGGAACTCAAGCGTGCGATGGCCACCACCCCGGTCTTAGCACCTCCATCTCCGAAGGAGCCCATGCTCATGTACATCCGCCTCCAACCTAGTCGTCAGCGTCGTCCTGGTGGTGGAACGAGATGAAGCCGGCAAGCAGCGGCCAGTCTACTACCTCAGCGAGGTGCTCTCACAGTCAAAGCAAATTACCCACACTACCAGAAGCTCATATACGGCGTGTACATGGCAATGAAGAAGCTGAAGCACTACTTTCAAGAGCATCCGATCAAAGTGATAAGCGATGCGCCGCTTGCCGAGATCATAGGCAACAAGGACGCAACCGGCAGAGTCGCGAAAATGGGCGATCAACCTGACGGCGCACGGAGTCGAATATGACAAGAGAACAGCGATCAAGTCACAGGAGTTGGCTGACTTTCTAGCCGACTGGACGGAGACGGACCACGTGCCCCGCCACCCGACTCCGGCGAACATTGGCTCATGCACTTCGACGGTTCCAAAAGATACTGGGGACTCGGCGCCGGAGTCGTCCTCACCTCACCCAAGGTGGGCCGACTCGAGTACTGTGCTACAAATCCACTTCACGGCGTCCAACAATATAGCCGAATACGAAGCTCTCGCGCATGGCCTCAAGCTCGCCAAGGCCATGAACATCAAGCGGATCATTTGCTACGGTGACTCCGACTTGGTGGTCCAGCAGACCACTGGTCATTGGGACGCCAAGGACCCCAACATGGCCGCCTACCGCTTCTTCGTCCAGCAACTCGCGGGATGCTTCGACGGATGCGAATTCCACCACATCCGCCGCTCCAACAATGATGCAGCTGACACTTTGGCGAACATTGGCTCTCTTCGCGAGGAAATCCCACCCGGCGTCGCCCTCGAGAAGCTTGTACAAGCCATCCATCACGCCGTGTCCCGGCTCCTGACTCCATCCGGATGCTGCCAGGCGCGGAGTCGGCTGGGCCGGCTCCAGGCGAACCGGAAACCGTCGAGGTCCTCGTCATCGAAGAGGCTCCGCCATGGACCCAACCCTTCCTCGCCTACCTCGCCAACGACGAGCTCCCGGAGGACGAGCTCATCGCCAGGCAAATCAAACGCCGAGCAAGTGCTTACACCATCATCAACAACGAGTTGTACAAGCGCAGTGTCTCTGGGATATTACAGCGCTGTGTGAGCCAAGAAGAAGGAATCAAGATACTCAAAGAAATTTATCAAGGCGAATGCGGTCATCACGCGTCCTCGAGAGCAATTGTGGCTAAGGCATTTCAGGCACGGTTCTACTGGTCGACTGCGCTGGCTGATGCGAACTAGCTGGTCCGGCTCTGCAATGGCTGTCAACGATTTGCAACAGTAGAAGCACACGCCGGCTTCAGCACTCAAGACAATTCCTATCACCTGGCCGTTTGCCGTCTGGGGCTCGACATGGTTGGCCCGCTGAGAAGATCCAGTGGAGGCATGACACACTGCTAGGTAGCAGTCGACAAGTTCACGAAGTGGATTGAAGCCAAGCCTGATCAAGAAGCTGGATGGACCAACAACTAGTCAAGTTCTTCAAAAGCATCATCTACCAGCTTCGGCTACCCTAACAGCATCATCACGGATAACGGGTCGAACTTCGTCAAGGGAGAATTTGCCAAGTTCTGCGGCAGAACCGGCATCCGCTCGACGTGGCCTCCGTCGCACACCCGCAGTCAAATGGGCAGGTCGAGCGGGCAAACGGCCTCATCCTATCCGGCATCAAGCCTCGGTTGCTCGAACCACTCGAGCGAGCAGCCGGCGCGTGGGAAGAAGAGCTACCTTCCGTCCTCTGGAGCCTAAGGACAACCCCGAATCGCTCAACCGGCTTCACCCCCTTCTTCCTCGTCCACGGGGCTGAAGCCGTCATGCCAACTGACATCGAGCATGATGCGCCCCGAATCGTGCTGTACACAGAAGCAGAAGCTAAACAAGCCTACGAAGACGGAATGGACCTGCTCGAGGAAGCGCGCCAGCTTGCCGAGTCAAGGTCGGCGATGTATCAGCAAAAACTACGCAACTACCACAGCCGGCAGGTCAGGCCTGTCCACTTTCGTGAAGGCGACCTCGTGCTACGATTAATCCAAGACACAAAGAACATGCACAAGCTTTCATCACCCTGGGAAGGACCATTCATCGTAAGCAAAGCGCTCATCAACGACGCATACTACTTGATCGACGCCCGCGAGCACAAGAAGGACACGATGGACAAGGAAGGCGATGAAACTGGAAAGGCCATGGAACGCATCACTCTTGCGTCGATTCTACACCTGAGAAAGAACCATGTATGTATCACCTATGCTATCAATAAAGAAATGAGAATGATGAGCACATGAGCAGTTTTTCGCAACTTTTTTCTGCATTTCCTTTCCGGTTCTCCGGCAGCCGGCAAGCTTGCCTTTAGCGGCCGTGTAGCGTGACTAACCCCTAAACGGCTAACTCTTCGAATCCGGTTAAGGCCGGCAAGAGAATAAGCTGGAGGGGGCCAACAACGTGAAAAACGCATAAAGGGAAGTACTGCCGGCTGGAAAAATGCTGTTCTATAAACTCGGCCAAGCCGGCAGTCGGCAACCGCTTCTCCTATTACGGACGATTAACTACACAACGCTAAACGGCTAACTCTTCGGATCCGGTTAAGGCCGGCAAGAGAATAAGCTGGAGGCCGACTGTATGCGAAAGACGTAAGAAATAGAAATCGTTGCCGGCTGAGAAAACTCTGGCCCAACAAACCGGATCCTAACGTTGTAGTAGTGTGCATGATCCCGCTGGACGGTGAAGTGCACACGAATGATGGCGGGAGAGGCTACAGGCGAGTGCGAAATGGAGTTAAGCAAAGTAAAAATATTCTCCATGATCAAAAGAGCAGGCTAACCACTTCATCGTTTCATTTCACGCACGAAAACGCCGCCAACCGGCTTCGGGAGCTCAAGCCGGACACAAACGCGACGTGCAGAAAATTAAAACTGCGCGCAAGTAAACAGATACAGGAACAAAAGCAAGTTGCATTCAACAACAAGAGCACGGCCTTACAAGCAGAAGCCGAACAACGAAACAAAAGGAGGAAGTCCACAGGCGGACGACCTCGCTTACACGCCAAGGCGGCTACCGGATAACCTAAAACTAAGCGGGAGGCGGAGTCATATCGTCATCGCTCTCCTCCCACTCCTTGAGGCACAGGGTGCCGTCGAAGACCTTGACGTAGAAGACCCCCGTCTGACGCTTCAGCTGGAAGCGGATGACGAAGGCGGAATCCAGACGGAAGAAGTTGGCGAAAGCCTTCCACCCGGAGAAGAACTCGACGCGGCGGCGGCTCCCCCCGCCTCCGTGGCCGGCGGTGACGCGAGCCAGCACCTCCCAGGGCCCTTGGCGAGCACCAACCCGATGGAGGAGGAACCTGAAGGGGCCATCCCCCTCAAGCGCATCGGCGATGGCGAAAGGCAACAACTGCACACGCTGCACGGGCTCGTACAGCACCAAGACAAATTCAGGAGATTGGGAAGTTATCCCAGTCACCAAAGATCGGGGACTCCGAGCGGCAGGAGAGGGGCTCCGCTCGCCTTCCGGTCGCCGCGACGCGTCGCCTCCATCACCGCCGCGGATAAGCTTTGGCGGCCGACCCCGGACGCGTTTGGCACCAGCATTGGAAGATTCCCCAACGTCCGGTCTTCCGGGGACGACCCCTGCGCGCCTCGTCGTTACGGGAGGAGTCATCTCGATTTCCTTCTTCGGGCCAAGCTACGAGGGAGAGCTGGAGACGCGAAGTAAGAAGTAGAGATGAAGGAGGAAGAAGAAACACACCGGCGTCGATACTTATAAGGAGACAAGGGAGCAGTGCAACCATCAGCGGGCTCGTCGCCAGCGACGCGTGTCACCAGCGCAGAACGGCGAAGGTAGACGGGGGCAAAAGGTGAAGTGCAGGAGTCAACACGATTGCAAAGGCGGACACGTGGCCTACACACGCCAAGGAGGCGAACCGCTTCCCGGAGGGCTGCGCAGCCGGCAAGCCGGCTCCGCAGGACCTGGATGCATATCTACAACACCCCGAGTCACGGAATCTGGGCTGCCACGCTGTCAGTCGGCATAAAATTCCCGGGGCCTGTCGCAGCGGGCAAGCCGGCTCGCAGACCCGGACGCATATCTACAACACCGCGAGTCACAGACTCAGGGGCTGCCACGCCGTCAGCCGGCATAAAATTCCCGGGGGCTGCGCAGCCGGCAAGCCGGCTCTGCAGACCCGGACGCATATCTACAACACCCGAGTCACGGACTCGGGGGCTGCCACGCCGTCAGCCGGCATAAAATTCCCGGGGGCTGCGCAGCCGGCGAGCCGGCTCCACAGACCCGGACGCATATCTACAACACCCCGAGTCACGGACTCGGGGGCTGCCACGCCGTCAGCCGGCATAAAATTCCCGGGGGCTGCGCAGCCGGCGAGCCGGCTCCGCAGACCCGGACGCATATCTACAACACCCCGAGTCACGGACTCGGGGGCTGCCACGCCGTCAGCCGGCAGAAAATTCCCGGGGGCTGCGCAGCCGGCGAGCCGGCTCCGCAGACCCGAACGCAAAACTACATCACCTAGATTCGGGGGCTGCATGACATCACGAGGATGGAAGAAAAAACGCAAGACAAATAAAGGACGTGAAATTTCGACCCAGCTAGATGCTCAAGCCAGCCCAAAATTCGGGGGCTAGGCATGGTGATTATCATCACCAAACACAAACACGAATTCTGGCACAAAGGCCCAGCAATCACAGAGAAAATAACACTCATGATAACAATCAACGGCAGGAGCAGAATAGCGAATTTTTACAAGGCAATCTTCAAGGATGCCCAAAATAACAAGGCAAGTAATGTGGCAGGACAGTTAATAGTACAGGACAACAATTACACCCGGCATTCCGGGGGAGCAAACAAATCAGATGGTAGCGGCGTCAGTGGCAGCAGCAGCGTCGCCGGCTCCAGTATCTTCAGCCGGCCGTGGTGCCGAAGACGGCTCAGCAGGCACCAACTTTGTCAAGTCCACCGCCTCGGCAATCCGCCCTGAGGCCATGACGATCTCCGGACGCAGGCTCGCGAGGGACGTTCCCGTGCGAAATCCATCCACCAGCCTGCTCATCTGCACGCCCGGATACCATGACTTCACCACGGCCAGCGCCATGTCGGTGCCTCCGCGCGCCGCCATCTCCACCTGCTCGTCGACGCTGGCTGGCGCCCCTTCAAGCCGGGCGGACATGTCATGGAGAGCGGCTGGCAAGGGAGCATCCGGCCACAGGTTCTCGAGCACGCCGTCGGCCGCTTCTTTCAACCGTTTGAACTCCTGGCCGAATCGGAGAAGACGGGAGGCGGCAGTCGGAGCAGACCCAGCAGCGGCGCCAGAGGACTCCGGCCGAGAATGAGCCGAGGCAGCATCTTTCTGGATTTGCGCGTCTACCTCGGGGTAAAGGCCTGCATTTCAAACCGGTGAGGCCGAGTAGAAGACCCCAAACAAGAAGACAAGGAGAAAGAGACCTCACTTACCGAGGATCAGTTCGTTCACGCGCTCAACCTCCTTGATCAGGCCGCCCACCAGCTGCTCATGCTCAAGCTCACGCGCCTTGGCCGCCTGGACGACCTGGTCGTTGGCCTCGACGGACTCCTTCAGCTGAAACCGCAGATCATCCGCATTCTCGCGGAGTGATTCGACCTCGCCCCGTCTCCGCCGCTCAGCTTCCCGCAGTTTCGCCGCTTCCTAACCCAGCCGGACGATTTCCAGGCGGCGCTCCTCCGATGTCTTTTCCGCCGCCTAGAGATCGGCCTTGGCCAAGGCCAGGGCGACGTCCCTCTCCTTCAGTTGCCTCTCCAAGCCGGTGCGGGAGGCGGTGTCGCCTGCAGAGGTCAGATCATCATCAAACCAAGACGTGCAAGAAAGAATGCAGAACGACAAGACAGAGGATGTGAGCAAGAAAGAAAACCGGACCTTTGGCCGCCCCAAGCTCTCGCCTGAGCAAAGTCGTCTCCTTGGCCGCCTCGGCAAAACCATACTCTATGGAGGAGCAGAGCAACGTTATGTTGGCCAGGTTCTCCTTGGCCTTCTCCTCCACCAGTGCGGCGAGGGGAATCTTCCCCGATGCGTCGGGCAGGGCCGGCACCGGCCCGGAATACGGAGGAGAAGACACCAAGATGGATTGGTGGGGCCCAGGAGCGAAGCCGTCACCCCCGCTATGGCCTTGTCCTTGGCCGTTTCGGCCACCGACGTGGAAGGAGTGGGGAAGGCAAGGCATCCGGCCCCAGCGCCGGGCCGGAGAACTATCTGGAAAGCATCCACCGACGCCTCAGCGCCACCACCTGAAACTGGAGGGTCAGAGTCGACCACAAGGGGAGCAGCATTTGCCGACACCGGGCCGACCGGTTCCACATCCGCCGTCGCCGTTGCCGCCTTTGGAGGCGGACCAGCCATTTGCGCCACGGGAGCCTCGGGAGCAGGCCTCGTGGCCGGCTCCACCATCGCGACGGGCGCCGTCTCCACTATTGGAAGCGGCGCTCTGCAAAACGAAGAAAGCGTCACCACCAAGAAGTACAAGCCGCGAGATTTCTACCACAAGACAAGGACTTACCCGTCACATGAGCCCAGTTCCCTGGGCTTCCTCCTCAAGCGCTTTGGCGGGGGAGCCGGCACGTCGTCGGACAGGCGCTTCACGCCTCCGGAGGGCGCCTCCCCGCCCTCCGCTGTAACGGCAGGGTCGTCAACCGGCCGCTCCGCACGGGCCGGTACCACTTCAACCTCTGCACCGGCCTCCACGGTCTTGCCGGCGTCCGTGCCCGCTCCCGCCTTCTCCTCAGCCGCCTTGGTAGCGGCCAGCTGCCTCGCGGCCGCCTTGGTGTCCATCTCCTTCCGGATCAGATCCGCCTGCGCCAGCTCCGCGTAAATAGCTTTTTCCATACCTTCAACGCCTAAGTCATAACCCGGATCAACAGCAAAAGCAGAATTAACCACCTGGGCGCTGGTTCCTGCCGGCGAGAGGTTCCGCCCACTCACCGTCCGCCGCCTTCGCCTTCTCCCCGTCCTCCTTCAAGGCCATCAACTGCTCCACAGTCAGACCAGCATCGGACGTTTCCAAGGCCAAATCCGCCTGTGTCATCTGAGCATAAAACTCCTTCTCCAAATCACCCGGATTCAAATCATAAATAAAATCACCACCGGAAGCACGACCAATCACCTCATTGTTGGCCCCACTAGCTGGGACATCCGCCTTCTCCGCCAGCCTGGCATCGACCTCGGCCCTGATATCGGCCACAATTGCATCCGCCTGGGCCTCCGCCGAAAGTTTCCCGGCGGGCATCAAGCCGGCCGTAGTAGGTCGGGACGACGAAGAAGCCAACTTCTTGGCGGGCAGCACGCCCCGCCTCTCGAACGCGCCCTTCCGCTTGTGCGGCACGGCGCTCGCATCGACATCGGCGGCCGACTTCGACCGCCTCTCCTTCAGGGCCCGCCGGGGAAGAATTGCTTTCTTCTTCCGCGCCGCCGCCTCCAGCTCCTTGGTCCTACGGGAGGACGGCGCCGGCTTGGAGGCTGGCACGGAAGAGGAACCCTCTGAGTCTGGCTCGGAACCACTAGAGAGATCTACTACCACGCGCACGACGCCGTCAGCTTGCCCGGCGGCGTCGAGCTTAGAAGACTTACCACGGGACGACGAAACCGGAGGCGGAGCGTCGCGCTCGAGGTCCTCGTCCTTGTAGGCTGCCGAATCGGAGTCGAAGCCGGCAAAGGGGATAGGGCTCGTCGCGGCACGGGCAGCATCATCTTCGCCTCCGCCGCCTTCACCGACATCGGCACCCCCGCCGGATGATTCGGTGGTGTCACCGCGCCTGTCCGGGATGACGCGGGCGCCGCCGCCCGATTCATCCTCAGCGGTGGCGTCTGTTTCCCCACCCGCCTGCTCGTCGGCGGAATCCGCCTCCAGCAAGGCCGTCAGCGCCTTGGAGAAGGGACCACTGATGTCAGGCTCGAAGACGAATTCAAAATCTTCAACCCTCTAGAGGTCGCAAAGCTGCACAACAGGCCGACTGGGTCAAGCGGCAGCCGGACGAAGGAATTGAAAACGGATTAGGAAGCAATGGCTAACCTCAGGAGCAGGTTCCGAGCGGGCGAATGGATCGAACCCGAAATCCCAGTCCGCCTCGATCCTGTCGGTGATGAGGCGGGAAGCCCACTTGCAGAGGTTCTTTGGCTTCGGCACCTCCAAGCTGACCCGGATGGGATCCCGGATACCAGAGTAGAAGCACATCTTGTGCGGACGCGCCTGCAGTGGGTATATCTGCCTGGACAGCCACGCCAGGGTCAGGTCCCTGGAAGTTAGGCCGGCCTCCACCAACACCTTCAGCCCGCCAAACAAGGCGCTCTCGAGATTCCCATCCACCGGCGGCTTCCGAATCCAGGACTTGGACGCCGGCAGCGAGTTGGAGAAGGCCGGAAGGCCGATTCGGTCGGCGTCAGTAAGATTCCGGACGTAGAAGTAGGTGCTCTGCCACTTCTTGATGGAATCAGGCAGGTTAATCTTGGGCAGCGGCGTATTCTTCGTGCTAATGGAGACGCTGCCGCAATCGCGCTGCTGCCCGGCGGTCGTTTGAGCCCGCAGGAAGAAGAACATGCCGAATATCTCCATGCTAGGCCAGATGCCCAAATACGCTTCGCACAGCGTGACGAAGCAGGACAACTGAGTGATGCAATTTGCCCCCAAATGATGGGGCTGCAGCCCGTAGAAGCGCAGGAATTCCGAGAAGAAGGAGCTCATCGGGAGCCCCAATCCCCGCTCCAAGTGCGCGGAAAACACGACGAACTCGCCCTTCTTGGGCGCCGGCGAAATCTCTCCTTCAGGGGGAACGCGAGCTCCCACGTCGCCCGTCATCCCCAAGAACCTGTTCCGACGGAGCTTCCAGAGGAATGCATCGTCCACGGTGGAGCCCATCCACGCGCCCGAACTCGCCATGGAGGATCTGTTCCCCGTCGGAGAAGAGGCAAGAGCAAGGACGGCAAGAGCGAAAGAGAGAATGGGCAAGAACCGAGGAGCGCAAGAGCTAACGGGGAAGACGAAGCAGGAATAGGGAACGGTAACCCCGGCCGTTCCCCCTCTTTCCCCTTTAAAAGCGAGGTAGGCTGAACCGCCCCGCTCATCGCGCCGCGTGGCGTGCGAGCGTGCCGCGCTTTCCGCAAACGATCCCACAAGCAAGCAGTTGCCACAGAAAATCCAGCCCGACGAAGCCGAGGCGACGTGCGCCAGGCCTCAGGCGGAACACCAACGGCTCCCCAAAGCGGCGGAGCGTAGCTGACGTAGGCCACGACCCAAGCCTTCAAGCCGGCCGTTCCGGACCGCTAAGATCTACTGATCCTGCACCACGAAGCCAAACAAGTCAACGCCAACTTCGACAGTATACAACCAAGGTCAGGAGTGCCCGTGGAGCTTTCGCCACGAGCAAGCTTCAGCTCCACCCGGCTTCGGTTCCAGCCGGCGCCGACTCCAACCTCGACATTTCGACCGCAACGTTCAAGACAGAGGAGAAGATCGAGAAGTCTTTCCAGCAAGCTAGCAAGGCTCCACGATCTCGGGGGCTAGTGTCGGGGATATGAACCCCGGATATCCCAAAGAAGCCTATTCCTTCAGTTCTCCGCAGGCCGGCCGAACAAGTGCCGGCTGCTGATACGTCTCCAACGTATCTATAATTTCTTATGATCCATGCTTGTTTTCCCATTTGCTACATGTTTTGTTTACATCTTATAGCATTTTTATGCATTTTCTGAAACTAACCTATTAACAAGATGCCACAGTGCCAGTTCCTGTTTTCTGTTGTTTTCCCATTTCAGAAAAGTACTTAAGGAAATATTCTCGGAATTGGACGGACAAAAAGCAGCAGTCTTATAATTCAATGGACTACACGGAGCCCGAAGGAGAGGACCTGGAGGGCCGTGGGCCGGCCACACCATAGGGTGGCGCGGGACCCATGCCTGCCGCGCCACCAGGTGGTGTGGGGCCCACGGGAGCCCTCCGACGCCGCCCTTTCGCCTATATATTGCCCCCGACGCATAAAACCTAGATGGACCCCGTCATATTCCAAAAAAACATCTGCAGCGCCGCCGCCATCGCCGACAAGTTTCGGGGGACAAAAGTCTCTGTTCCGGCACCCTGCCGGGACGGGGAAGTGCCCCCGGACCCATCTCCATCGACTCCACCACCATCTTCATCGCCGTTGCTGACTCCCATGATGAGGAGGGAGTAGTTCTCCCTCGGGGCTGAGGGCCGTACCGGTAGCCATGTGGTCTATATCTCTCTCTCCCATGATGTGATCTATATGTGATCATGAGCTTTGCAAATCTAGATGTTGTTATGTTACTCAAGTGGGCTTTATTTATGTGATCTCCGGAGACTCCTTGTCCCACGTGTGTAAAGGTGATAGTGTGTGCACCGTGTGTGTCTTTAGGCTATATTTCACAAGATACTTGTTCACTGATTTATTATTTGAGTTGGATGTCTCTATGAAATTGTGGTGTGTTAGTACCTCCTATGAATGCTCATGGTCCAGTGTGGGGTATTCATTAGTACTTGAGAATATATGTTTGAGGCGTGCTTTTGCATTCCTACACAATGAATTAGTGTTCGTTATCCAGCCGGAGAATACTTCGGAGTAGTATATTGAAGTGCTTATATTTATATTCAATTATGATTGCATTGTTGAGAG
The DNA here is from genome assembly GCA_012064385.1 of Puccinellia tenuiflora. NCBI lineage: Eukaryota > Viridiplantae > Streptophyta > Magnoliopsida > Poales > Poaceae > Puccinellia > Puccinellia tenuiflora. The sequence continues at coordinate 462,694 of QRDG01000107.1, read as the reverse complement.
TGACCACTGGTGAAAGTATGATCCCTAGGCCTTGTTTCTAAGCATTGAAACACCGTTTACAACAAGTTCTGCTACATGTTTGCTTGCTGCCATTTTTATTTCAGATTGCAATTACTACTTATAATCATCCATATTACTTGTATTTCACTATCTCTTCGCCGAACTAGTGCACCTATACATCTGACAAGTGTATTGGGTGTGTTGGGGACACAAGAGACTTTTTGTATTGTGATTGCAGGGTTGCTTGAGAGGGATACCTTTGACCTCTACCTCCCTGAGTTCGATAAACCTTGGGTGATTCACTTAAGGGAAACTTGCTGCTGTTCTACAAACCTCTGCTCTTGGAGGCCCAACACTGTCTACAAGAATAGAAGCGTGTGTAGACATCAAGCTATTTTCTGGCGCCGTTGCCGGGGAGGTAGGGTAAAAGGTACTCACATCATCTGGCTACTAAGCTATTTTCTAGTATTGTTGCTGTTGTGTGAGTGCTCGAAGTTATTTCCTTTAGATTCTGCAATTATATCTTTTTGTTTCTTGTTTTTAATTTCACTAGTTAGGCTTAATGGAAAACAACAAAAAAATTAGTATTAGTTCTTTGGAAATCATTTTTGCTAATGCTATGGAAAAGTCTAAGCTTGGGGAAGCTAGTTTTTATGAAAATGATCTTTTTAGTTCCCCAGCTTTAGAGGAGAAAATTTGCTCTGATAATACTTTGTCTCCCATATGTGATAATTCGAATCATGCTTGTGATATTCTAAATCCACCTACTGAAAGTATTCCTTTTAAAATACCTATGAAAATTGTTGAAAAGGTTATGGATGAATGTTATGCAGGGGATGGAACAATCCGTCCAAGTGATCACTTGTTGAAATTTACAGAACTTTGTGAGTTGCTTAAGATTGCAGGTTTATCAAGAGAAAATGTCATGAAGAAATTATTTCCATTGTCACTTAAGGACAAAGCAAGGGAGTGGTATGATCTACTTGATGATCCTCATCATTTGGAGTGGAAGGAGCTTGCAAATCTCTTTTACTCTAAATTTTATCCTCCTTATGAAATGCATTTGGATAGGAATTACATTTTTAATTTTTGGCCTCATGATGGAGAAAGCATTGCTCAAGCTTGGGTAAGGCTGAAAACATTAATACTTAAATGTCCTAACCATGAGCTTCCTAAGAAAATAATTGTTACTAATTTTTATGCAAGGCTTTCAGGTGATTGCAAGAATTATCTAGATGCCTGTTCAGGGGGTTCTTTCACAAGTAAGAAGGTTGAAACTAGATGGGATCTTCTTGAGAAAATTCAAGACAATACTGAAGGTTGGGAGAATGACAAAGGTAAAGAATCAGGTATAAACTATGAATATGATTGCATTAAGTCCTTCATTGAAACTGCTGTTTTTCAAGAGCTTAGTGCTAAATATGGTCTTGATTCTCAAATTATTGTTGATTGTTGTAGAGCCTTTGCTTCTCATATTAATGTTCCTAAAGAAAATTGGGATCTATATCATGAACCTTTTAAAGACACTTGCATGAAAAATGATATTGTTGTTAATGATTGTAATAAACGTGCTCAAACTTCTGAAAATACTATCTCTTATAAGCATGTTAATTTTTGTGGAGTACTTAGACCTTGTAAAAAGAGCCAAATTGAAGAAGAATATTGTATTCATCATAGGAATGAAAAACCTAGAACTTGGAATAGAGCTCTTGATGATCTTGGTGAAAAAGTTTGTGCCCACTATCCTTTTATTTGTGAACTTTGCTATAAAGTTGGTCATTTCAATTTTCAATGCTCAGGGAAAGATAATAGCCTTTCTAATCCAATGAGTACTGCGAGTCTGTATTGTGATGACATGATCACTCCTAATCAGCATGATGAACTTATATTATTTTTGGGGTGTGAAGAGTTATCAAGAAAAACTTCTTTAATAGATATGAGTGCTTTTGATATAAACAACGTCCTGCATGGTTGTCATCTTTATTGTGTTGATAATTGCCATACAAATACTTATATACAAAATATTATACAAGATGGGATTTTACCAAAATATGACAGGACTAATATGTGTTTTTATCTTATCAATGAAAGAGAAGAATCCTTCCAAGTTTCCTCTGTTGTTTCTAACAATAAACCAGGTTATGTGGAGAAGCTTCCTTTCAAGGCTCTCCCTCCTAAGAAGGGAAAGAAGAAGAAGAAGATGAAGAGTAAAAGGAGAGAGGAAACGGTACCTTTCCCTAAACATGTTGCTCCTATTATAGTTGTTGCTGATGAGTATGAATTCGATGATTTTGAATTAGATGATGTTCCTATGCTGTTACTTATATTAGTGATCATGATTGGGAAAAGCATAGTACTTTTGATATTGAAAACCTCTTGGGTACTAATTCTGAAAATGATGATGCTAATGATTGCAACACTATTAGTACTATCCATATTCTTTCCAATGATGATATGATAAGCTCTAAGCTTGGGGATGAGGTGTTTGAAAATCCTTTTGCTACTAATGATTACATGTTTGATACATCTCCTTCTAGTAAAATGATGATATGTTTACAGATGAACACACTTTGGAAGATAAATATTCTATTCCTTATGATGATACTATGCCCCCAGTTTTTGATAATTATTATAAAGAATATTATGACATGGGTTATAATTACAATCATCCTCATGAAACTTGTCATAATTATGGAGGGATCACCCAAAACCATCCCTTTAATATACAACCTGTTTATCATGTTCAAGTTCTTTATGATGATCCTGCTCCAGTTGTTATTCATCAGAAGAACTTTGTTTATGTGGAAAATGATGACACTTTTATGCATATGGATCATGATAAGAATTTTACATGTGATGGTTATATTGTGGATTTTATCAATGATGCTACCGAAAGTTTTTATGAAAAAGGGAGACATGGCTTCATATATCACAAAAACATTGAATCTCCTCTCCTTTTGTTGAAATTTTTGAAGTTGCACCTATTTTGTCTTCCTATGCTAGTCAATTTATACTTCATGGATTTATTTACTTACAAGATTCCAATGCATAGGAAGTGGGTTAGACTTAAATGAGTTTTATAGTTGCTTCTTGATACTCCCTTATTGTGCTCCAACTCTCATTTTTATGTGAGCATCATCAAAATTACCATGCCTAGCTAAAAGGCTTTAAAGAAAAGCGCTTATGGGAGACAACCCATCATTTTATTTTCAGTATCTTTTATTTTATTTGAGTCAAGAAGTTTGTTTACTTCTGTAGCAACTTCTTTGTATCTTTATTTTCTTGCAATGTTGTGCCAAGTAAGGTCTCTAGTAGAAAGTTTTTGCTATATTTGGATTTCTGCACAAGAAACAGATTTCTGTATGTCACCGTTAAATTTGTCATTTATTCCAGAAGCGACGAAATGCTTTGAGATTTTGTGTGCTGAATCTTCATATATTTATGAAACGTTTTCTAGTTCAGTGATTTTCGATTTGAGCAAGTCTAGTGCCTCGAAAAAATTCGTCTTTACATACTGTTCAGATTTTGACAGATTCTGCCTTTTATTGTGCATTGCTTCCCTTGCGATGTTTATTTGGATATTTTTGATTCTTTGAGCATCAGTGGCTGTAGCTAATGTTATAATGCATTAAGGTGTGCTTGTGTCACAGTAGAACTTGTGAATTTTTGGTTTATGCACTAACCCTCTAATGAGAATTACTTTGAGTTTGATGTGGTGGAAGTTTTCAAGTAAGCAAAAGGGACGATATGATGAGATCAAGAAGAGTGAAAAGCCTAAGCTTGGGGATGCCCCGGTGGGTCATCCCCAGCAAATTCAAGAAGACTCAAGCATCTAATCTTGGGGATGCCCAAGGCATCCCCTTCTTCATCGACAAAACTATCAGGTCATCTCTAGTGATACTATATTTTTATTCCACTACATCTTATGTATTTTGCTTGGAGCGTCTGTTTTTATTTTGAGTGTGTGTTTTAGTTTGCTTAATAAGTTGGATCCTAGCATTCTTGTGTGGGAGAGAGACACGCTCCACTTTTTCATATGAATACTCTTGTGCTTCGCTTATATTTGTTGAGTATTCTTAGCTACTGTTTGTTTTCTAGTAAGCTCTCGCTTTTAGCATGTTATCTTGTTTAGGGCTGCTAGTTCTTTGTGTTAAGCTCTCTTGTGTTTCACTCTTATTTGTTAGAGAATTGTTTTAGTTGCTTGGTTGATGTGTTAGATTGGAAAATGCTATGCTTGTGATAGTGGTATGAAATAGAGAAAAGCTGCATAGTCTTGTAGACCATTGTGTAGATAACTTGCTCCTTTTCAATTGTTTTGAGGTATTAAAATAACTAATGGTTAAAATATGTTGGTTAATGTTGTTAAGAGCTGATTAGTGAAGATGTGTTAGTAGAGCGTGGAGCCGTACTTTTCTGAACTAAAAACAACTTAAGTCAATAGTGCTTTAGTGTCGTGATTTCCTCTTAGTTGAAAAGAAGTTTCTAATGGTATAGTTACTGCAACGGTCGGGGAAGCCAATGGGGCACTTGTGTCGCCGCCACGATCCCTCTCGGGGTGTCTCTAACCATTTGTGAGACTTTGATACTGTTAGTTGTTTGCAATATACGACATGCTATATGAGTTTTTGGTTTTTGGCACTTCCACCTCCATATTTTGCTAGCCTCTTCGGTGCTTTGCATTGCCCTTTTTCACATTGAGATTGGTGCATACTTCGCAAGTACATCCAACCCCGTGGGAGATCTTCATCTTGTTCTCCTACACATAAGCCAACTATCTTCCTCAAAACAGCCACCATATCTACCTATCACAGCATTTCCATAGCTGTTCCGAGATACATTGCCATGCAACATCCACCATTTACATTACATGACTTTATGTCATTTTTAATCCATTGCCATATAGTATTGCTTGACCATTTGAGTTAGTGTGATGCGTGGTTTTCCACATGTGTTACATCTTTTCCACACTACGCTCGGTCTTGTATATCCACCATACACCATGTATTAGTCTTTGAGTTTTGAGTACACCAAAAAGTGTGATGATCATCTTGTAAAATAGAGTGTTGCCTCTACCTGTGAGCATATTGAAAAGAGTCCAAAGTGGCCAATCAAAAGAGTCCAAAAGAGACCAATGAGAGAAAAATATAAAAGAGCCACAAAGGCCTCAAAAAGCAAAAAGCAAAAAAAGAGAAAAAGAAAAAAGAATATAAAATGAGAGAGGGGGCAACACTACTATCCTTTTATTCCACACTTGTGCTAGTAGCACCTACATCATTGTAGTGAGTTTTCATGCTTCATTAGTATAACTATGTGGGGACCAAACGTTATAGAACTTGGCTTGTATATTCCAACGATGAGCCTCCTCAAGTGAGCTCTAGGTCTTCATGAGCAAGCAAGTTGGATGCACCCCCACTAGTTCCATTGGAGAGCTTCCATTCATATAGCTCTATGTGCATCCGTTGCATGGCAATCACTACTCCTCATTCAGTGTCTACTACGGGACTTCTCTTGTCTTGTGGTTACCTCTTCCACTGTTTGAGCCTTTCTTTTTGGCCTTCCAAACCCCCATTATTATTCTCTTTGCCATAACCTCATGGTGCCAAGCCTTCTTCTTGCTTGTATTAGTTGAGCGGACTACATAACAGTTGATAAGTTAAGCGGATGGATTAAGGACACTTGACTTGAGCTTGGCTATTTCTATTATTAACTGAATTTGATGCTTTGAAGATTGATTGACATTTTACATTGGAGACACAATTTACTATTCTTCTTTCTAAACCTTATGTATGGTTCCTAGTCTCCAACACGCTGATTCATGAAAAGTTCTAGCTTCTTTTAGCTAGCATTTGTTAATCATTGTTTGCTTAATGTCAACTATAGACAATTGTTTTGGATCACCTTATTCACATCATGTTCTTTGCATTGCTATGTTGATCTAGATTGTGAGTTAGCATGTCTCCTAAGAAATTATTTGTTATCGTTTTACCTACTCGAGGACGAGTAGAACTAAGCTTGGGGATGCTGATACGTCTCCAACGTATCTATAATTTCTTATGATCCATGCTTGTTTTCATACCATTTGCTACATGTTTTGTTTACATCTTATAGCATTTTTATGCATTTTCTGGAACTAACCTATTAACAAGATGCCACAGTGCCAGTTCCTGTTTTCTGCTGTTTTCCCGTTTCAGAAAAGTACTTAAGGAAATATTCTCGGAATTGGACGGGACAAAAAGCAGCAGTCTTATAATTCAATGGACTACACGGAGCCCGAAGGAGAGGACCTGGAGGGCCGTGGGTCGGGCCACACCATAGGGTGGCGCGGGACCCATGCCTGTCGCGCCACCAGGTGGTGTGGGGCCCACGGGAGCCCTCCGACGCCGCCCTTTCGCCTATATATTGCCCCCTGACGCATAAAACCTAGATGGACCCCGTCATATTCCAAAAAAACATCTGCAGCGCCGCCACCATCGCCGACAAGTTTCGGGGGACAGAAGTCTCTGTTCCGGCACCCTGCCGGGACGGGGAAGTGCCCCCGGAGCCATCTCCATCGACTCCACCACCATCTTCATCGCCGTTGCTGACTCCCATGAAGAAGGGAGTAGTTCTCCCTCGGGGCTGAGGGCCGTACCGGTAGCCATGTGGTCTATATCTCTCTCTCTCCCATGATGTGAGCTATATGTGATCATGAGCTTTGCAATCTAGATGTTGTTATGTTACTCAAGTGGGCTTTATTTATGTGATCTCTGGAGACTCCTTGTCCCACGTGTGTAAAGGTGACAGTGTGTGCACCGTGTGGGTCTTTAGGCTATATTTCAGAAGATACTTGTTCACTGATTTATTATTTGAGTTAGATGTCTCTATGAAATTGTGGTGTGTTAGTACCTCCTATGAATGCTCATGGTCCAGTGTGGGGTATTCATTAGTACTTGGGAATATATGTTTGAGGCGTGCTTTTGCATTCCTACACAATGAATTAGTGTTCGTTATCCAGCCGGAGAATACTTCAGAGTAGTATATTGAAGTGCTTATATTTATATTCAATTATGATTGCATTGTTGAGAGTGACCACTGGTGAAAGTATGATCCCTAGGCCTTGTTTCTAAGCATTGAAACACCGTTTACAACAAGTTCTGCTACATGTTTGCTTGCTGCCATTTTTATTTCAGATTGCAATTACTACTTATAATCATCCATATTACTTGTATTTCACTATCTCTTCGCCGAACTAGTGCACCTATACATCTGACAAGTGTATTGGGTGTGTTGGGGACACAAGAGACTTTTTGTATTGTGATTGCAGGGTTGCTTGAGAGGGATACCTTTGACCTCTACCTCCCTGAGTTCGATAAACCTTGGGTGATTCACTTAAGGGAAACTTGCTGCTGTTCTACAAACCTCTGCTCTTGGAGGCCCAACACTGTCTACAAGAATAGAAGCGTGTGTAGACATCAGCTGCGCAGTGCCGCCTGAAACCCGCCGGATGAAGCAAGCCGCCTGCGTCTACCCAGATGCGGACGTCCGGCTGGGCTGAAGCCGGACGCACCAACCGCAGCTCCGTACGAGTAGGCCCGGTCCGTATAACCGCTCTGGGTGAACAGTACCCCTTGTCGGGCATCTCCTGTACCGAATCATGACAACAAGCCCCAGCCGGCTCAGAAAGTAGTGATGTCATAGGGACAAACCTGTAACTTCCCTGTAACCTAAAACCCTAGCCCGCTGCCTATATAAAGCGGGCTAGAGCCTCCTGCGCGAGGTAACAGCAAGGGAGGCATCGAGTGAAAGTAGAAGAGACCTACACGCGCACGTAGCATCACCTTCAACCTCCATCTAGCTAGGATCTCCAGCCGGCTGCCACCCCAAACAGCTCAAGGAGCACCATTGTAGCTCGATTCTGTGATCAAGCAATAAGAACAAGAAGAGCAGGACGTAGGGGTATTACCTCCGCAAGGAGGGCCCTGAACCTGGGTAACTAGCGTGTGTTTTGCGTGCTTGTTGCCCAATCCCAGCGCGAGCATCCATCGTCGCCTGCCCCATAATCTTTTCCATCTCTGATGGATATGCCGTGCAACCCACCACGACATGAACTGAGCTCACAATCAAGAATTCAGAGTTACAACAACAAAGAAACAAATGAAGAAGTGGAGGACATCGACGATTTTGAGGTATGTCGACAGATCTAACTAACTATGAATCAGTTTTCCACATTTTTGTTGTGCATCTGGTAGGTTAGTTGCCTTTTCATATCTAATAACTAAGCTTACCAGTTGCACATTTCTCATTGTTTTGTGCAACTGGTAGGGTTTTAGTCGCACATATCTGTCGGATGTGAGCAACTAAGCTGACCAGTTGCACATTTCTCGTTGTTTTGTGCAACTGGTAGGGTTTAGTCGCACACATACGTCGGATGTGAGCAACTAAGCTGACCAGTTGCACATTTCTGATTGTTTTGTGTAACTGGTTAACTTAGTCGCACATATTCGATGGATGTGAGTAACTAAGCTGACCAGTTGCACATTTCTCATTACTTTGTGCAACTGGTAGGCTTTAGTCGCACAAATTTGTCGGATGTGAGCAACTAAGTGGACCAGTTGACATTTCTGATTGTTTTGTGCAACTGGTTAACTTAGTCGCACATTTTTCACCAGATGTGAGCAATTAAGCTGACCAGTTGCACATTTCTGATTGTTTTGTGCAACTGGTTAACTTAGTCGCACATATCCGATGGATGTGAGCAACTAAGCTGACCAGTTGCACATTTCTCATTGTTTTGTGCAACTGGTACGGTTTAGTCGCACATATTTGTCGGATGTGAACAACTAAGCTGACCAGTTGCGCATTTCTGATTGTTTTGTGCAACTGGTTAATTTAGTCGCACATATCCGTCGGATGTGAGCACCTAAGCTGACCAGTTGCACATTTCTCATTGTTTTGTGCAACTGGTAGGGTTTAGTCACATATCTGTCGGATGTGAGCAACTAAGCTGACCAGTTGCACATTTCTGATTGTTTTGTGCAACTGGTTAACTTAGTCGCACATATCCAATGGATGTGAGCAACTAAGCTGACCAGTTGCACATTTCTCATTATTTTGTGCAACTGGTTAACTTACTCGCACATATCGGATGGATGTGAGCAACTAAGCTTACCAGTTGCACATTTCTCATTGTTTTGTGCAACTGGTAGGGTTTTAGTCGCACATATCTGTCGGATGTGAGCAACTAAGCTCAGCAGTTGCACATTTCTCATTGTTTTGTGCAACTGCTAGGGTTTAGTCGCACACATACGTCAGATGTGAGCAACTAAGCTGACGAGTTACACATTTCTCATTGTTTTGTGCAACTGGTTAATTAGTCGCACATTTTTTGCAAGATGTGAGTAATTAAGCTGACCAGTTGCACATTTCTGATTATTTTGTGCAAGTAGTTAACTTAGTCGCACATATCCGATGGATGTGAGCAACTAAGCTTACCAGTTGCACATTTCACATTGTTTTGTGCAACTGGTAGGATTTTTGTCGCACATATCCGTCAGATGTGAGCAACTAAGCTGACCAATTGCACATTTCTCATTGTTTTGTGCAATTGGTTAATTAGTCGCACATTTTTCGCAAGATGTGAGTAATTAAGCTGACCAGTTGCACATTTCTGATTATTTTGTGCAAGTAGTTAACTTACTCGCACATATCCGATGGATGTGAGCAACTAAGCTGACCAGTTGCAAATTTCTCATTGTTTTGTGCAAATGTGAAATGTGTATCTGGTAGGGTTTTAGTCGCACATATCCGATGGATGTGAGCAACTAAGCTGACCAGTTGCACAATTCACATTGTTTTGTGCAACTGGTAGGGTTTTAGTCGCACATATCCGTCGGATGTGAGCAACTAACCTGACCAGTTGCACATTTCTCATTGTTTTGTGCAACTGGTACGGTTTTAGTCGCACATATCTGTCGGATGTGAGCAACTAAGCTGACCAGTTGCACATTTCTCATTGTTTTGTGCAACTGGTAGGGTTTTAGTCGCACATATCTGTCGGATGTGAGCAACTAAGCTGACCAGTTGCACATTTCTCATTGTTTTGGGCAACTGGTAGGGTTTAGTCGCACACATACGTCGGATGTGAGCAACTAAGCTGACCAGTTGCACATTTCTGATTGTTTTGTGCAACTGGTTAACTTACTCGCACATATCTGATGGATGTGAGCAACTAAGCTGACCAGTTGCACATTTCTCATTGTTTTGTGCAACTGGTTGGGTTTTAGTCGCACATATCTGTCGGATGTGAGCAACTAAGCTGACCAGTTGCACATTTCTGATTGTTTTGTGCAACTGGTAGGCTTAGTCGCCCATGTGCATTTTTTAAGAATGTTATGTCAAATAGGTTACCTTTTAGTTGCATATTTGTGAATTTTTGTGCAAAAGACCTACAACTAATCGGTTTCGATTTTTTCTGTGTCAACAGATAGATGAAGGTGGTCCAGAAATCTCATTCATGGATAGTTGGAATGCAAGCCCAAGGAATCAGGCAATTAGAGACATGCAAAAATGATGATGTTGGCAAACTCTACCATACAACCTCCCAAAAAACTAGCAGCAAACTTACGAAGAGAAAGCATGTTTTGCACAGGAGACAAGAAACTCACCCCAAAGGGACTATTTTGGTGATCATGTAGGGACTCCTCAAAGAGCAAACAGTCCTAGTTCACCAATACAAAATGTTTTCGGTGCTCCTGTAGGATCGCCAACTAGTGCAAATACTACTGTCTCACATCAAAGATATGCTTCGGGTTCCCCTATAGGATCTCCACCAAGCGCAACCAGTCCTGTCTCGCCTCAAAGACTGCAAGGAAAAGAAACAATTGTTGTAGTAAGTACTGAAGCTTTTTATGTGATTTTTCTTTCTTTTCCTGTTTTAGAAATGTGCTATATATCTGTATCATTTTATTGTTTCGATGAACTATAATTATAATTTCAATTTTCCAAATCAAGGTTCAAAAGAGTGACCAGAAATTATTTTCTTGGGAGAAAAACATGCTAGCCCCTCAATGTTGCCCAACCAAGATGACGAAGATGTTTACATCGGTCAACATCGTCTTAGCCCAAAAAGCCAACCAGAGAAGAAATCATTGACTAGCTTTATGACAGCAAGCTCTTAAATTCTCAAAGGTCACACAATAACTCATCAGGTCCTAGTCAGTACAAAACACCTCTGCCTCCAGGGAGAATGGCAGTGGGAAGCAAATACCTTACATCGCCATACGATGTAAATGTCTGCAGCTATGAACCAACAGATCAACAAAAACAATATTTCAACTCAATTGTTCGTCTTGCAACAATGGACAACTTAAAAAATGTAACAGCCCCAGCTTTGTACTGAAAAATACGAAGAATTTTTCCACTTTTTACATTCTTGTTTGCATCATGGCATGCATATGAAATTGCTACTTCTAACAATTCACTTTGAAACCAATTAAAAGGGGGAAGCAAACCTCCCACACATCCAAACCAAATGCATTTTCTCAACTTAGCAAACAAGTAAGTTTGAACTTCCAAATTGTCCAGGGAGTTTCAATCACCCAATTATAATTATTTGGTAAATGCAAATTATTAACAAGCAAGGAAATAAAATTGAGAATTCAAATTGGCTCAATTCTATTTCTATTTTCGAAACCAAGTTAAACTTTCCAAAAATTCAAAATAAAATTATGGGGATCTTCATTGTTATATTACGAGCCTCCCTGAATAATTTCATTATTTTTGGAAATACTTAAGTGCTTCAAATAAATGCCTTTTGTAATTTATCCAAAATGATCATATTGCAACAATATGAATAAATTTGAATCTAAACATTTTATTTTTGGGACAACAAATTTTGTGGAGCTTCCTCATGACATGGGGAGCCCATATGAATTTTTGCAGAATATTTAAAATTGTTTAAGTGCCCTATTTAAATCCCTACAAGTGCTCCTGGTTCTTATTTTGAAAAGAGAAAGGGGCAAAAGTTCAAATTCCTGACAGTGGGTCCCCCCTGGCATTCCCTCCTCTCTTCTCTTCCTCACTGTGCCGCAATGGCACTGCGCCATGCCGCGCTGCCGGCCGCCGCGCCACTTGCTCCCCTGCTGGTCAAGAGGGCCTCCACGACGCCCTGCCTCTCTCTCACCTTTCCCCTCCACCTGCTCTCGCTTCCCCGCGTAAACCCTAACCCTAGACTGCCCGGGGCCGCTGCTCGCCACCACCGACCGCGCCGGAAGCTCCGCCTCACCGTGGTGCACCTCCCCGCCGAAGGAATCGGCACGGGGTAGCCGAAATCGACGCCCTCGTCCTCGTCTCCCTCCGCTCCGGTCACCACTCGCCGAGCTCGATTTCATCGCTGCTCGAGCTCCTCCGCCTCCACCGAGAGCTCCATCGCGCTCAAGGTGAGATACTGTTCCTCCTGGACACTTCCTCCCTCCTACTCCTCCTCTGTAACCTCGCCTTCGTGCGAGCGTCCGCACGGCCGTCCGCCATGGCCGTGGCCTGTCGCGCACGCGCCTATCGCCTGCGCCTCCCCCTCTGTCTACAAGTACTCGCACGGCTACCCCCGCACTCGTTTCACCCACTCACACCACGGGGCGCCGCCCGAACGGGGTCGCACGCCACCCCGGCCTGAGCACCGGCCTGGGCCGGCCAGACGGCCGGTTGCCTCAGGCTGATGCCCGGCCTGGGCTCCGGTCTGGGCCGGCCGGGAGGCCAGCTGCCTCCGAAAGGAGCCCGGCCTGGTGCCCGATCAGGGCCGGCCGCCTCAGACACAGGTCCGGCCTGGAGCGATCTGGAGGCCGGCCCAAACAGTAAAAACAGTGTTTTAAAATAAATTAAAATAATTGATATCTTTTTAAATATTGCTCCAAAATTAGCAAATCAAATATCAAATTGTTCAGCAAAACAAAACCTATCTGTTGGTAACATTGCCATGCTCTTTTGGTTAAATATTTATGCCTTTATTTTAAGAATTCCTAAAATGGTATAAATAATACATAATTTAGGAAAAATCATAACTTGTTAAATAATTAACCAAAAATTGTGAATAAATTATCAAAGTGATCGACATGACAAATGCTATCAAACCATGCTAATATCACATCATGATCACAATTTCTCTTTTGAAGTTATTTCTTTAATTGATTAAACGAATTAAATTCATTTAATTATTTAATTCACTATTTAATCATCGATAATTGGAAATTCACAAATGAGGTACCAAATTGATCGGAAGAACAAAACCTACTTAATCATGTCATGTTCATGCACATTTAAGCCACTTATTTTGTAATGTAATATTTTATAAATAATGTGGTCACTAAGATAAATATGGGGTTGTTTCCAAATAATTTGCACTAATTATTTGGAACTCCATTTAATTTGTTAGATAAATCAAATGATGATATCTTTTCATAAACTTGTCATGACATCATGTGTTTGAGCATTGCGCCTTGTCTTCGTGCGATTTATTTTGTTCTTTTGTAATTGTTTGGGTATCGATAGATTCCGGTGTTGAGGTCACCCCTACCTATCCCGACGAGCAGTACTACACACCCCGGCAGCAAGGCAAGAGATAACCTAACCTTCTTGGCATTCTAGCATCCTATTGCTTTATAAACCTATTTTATCCACCATAATATTGCATGCGATTCCGATGACAATTTTGGTCAATGCTAGAGTCTCCTATGTATGCATGTTTTTCCCCTGAACCATCACATGTTTCCCTTCCTATGAAACCTAGGTTTGATGTGTTGGCCTGAGACTAAGATATAATTGTTGTATATATATATATGCTTAGTGATGCTTAGCCATGCATAGTCAAATGCTTTATGTCCGCTGATTAAATTCCATAATTGTTAAAATTGATGGAATGTTTCAGACCTGGTGGTGAAGTGTGGTACTTAATTAATTTGCTTAAAAGGCTTGGGTGGGTTTCCATCGGGGATGGTGTTTTGCCTCACTCTTGCCCCTAAGTGCGAGTTCTTGTGTCTAGAACCAAGGTTTGAGCGTGCTACCATTGGTGGGGACATATGGAATCCCCTTTAACTAAATAACTTGTGCGGGCGTATCCAAGGGTCCTCTAGTTTGCTATTTCTATTTGCGTGTGAGTGTGTGGGTGGAAAAAGAAATGATGAGGACGGTGGTGTTTAGGATGTGGCGATGGGGCAGGGTGTTGAAATAGGCACTAAACTTGTCCTGTGGCCACAGATGACTCTTGGATAGTCTCATGCGAGGTAAAGGTTTAACCGCGCCCACTCGCCGGCCTTCCCCGGAAGAGGGCCAATCAGGTGAACCGGACGGTACCGGTGGGTAAATTAGTACACCCCTGCAGGGTAAATCTTTTCGAAAAGCCATGTCCGCGGTTATGGACGCCTTGGGAACGGATTATGAGATCATAGATAATATTGACATAATTAAAATTTGGCAGCTAAAGGTTGCATTTCAACGTGTGATAAAAGGTTCATTTCCTCGAGGGTGATTCGAGGGAGTGCCTTGGTGGAGACGAGTGTTGTTTTTGGTTAAAAAGGGTTCGATGAGAACCGGAGATGAAACTTTACTTTCTTATCCCCTTTTATGAAAATATTCTGAGTAGTCGATGCCTTTGGGTCACTCATGTCGTTTATAAAGGAAAATTGGCTTTATGCAAAGTAAATACATATACAGCTTTAGAGCCTCCGTCAATCATTGGGCCTATATCGCCCTACTAAACTTGCGAGTACGTCGTACTCAGTCTCTCTTTGCTGCCTTTATAATTTGTTTTAGAGGAGGACGACACCGAGCACACAGGTGGTTTCTTCATGGACGACGACGAATAGTTCGGGTTCCCAGGTGGCAGCTTGGGACCGTGGAACAAGCTGGCTGGGATTGTTTATCTGTAGGCCTCTTAGGCCATATTTTGGATCTTGTTGTTAGACAACACTACTTCGCTTCCGCATGATGAATTGTTGGGTCTGTGACCTATTGTGTGTAATATTTGTATCTTTCTCATATATGAGTTGCTATATGAATCTTTGTGTCGTAGAGTCTGTGATGTGCCAGTTGTTCCACAAGTCTTGATCTCTCTACTATACATGATAGTTATGTCTGAGCTTATGGCATGATCGAAGTGTAGCATGACCGGTTGCACAAAGCTTCATTGTATAGTTCTGGGGTCGGGGCGCTACAAAAAAGTAAGGATCAATATTACATTTCTGTGCACAATCATTGTTTTCTAGTTTAACTATATTCATCTGTCATTTTTATCTCAAGTTTTTTACCTTTTTTTTTCACATCTCATTTTTTTCTTCTTTTCAACAGCCACAAGGCTATAAGTTTTGATAACTGCAAGGTCAGCATGGAGACCTTCGGAAGCTCAATGAAATATAGAGGTCATGTGGATTCTTGGGTCATTAATCTGTTCTCACGCATGTTGTTCAGAGATAAGCACCCAAAAGAGTCAAACAGACACACGTTTTTCCACACATCAAGTGTGAGTATTTTCCTCCACACACATGTATTAAAATTTGTCTGTTTAATGAGCATTTCATGATTTTTGCCTTTCTTTGCATTTATTTTATTGCTAAATACAATTAGGAATATTTCCTGGAAAAATGGGAAAATGAAGGCAGAAGGATTTACCTCAAAGATCAAACAATCAGAGCTTTTGAAGGAGCAGGGAAAGCAAGGAAGCTTCACTTAACAGATTCGGTACACACAATTTTTGGGTAACCGATTTTCTTTATTTTCTTCATATTCTCTTAACAACAGCTGCATTTTCCATCGTTATATGACAATCATTGGTTCCTATTTACCGTCTACATAAGAGATGAAAAGTTCATATTCATGGATTCTCTTTATGGGGAAGACTCACCACTACACTTGAAAGTCGACCAGAAAATGGTAAATTGTACAAAAGTTATCATAGTTCAACTCAATTTCTTATTTTGAAAGTATAGCTGATTCTGCCTTTTCATTTTTTTCCTTAGAGTTTTCTGTCTGATTATTTTTTGTCTGCTTCATTTTGAAATCTTTGCACAGATGGAGAACTTTGAGGAAATATGGAATGAGTGTGCAGGCAAACAGATTGATTTCACAAACTTTGAAGCTGTTTATCCTAAATAACCTCAACAGGATAACGAGTATGAAAATATCTATTCTATCTCTTTTTTCTACATGTGTTCCAATTACATATAAATGGACAAACAAAAATTTAAAGTGAACCTTTCATGATTCTTCCTTTTCACATAAATAGGAATGATTGCGGCATCTTTGTAATGAAGAATATCGAACTATTCTCACCAAGGAGAAGTTTGATAGGTCTGTACTCTTACATCGACATTCCAAAGATACGCATTCAGATCGCAAACGACATGATGTTTTGCAAATACAACGAAATGGAAGAAATGAAGCAGGTAGTGGTATCGTTCAAACCAACAGTAAGAATATATCCAAGCATATCTTGTTCATGTTATTTGGTCTGTATATTTCTCTAATATTTTTGGATCAGTAATACAGTTATATTTTTTTGGTTTTATTTTTTTATGTGCAGGTTCATGGGAAATATGCCAGGAAGAAATGAGCTGAGAAGGACTGAAGAGAGAAAAGGGTTTTTAGGCTCATTAGGCTATGTGTGTGTGTTTATGTTAGTTAGTATGCCAACGAGAAAACCTGACAGAGAAAGCATGTGATATAACTAGCTAGTCATGTATGAGTCATGTACTTTTTGTTGTCAGTTCGTACAAACGAGCAACACAGTTTGATGTCGTGTGATACACTTTCTACCATACCTGATACAAACATGCTTTTTCGACCCACTAGCACGTGACTTGATATCCACATCAAACTGTCTTCAGCAGAACACAATTACGTATTTGTTATCTGATTTCATGCATTTAAAAAAATGTTGTATATAGATTGCTTTTTTGTATGTATGTTTGAATGGTAGTTATATAGTTTGCTTCTATTTTTCTATGAGAAGCAAATTATATTGAATACAATTAGGACAACCTGGAAACAAGCATGGACAATAGAACCTGTCCATGGTGACTCTTTGTATCATACAAGTTCATATTTAACATGACAATACAAGAAACATAATGTGACGAAAATGAAGTGCAAATCTAATGCTCTGTGTTTTTGCAGGTTTTTCAAGCACAAGAAATTTGGAGTGCTTCCTATTACAAGAATTTTTTTCAAAACCAGCACCAATTGCTCTCTCACATCACAACCATATTTTCTTCAGAGCCATGAAAAGGACACAGTAAATCTAACTGAATGTGTAAGCACACACATCTCTGCGTTTGTCATCCTTCTATTTTGTTTGGCTCACTTTTTTCGCCTTCCGACATGACGTGCTTTCATCTGTACCCTTAGATTTTTTTGTATTTCCTGAAAGTAGTAGAGAAATAAAAACAAGTTGGGTACATATTGTTTTTTTTCCTTCTACAGATGAGAATCTAGGTGTATATACTAGCATCTGAATTATCATTTTTTAGCAAGCAACAAATTAAAAGACAACAAAATACCTACACTGTTCTTTCTTGGCTTGCTTTTTTTTGGGAAATTAGATGAATCTAGGTGCAGTTTATCGCATGTTTGAATGTTGTGATCATGCGAACTACAATGACTGCATGTGATTTGTTGTTTTGAAAACACCTGCTCACCAATCGTCTTGAATCTGCCATCTACTTTCTGCTTGCCCACAGTAGGTCTTCCTTTTGATTTTACAACTTCAGGATCATTCAGCTGACCATACTCAGAATCAGCAACACCAATTATCTCATCTTCTGTAGCTACTTCCTCTTTATGTTCAAGCAAAGTCATCTCATATAGCTTGTCTGCAATTTTCTTAACTTCCTAAGTGACAAACAAATATTTCTTGTTGCATTTTGAGCCATCTGAGGCTATATTCAGACAAACTTTAGAGAGTACATTATATCTCAGCTGGCTGCAGTCTGAAGTAAACTGCAATGGGACATTGTATAATGAATCTCTAATGTCCTTCTTAAATCTTGGCTTCCATCTATCAATAAAATATTTCTCAGGGATCTCTGGTATGTTCAAATGCACAAGAACCCTAAGAACATGTGAGCACAAAATACCATCCTTGTTGAATTTGGAACAAATCCATGTAAAATTCTCATTGTGTGTATCAACAAGAACAATATATCTCCTTGTCCTGAAATCCCTAGATACATCCAAGTTGCTTTTGTAAACTTCGTACCTCATGTTTTGTCAACCTCTTGCAAATGAAGTTTCAAAACAAATTTCAGCTGTTTTTGAAACTTATAGAAGATCTTTCTGTTGTACATTTTTCCAGTCTGCACCTCCATGTCATTTCCACACCAATATGTGGGTGTTGTTGTCCTGGTAATTGAATCCTCCTGTTCATCCTCTTCAATGTTCTCGGCAATTTTATCATATTCACAGAGAAAGCTGCTCACACTGTAGGTTGAGCCAACATTGTCTTTGAAAATTCCACTGTAGAGTGGATGAAAGGGAAGAAGTCATTTTTGAAATACACAGGAACAAACTTGTGTCTGATTTCCCACATTGACTTCAGATACTTCAAGTCCCCAACTTTGTACTTATCTATCATTGCTGCCCATGATTCTTCAAATTCAGCCACTGTCAGAGAAAATGAATGGTATGTTTGAATTCATTATGCAAGTTAGGTATCTTTTCGAAACTTCTGGCATGTTTCTCTTCAGCTTTCCTGACAACATGGAAAAGACAGTTCCGGTGCACTGCTTCTGTGAAAACAGCTGGGATTGCTTGCTTCATAGCCACATCTTGATCAGTAATAATTGTTTTAGGACATTTTCCTCCATGACAGCGCAGAAATGTTTCAAACAACCACTTAAATGTCTCAATAGTCTCATTCTGAAGGATAGCACAACCAAACAAACAGTTGTCTCCATGACCTGTAATTCCAACAAAAGGCGCAAATGGCATGTTATATCTGTTTGTTTTGAATGTCGTGTCGAAACTGATGCAATCACCATACATCTCATACATTCTCCTTGATGTGCCATCACACCAGAATATGTTCTCAATAGTATTATTCTTTCTCTTGAAATATTCAACCGCTTGCATCATGTCATTGAGCTTGCTTTCCTTCCTCATGGATGTTCTGAGATTGCTCACATACTTTTTTGTGTAAGGAACAGACTTCAGTAAGCCTCCTCTTAAATAAGCCAGAATTGCCATAATTTTTCTTGTTGGCGGCTTCACTGAGTTGAAAGTTCTTATAAATAATTTCTCTTCAGTTGTCATGTGCTTCTGTGACCTCAAGGACCTTGACTCCTTAGGCGGGCTCAAGTCATGATTGTGGTCCATTTGAAAGCTAGTTACAAACCATTTGCCATCTTTCATAGTCACAACCATTTCAGCCAAACAGCCTGTGATTTCAATCATGTTTCTCTTTCTCTACTTTTGTGCTTGCGCCTTTGGTTACAAAGGTTCAGTCTGACCTTTCTCTATCAATTTTTTCTTTCTTGTTTCTTCTCTCTTCATATCTCTTTTTCTTTTCCTTTCTTCCAAAGTTTCTTGATCAAGAACCTTTCCTGCACGATTACACTTGAAAGTGTATCTTGTGACACCACATTTGTTGCCAGCCAACCTGTTGTGATAATTGGCTGCTTTTTTGACTGAAAAACACATATCTCCGAGTAGGTGTTGTAAAAATTAAAAGCATCATCATGCGAATCAAAAATCTGATCCACATGAGGAGTATGCCGGTTGCGAACATCTTGGCTGCATGTCTGTCCATCTTCCTCGATAAAATCCTCAATGTCCTCTTGTGATAAAAACTCAACAGGTATCTGTTCATCTCCTGTCCGTGTTTCTTCATCTGCATTGTCCTCAACTACTTCAGTTGTGCACAGATCAATAGTCTCTTCCTGATCATGACTTTCAATATGCTCGGAAACATCTTCATCTCCAACACTCTTATCTTAAGAATAACTCGATGGTGCATTTTTTGTCCACGTGTCATTGTATTTATAACCACTATCTTCATGTAATCCTCATTGCCATTCTCATGTTCAATAGGCTCACGCTCACTTCCATCAGTTGTCATGAACATCTTGTTCTAAAATTGTTTTGCAAAATGGAAAAAGAACTTAAGTACAAAGATGTATGTCATTATAATGCAATTTCAGAACAAATTGGTGTTTCCAAAATATACCTCATCACCCATTGGCCCGGTTAGCAAGTCGAGGAAGCCGCCATGTACATGTTCCTAATTTTTAATATCAAGCAATTTTTGTTCTGTTAAAGCAATGTATACGTTGTAGATTCAACATTTCCCATAAATATAAAAATTATTGGCTATACCTGGGAGCCATTCATAGATTCCATGTCTAGCATCATTTCCATATATGTCATACTGCTCCCTTGTGATAAACCTACCTGCAAAAGATTTATTGATTTTGCATTATATGTTTCCCTGATTATATTATCTTCATGACCATGCTTTTACGATTACGGGACTTTTTATACTCACTGGATTATCTACCATCATTTCAATAGGAGGCTGCAGGTTTAACCCAGAAATTGAAGGACCCTACAAAAACACAAAATGTTCTTCTTTACACTCTATCTTCTGTCAGCACAAACTGAAGGTACATATCTGTTAGTAGACTAACTGTGACTCTCTCTTGCGTTGCAATTTGATGTATGTTCTGAACTACATGGCTGCCAAAAAGGCTTGATCCTTGATAATTTTGATTCCTCGGTACCTGTGGCAAAGTTTTTTTGTGTTGCAACAATGAATAAATCAGATGTTGTCTTTCATCTTTCAGTCAAAACAAAGCAAAAGTAGAAAATGAGATCATACTGTAGATATGTACCTGTGTACCATACACAACTTGATTTGGCCCATAGAGCATGTTAGTATGATAGCATGATCTGACTTGTGGCAAATCTCCTACGAACACAAGACTCTGTTGGTGTTTATTTGTTGTCTGACCATGAACATGACCCTGCATATTTTGCAACTCCTTAGCAATCAAGAAACATTTTCTTCTTCTTTTTTCGAGTTTTATCTAACCAGTGTTTCTGAGGAATGCCAAGTATAGAAGAAACTGGATCTTCATTGTTACCTGATTTTTTTTGTTAGACACAAATGATTAATTTTTAGAATTTTTTTACCATTCATTTCCATGTGAACAATCTCAGATATGCCAAGGATTTATTGGGCGATTCTCATCTAGCATACACAATCACACAACAAAGGGAAGACAGAAATTTAAGGGAAGAATCATACCAGGGTAAGCTCCAGTCGATTTCTCCATTGCAAAGCTTGGTGGGAGTGATGGGGAGGACGGGGAGATGGATGCTGCTCATTGATTGTGTGTTGTTTCACATGTTGTTTTGCAGATCTGACAGAAATAAACAAGGGAATCGTGTCTAAAACTTGTTCTTTTTCAACAGGATGTAAGAGGGGTAGGGAAAAGGGGTGAAATACATTGCTGAAGAAGATCCCAGTATCCTTGTGCGTTTTGATCTTCGTTTTCTTGTTCTATTTTTCACAGGAGAGAGGTGTAGAGAGAGGAAGAAGAAGGGGGAAAAGAAGCAGAGGACGGGAGGAAGAACTAGTAGAGGACGGGAGAGAGGTGCAGCGTCGGCTTCCTTTCTTGACAAAGGGGTAAGAACTAGCAGCGTCCGTTTCTTTTTTGTTGGGTTGTGTTCTGCCAGGGCTGAGTTGGGCTGAGACAGGAAAGGCCCGCATACAAAGACAACAAAAAAGAAAGAACAAGCAAACAGGGCCGGCCCAACAGATGACAGCAGGACAACGACAGAGAAAGCCAGCCCGACACGGGTGAATTGAAAAGGTGACGTTTCGCTGAGGTCAGCCGTCGACTGAGACGTAAGTTGATCTCAATTGACTGAGACATAGGCAGACCCTTGTTGATTTAGTTTAATTTGACCGTAGTCAATTTTAGATTAGGCCCCGGTCCAACATCAACCTTTCCTATTTTTTAGGAAAGACACCCGAAAGCATCTTATATCTTATATTGATCAAGGAAAACAATTGGTGAAGAGAAGTGACAACTCGACGCAACACGGCCAACACAAAATAAAAATACAATGAAACTCATATTGGTCGTCTTCTTCCTTGCATCGATCGCCGGCTGTCAGAGGTTGAAACATACACTGAACAAGCAACAAAAGATTGGGCCACCTGCATACGCCCTCGCCAACCAAGGTTTTGAAGACCGCAACAGCCACCCATCACGTACAACGAGATTGAATAAACGCAAATGGAATATCGGCTGGGGACACACCCCAAGCAGCAGCGCATGCTTGCAATCCTCCACCAACAATCCAGAGGGTTGGAGAAACCGAGCCTTACCGTAAATCCAAACGAGCGGAGAGATCAAAGATGTCCCACCATAGACTAGCGAACAACTTCCCTTGAACGACACACCAACTGTCAAGATCTATAGGAAACTGTAACATCCCAAGTTTCATAAAATAAAAATTCATGCATGGCATGCATCATTTCCTTGCATTGTTGCATTTAGGATTCCTGGTTTGCTTGATTTCCAAAAAGAATCAAAGTTATTTTCTTTATTTCTTTATTGGCAAGGGGAATAACAAATATTACCTTTTTATGCCCAAGGGCATTATGGTTAAAATTTGGGTAAAAATGTTCCCAAATGGTATTTTATGATAAAAGATATTTTTACAAAATTTTACAAACTGGTTTGAATCAATTTGGATGTGTATTTCAAAAGTTATGCATTGTTTGTTTTCTGAAAAAGAAAAAAAGTTCAAAAAAAGGGAAAGCCAGGCTAGCCGAACCAGCTCAGCCCGAGCCAGCCCAGCAGAAGCCCGGCATCGTCCCCATGCCCGCAGCCCAGCGGCAGCCCGATAACCATTCGCGCGCCCCCTCTCGCTGCCACCGCGGCCCCACATGTCGGCACCGACGGGCACGTCACCGTCGTTCTCCTCGCCCCTCTAATCACGCTCG
This sequence comes from Puccinellia tenuiflora, assembly GCA_012064385.1. Lineage (NCBI taxonomy): Eukaryota > Viridiplantae > Streptophyta > Magnoliopsida > Poales > Poaceae > Puccinellia > Puccinellia tenuiflora. The sequence continues at coordinate 439,719 of QRDG01000107.1, read as the reverse complement.
CGACCGCGTCCGGGAAAGGCCAAATCAATTCGATTGATTCCGGGCGTTTAAGGCCGGGATTGTTTCCCTCGATCACACATACTTAAACCCCTCCTCGCCCCCTCTCTTTTCCCCAAAGAAACGCCCTCCGAGAGCCCCCAGGCTGCTCTGATTTCTCCACCAATCTCCGCCACCCGCCGCCGGTGCAAGCTTCGTTTCCGGTGAACTTCGACGACCCCGAGCTCCCCCTTCTCTCCCTTTCGCTTTTTCACTTTCTTGTGCACCTCAATGACACCATTTGGTGTTTTTTTCAGCACCAGATCGACGTGCGCGTCTGCGACCGAGCCCGGCCACCGCCATCCTCGACTCCGGCGAGGAATTGATGGAGAACCCGGACGCCCCGACGCCGATGACCTCTCCACTGCACCCGCCTCGATCTCCCGCTCGTCGTGATAACGCTCTTCATTCCCCGATCCCTCTAGTTGCGCCCGAACGTGGCATGCCGCTCCGTCACCGCCATTCACCGCCGCGCATAGAAACCCTAGCGCCGCCCACCTCCGGTCTAATAAATCCTGGCCGTCAGATCTAGATCTGACGGTTCATTTTTAAAGCTTATACCGAATCGGTATGTTTAGATCTGGCCCGTCCTTTCTGCATAAAATCCAATGGTGCTGTTTTATTTCCTTCCCGAACCGGTACCAACCACAGATCGCCACGTCGCCCTATTCTTTTCTGTTATTTTGTTTTTAGACAGAATAACCTCGAGTTTTGTAAATTCAATATCTTTTGAACCACAAATCCAAATTTAGTGTTTTTGATGTCTATGGATTCAGAAAAATGAGTAGAATACAGTAGTATTTATTTTGTTAATTTTTGTTACGTGCATAAACTTGCTAATTGCAGATTGTTTAATAACTTGTTTTGGCTATAATTAGAGTTTTATAAATCCTTTTTGAGTGATTCAAATTTTAGAGTCTTTGTTTAGTTGTCCTCTGTCTAGTAGCACTGTTCACCAAATTTTATAAAATGTTTAAGTACAAAAAACCTTTAATTTTGTGTTGTTACCTTTTTTTGAGTGACTTGAGAATGTTACTTTTTTTAAATTAATTAAAATTTTGTGGCATCATGCATATATTAACAACCAGAAAACAGTAAGTAACTTGTATTTGTGTTATTGTAAGTTTGCACATTTTCATGCATGGCATATTTTGTTTTGTTTTGTCACATGTGTTGATTTGTATGTTTATTTGGGTGTTTGCAATTTTGATAGATTATTCGGAGGGACCCGAGGACTTTTGCAGCTGATACTCCTGCTCTTCTTGCTGCCAAGGCAAGTGGCACATTCATAAATTTCCTAAGTATTTTTGTCTATGCATTTGTAGATATTTCTAGTAGTATGCATGTTAGGTGTTTACTACTGCTATGCAAGACTTGTTTAGAATAGAACTCCTTATTCCTATGTGTCTAGAATCCTATTTGATAACTTAGTAGAAATTATGAAATGCCATGCTATGAGTTTTTCTATAAAAAGCTAAATTCTACTAAGTAAATGAAACTCCTGGGTGGAATGGTTTGTTGAGGCTGATGTGAGTGGAGTGGCTACCCATGGGCCATTTCTATGGTTGTCTTGGGTACGCTCACTTGTGGATGGCCACCCAGGAATCAAAGGGATTTGAAGTTACTCCAAGTGAAGAATGTTTTTCGTGCAGCCACATGTCATATGGGCTCTGGCTTGACTTAGTAGGTTGTGTGGACCTGGCCAGCGGGATCTGAAGATGTAGGGGAGTAGGTGGAGGTGGTCTCGCTAGAGCGCATGGGAAAGCACTTCTGAAGGGTCTCGTCTCAATCTTATCCTTTCCTTTTCACTTCAAGAAGGGTCAAGGTCAGAATGGGTTGATTGAGTCAAGTGGTGAACGTGCACAACCTCTGCAGAGTGTCGAAAACTAAGTACTTAGCCGTGTCCCTGGTTACGGACATTTCTGAGCAGCTGAGCAAGGACGTCAACGGAGGATCCCATCATTCTAACTTCTAAAATAAAATTGAAGGGTGAACAAGGGTAGGAGACTATTTTGGATGCGTTCCAAAGGTCTCATGAATAGAAGAAAGAAGTTTTACAAGTTAGGAAAAATTGGCTTTATGCAAAATAGCCTTCAAACTCCACAAGCCAAATATGCATATAGATTATTAGAGTTTTTCCACTATGAGTCCACAAAGTGTCACTTGCCAGTTCCATTCCATATGGTTCTGACCAATCTTTTGGCTGCAACACTTTCACTGTTGCAGGTTGTTCCGATGAAGAGTGAGGTTTCGCTTAAGGGTTTCGAGTCTTCAACCAACATGTTCGCCTGTGGCTGCATGAAGATGATGAGGGCTCCATGAAGAATAAAGTTATTTCCGTTGTTTAATCTTTGACATAGCCTTGAGCTATGCAAGTTGTAATGAATATTTTCCTAAGTACTTGGATTATTCGTGTAATAATTGATGCACTGTTGTGATATTCATCTTAACTGTTTGTGCAAATGATTCGATCCAGGGATTTGCACTATACACAGGGATCTTGCCTATATTTTAAGTGCAGGTCCGCTATAGATGGTATCAGAGCACTGTGTTGCCTGTAGGTTCGAAACCCTAAGTTTGGAATAGATTTAGGTTCGCCATAGAAACAAAAACCTATTTTATACATCTATAAAAGTTTACACTTTGTTCTTTCTTTTGCTTTTCCTAGTACTATCTTGACTTGTGCATTTTTCTTTGTTATCTCACACCTTGTTCCCTCTCTAACTAAAGGATGATGAGCTGCAACTTCACCACCGCTGAGGACTTCGAGGGCACTTGCTTTCGTGGCTATCTCCTCGAGCTAGTTGGACTGCTGAAGCTACCATTGCCAACGATCAAGGGCAACGTTCTGAAGAAGTTCAACAAAGAAGGTTGCTGGGCGATAAAGGCTACGCTATGTGGACGTCCGACCGAGCCCCAGACTGACATCATCGAGATCAAGCTGATCAACGACTCCATGGAGAAGGGACTCAACCTTGTTGTTTAGGACCTGATAGCACGCCTTTGCGGACGCCACCACCGGGAGTTGAAGGGTCACTACTTCCATATTTTAGGGAGACGGTTCGAAGAAGGAGCACCTGATGTAGTCGTCGCCGAGGATAAGGGAAAGTTTAAGCCCCTAACCCGTTACCTTCAGGACTTAGAGAACCATCTCAAGGATCTCCAGGAGGATAGACGGTCCGAGCTCCTAAAGAATGACGAGCTATGCGCCCAACTCAAGGAGAATGAGAAGAAGGTCAAAGACCAAGAAGAAGAAGTCAAGGCCCAAGAAGAGAAGTTCAAGGCACAGGAGAAGAAGTTCCAGAATCAAGAGAAGAGGAACCAGACGAAGAACAAGGTGATAAGAGACTTGAAGATGGAGCTGGAGAGCAATGAAGTGGAATTAGATGTGGACCACGACCTCATCGAGCGACTTCGTGCAGAGAAGACGGAGCTACAGGAGAAGAACTCCGCTCTAGAGAAGGAGTTGAAGGAGCTCAAGATGGCGCTTGACAAGGAGGGAATCACTGTTGAGATAGTGGAGGAGGATGAGGACGACATGGTCGAGTAGACTAGTTAGTTGGACTACCATTATTCTACTCCAACGCTATCTTTCGTTTTCGTATTGACCTACCAACTTGTGGTATGGAAATACCAGCGCTTTGTTTTTTTCAGGACCTTGGTGTGTTGCTTCCAAACGATTAGTTTGTTTTTATCAAAAAGTTTGTGTTGAGCTTTTGATTGATTGTTGTTAAATGTGTTAACTGTTTGTATGGGTAGAATATTTCTTTAGTTCTTTCTATCTATACTCATCTATTCTTAAACCACAGATGCATCCTCGTCGCAATCACGAGAACAACAACAACACCGATGCAATGCTTCAACAGATGATTGCAGCACAGACACAACTGATGACAATGATGGCTCAATTCATGGCCAATCAGAATGCGCCGCAACCACCACCTCCACCACCGCCCTCACCTCCCCATCAAGTGGACAGACTTGCAAGATTTCTGAGGCTCAGGCCTAACAAGGTCTCCACTGCAACTGAGCCAATTGTGGCAGATGATGAATGGTTCGTTGCATAGAAAACAAAAATTTTCCTACGAAACAGGCGGAAGAAACCCAACGGATCTAGATCTATTAGACGAAGGTAGCGAAGATGAGATCCAATCTCTTACCCTCGAAGAACGAACAAAGCCTTTTGTCGATGCAGGGGTTGGTCTGTCGATCCCCGCAACTAGATTCATCTAGTCGCGAGGAGATGTATTATCCGATCTGAGATCCAATCCGATGGAGTACTGCATAAGCAGCACCTCCGCGGTATCCACACGTACAGCTCGATGAAGACTTCCTTTCCTTGATCCCGCAAGTGAGGAGGAAGTGGCTCGTGAGATTCTAGCAGCACGACAGTATGGTGGTGGATATGGTGGAGATCCCGGCAGGGCTTCGCCAAGCAACTGCGGGAGAGAGGAGGTGGAGGAGAGGGGCGGTGGCTAGGGCTTGAGGTGGGGTGCGCCCCAGCCCTCCCTCCTCCTTATATAGGCATGGGGGGCAGCCCCTTGCCCCTCCCCCAAGTCCTAGGGGCGGCCGGCCAAGGGGGGAAACTTGCCCCCTAAGGCACCCCTAGGGTTTGGGGCATTTTCACATGTTTTGGCCGCATGGGCCTTGGGGGGCTGGTGCGGCCAGCACATGTGGGCTGCTGCATGCCCCCTTGGTCCATGTGGGCCATTAGGGCACGTGGGTCCCACTTCGGAACCTTCTAGAATATTTCCGGTACCCTGCCAGAAAATTCCCGAACTTTTCCGGAACCCTGGAAACCACTTTCCTTATATGAAACTTTATCTCCGGACGGAGCTCCTCATGATGTCTAGGATCTCATCCGAGACTCCGAATCAATATTCGTTCACACCATCAAAAATCTCATGCCCTAGCTACATCGAAGCCTTAAGTGTGTGACCCTACGTGTTCGAGAACGTGCAGACATGATCCAATCAATAATCAATAGCGGGACCGGGATGTCCATATTGAATCCTACACATTCAACGAAGTTCTTTATCGATTGAACCACGATGCCGGAGATTCAATTAATCTCGTATATGATTCCCTTTGCCTCACGATATATCATTTGCCCGAGATTTGATCGTCGGTATCAGCATACCTCATTTAATCTCGTTACCTGGCAAGTTTTCTTTACTCGTTCCATAATATAGGATCCCCGTGACTACCACTTAGTCACATGTTTGCAAACTTTCGGATGCTATATTACCGAGAGGGCCCAGAGATATCTTCTCCGTCACATGGAGGGACAAATCCCACTCTTGATTCTTGTCACCCAACAACCTACCATCGGAGATACCTGCAAGCCATCTTTATAATCACCCAGTCACGAAGCGACGTTTGATGTCCCCAAAGTATTCCTCCGGTAAACAGGAGTGACATAATCTCATGGTCTAAGGAAACTATACTTGCCATATATAAAGCGTTGGCAATAAAACTGAGTGACACGATCAATTGCAACTCTTTATTATTGGGTCTTGTCCATCACATCATTCTCCCAATGATTGACTCCGTTATCAAGTGACTGTAACAAGTCCATGGTTAGGAAACTCTAACCATCTCGTGACTAACGAACTAGTTCGGTAGAGGCTTACTAGGGACACCTGTTTGTTTATATTCCACGCATGCATTATTTTTCCAATTAATACAATTATAGCATGGATAATAAACTATTATTATAAACATGAATATGCTAATAAAACATTTTATTATTGCCTCTAGGGCATATTCCCAACAGTCTCCCACTTGCACTAGAGTTAATAATCCAGTTTACATTTTCTCGATCCAACACCCATGGAGTCTTAGTGCTGATCATGTTTGCTCGTGGAAGAGGTTCTGTCCATGTACAGTACTATACAGTTCCTTATGTTCTTTGCAAAACGTCAATGTCACCTACTTTGACATTACTTTATCATCTCATCATCATATGACGAATATAATATATTTGGTTACAGAGTGAGACTTTCGTTTCCCTTTTATGCCTACATGACGTATGATCAGTCAAAAGAACTTTCACATAGCATATGCACCCGGAACTCACTCAATCTTGAAACAAAATTTCTCAAACCAAAATATTATATATTTTAATCCTTGAATTAATCATATACTCCTATATGTTGTAGACTCAACAAATCGACAGTGCAATCCAAGTGACTTCGATATTTTCGATCACGCTTTCGCTGCGCTTCTGCCTTCATGAGATCTCCATCTAGTTTGGTGTCATGACTTCAACCAAGTCTACCGTTCTCTAGATTCAATTATCTCATCTCCATGTTGAAATGACTCCTCATTCCTAACACGTTCTTCTAACCAAGAACTTGGGTCACATTTCGTCAAATACAAAATTATGGTTCTTATATGTTTAGACCTATGAACAATTCATAGCGAATACCAACATATCCTCCAACCATTATTCATGTACTGAATTATCAACTCAATGTTTCACCTATTTCTCACAAGTAAATGAACCTTTCTTTTCTTGCTCCAGTTTGAACACCTTCAAAATCTTACATAGGTTAAACATCCTGACACAATGCTTATCAAATACATCTATCTCCATAGATATTTGATGTTCAAACCAACTTCATAAGTTATACATTGGTTCCTGACTTATTTACAACATTTATGAAATCTCTATTCCATTTAATCAGACTGGACGGGAGTTGGCGGGCAGGGCACTTCCTTGAAGATAGTGGTCAGGGAGACCATATTGGCAACTTTGCTGGCGTAGCCGAAGACGGAGTGAAGGATCTTCCTGCGCTCTTGATCGTCCAGCGGCGTGCCGTCCTCTTTTTCAAGAGGAAAGCCGGACGCAACGCGCTAGGCTTCTGCCTCCGGGTAGTGCACCATCATTAGGCCCAACGCCATCTTTGCACCGCCACGAGCACTGGACCGCAACCGTTCGTCAAACAACGAAGTCGCCTCGTCCAGTTCGGCTTCCAAACCTGCAAGGTCCGTCAAGGGTTCGGGGTTGCCGGGAAAGAATTTCTCGACAAGCTTTCTTCCCGAAGACAGTATCTTCGGGATAAGCTCCCCTACTTCCAAGATCCGGTCAAGCCAGTTTTCCGCTGTCAGCTCATGGCCATAACCTGCCGGAGCTGTAAAAAGCGAAGTTCATGTTAAAAGTGGCTAAGACAAAAAGCAGTGAATTTGAGGTTTTAAGTAACTTACTCAAAAGCTGACTGTCGATGGCCACCGATTCGTCGAGGCGCTTGTCAAGACGGTCCTAGATTTCACGAAGGGCATCCTTGTGATTTTGCCTCTCCGTATCCAAGATTTGTTCGGCTTGAGCAAGGCCCTTCTTGTCCATCTCTAGCTCCGTCGACATTGTCTGATTAAGCTCTTTTAGCTTAGAGTTTTCGTCGCGGAGCCGGTCGAGAATACCGGCGTTCTCAGCAAGCTCCTTGGCTTTTATAATGGCGTCTGTAAAACAAAATGTTAGCAGTATAAAAATAACCATTATACAAAGTTAAGTTTTTGGCATTTCTACCTTGGTACTGAACCCGGTCCGCCTCAAACACGGCGATGATGACGTCCTTGTTCGCCAGCTCAGTTTTCAGCCGGCGCATCTCCTGATTTCGTACACCCAAACAGTTGATGGTTTCAGCGCCAATTTTTCGGTGGATCTGCATAAGGAATTGCTAAAAGCCTAAAGCTATATTGACAAGTCAAAGCGGCTACATGACGGCATTTCATGGCTAGGGGGCTAAGCAGTTGCATGCGCATTGACTCAGATCACTATGTCGGCTAGTTCTTATAACTTAACCCGGCATAGTGCTCGGGGGCTACTGGGGAAGATATGTACCTGGTAGTGTTCACGGAGAAGCGTCATGCCGTCTTCAAAGCTTTCAGCAAAATAATTTTGCTGATCTTCAAGAATCTCTATGACATCAAAGGTGTCATAGGCCTTGGTCTGATCCGGCTCATCATCCCGGACGGTTGTTCCTTTCTTCCGGGGAAGCCGAGGTACTTTCATAAACCGGCTCATGAACTCCGGCTTGATGTGTCCCTCGTCGTCAAAGGCTTCCGCCTTAATTGGAGGAAAGGTTGGGGCATCATTAGCCGGAGCTTCAGCCCTTGGTGGGGAGGAAGGTTCAGTTGCCTTCCCCGTCATCTCCGTCCATTGAGTCGGAGGAATAATCCCGGATCTCCCGAGAATTGGACTTGCCGTCATGGTACGGGGGGAGCTCTCCTCCGCTGGAGTTGGCTTTGAAGCCGCAGGAGTTGGGGGAGGGACGGCTGGAGAGGCTTTCTTGCGTATGGCGCATACCTTTTGCTTTAAGGTGGCGCCTCTCTTCATACTGCAAAGGTAAAGGGCTAAGCTTAGCATATCCGGCATTGTTGCAGAGTAAGGAGGTGATGTGTCAGCCGACTTACTTCTTGCTGGGGATATTGAGCCCAGCGAGAGCGTCATCATCCTCCGATGATTTGGCGCCAACCATTCCAGATTGGCTTCTCCTCTTCCTGCTCTCTGCAGGAGCCGAAGAAAGGGTGACTGGCCGCTTGGTCACTTTGCTGGACGACGTGCCAGCTGACCCGGAGACGGCAACGCCGGGAATCTGAAGAATAAACACAAGTCAAATTGTTAAGCATAAGAGTCTAAATCCCTTGAAGAATTGAACTTTGGATTCGGCAAAGTACCTTTGGGGGAGGGTTGGCTGTCGTATACATCGGCATCGACTCTTCGTATTGCCGGCCTTCGTCGGGCCGGGCTTTGATAAGCTTGTTGAAGCGAGCCTCAAAGAGGCCCTGCTCCAGGTCTTTTTTACTGATCCGCATGGGATCAGCATTACCCGTGTACTCGCTCATAAGGCGAGCACGATGTTGGAGAAGCTGGATCCGTCTCTTCATCCAGCAAATTATTGTATCCTCCCCAGTTAAGGGAGGAGAGCCGGAAGTTAAATCCGTAATCCTTGCCTGGATGGCGGCAAGGTCTGCCGGCATTTTCACCGGCGCCTTCGTCTTCCACGAAGGAAGGGGCGTGCCGGCTCTGTCTTCAAAGGGGGCGAGCCCCTGAAGCCTTTCTGGGGAAGCCACGTCTTTCCAGTAAAAGAAGGTGGATGCCCACCCCTTTGCCGAATCAACAATTGGCACCTGAGGGTACCAATCAATGTCCCGGCGCATGTTGAAGCTGATGGAGCCGACCACCAACAGCTCCTTATTCACAGTTTGTCTCTTGACTAAGAAACACCTTTGGAAGAAGTCTAACCTAGGTTTTATGCCTAATTAGCCTTCAAAGAGTGCTACAAAGCCGGAGATGTATAGCAAGCTGTTGGGGGTGATGTTGTGGAGCTGAAGGCCGTAGTGATCTAAGATCTCTATCAGAAAAGCCGAAGGCGGCAAAGAAAACACCCTAACGACGTGAGAAGAAGTACCCATTCATCCTTGATTGGAGTAGGGGAAGGGTCACCTAAGGCGGATCGTCAAGTCGGCGCCAACTTTGAGGACGGAAGAATGGCTCCATCGGCCACCATTCCCGTCAGCTCGACATCGTCCACCACCGAGCAACCCCAGTTGTGGGTCGGGTTGTTGGTGACGCCAGCGTTGTCGCCGGCTTCCTCTTCTTCCTCTTCTTCAGCGGCAACGGATGCCGAAGCCATCGTGTTCGCTGCCTCTGCAGCGGCTTTGGCTAAAGCAACTTCATCACGCTCGGAATCTGTGGCGGAGACGCTCGCCGGAGCGGGGGAAGATGCAGCAGGAGCGGCGGATGGCGCAGAAGCGGCGGCGGCGGTCGCAGGAGCCGCGCCGCCCGTCGGAGGAGCCGAGTCGAGAGGCACGGCGTCGATCACCGGAGAGCTCGGGGCGTCGGGTGCCATGGAGCTCGAAGGAGTGATGGAGTTAGAGCTCGGGAGGAGATGAGATCTGGAGAGAGGCGCTAGGTTTGCAAGTGGCGTGTGACCGTGGCAGAGGCGAGATGACCAGCTTTTATAGCGGGTGCACCGAGATTCACGCAACGGTCGGGAGCCGAAATTTTTGCCACGCGTCACGGATCGAGCCGTTGTGAGAAGATTTTTTCCCTCCGACGCCTCGATTCTCGCGCGGGAAAAACAGAGTTAACCCCTGCATTCAAAGATGCTTCTCCACTCACACTGCCGGGTCTGACAGAGCTGTCAATACGCATTCAAGTGCTTTTCGGCATGAAAAGCCGGCACACCGAAATCGACAAAGCTGTTCGGCATGATTGCAGGTTTCTGGGAAAGCTCCAAGACTGAAGACGGATGATGAATCTTTCGGACAACACATTGCCGGAAGATTGAAGCCAGTCGCTGAAGTACTTGAAGCTTTCCGGGGGCTACTGTTGGGGTTATGCCGAACAGGTATCCTCACAGAGAAGACTGAAAGCCAGCATACCAGGGTGGCCCATAGTGGTGGTAAGCCGGAATCCGGCTTACCGGGCGGCCCAGTATGATGAAGCGCGGGAGGCCCATCCGGCTAAGGGAAGGTTCCAGAAGCCGGCCTGCTTTGCGGAAGACTTAGCCCACAAGGCAAGGCCTAAGCCGGATTAGAGTAGAACTCTGTACTTAGTCGGTTAGGTTTCCTCCTGTAAGCCCTAGGTCCGGACGCCTTTATAAGCCGGCCTACGGGACGCCTTAGGGCACGATCTTAATCTACTTTCATTGTAATCGGCGATATTGCCTTATAGTGAATTATAGCAGCACGTAGGGTTTCGCCACCGTTGCGAGATCCGAAGCTGGGTAAACCCTTTGTCATCCCGTCGCCGGAACACCCCACGTCTCCAAAACCCCTCTCTCTACCTAGCTCGATGGCACCCCTGCCGCGGCTAGATTCTACAATACCACGACATACATATTAAATTGTGAAACCACTTTGGCTCCCACTCAGAAATATGTTATCTTTATATTCGACCATGATTAACTAGCTCCCACTCAAACATATGTCACCACATATTTTGATCGTGTAAAATAGTTTCTGCTCTAACTTAATATATGTCACCACATATTTTAATTAGATCTCGCTCAGTTTTTATGCACTTTCTCGATACTTTGGACACCTCCAAAATCTTAATTAACTTTTAAATCGAGAACTCATATACGAACACTAGTACTTTGCTAGCTTTAAGTTTTATTTATTCTCTACAAAACCCCTTTTGAGGAATAAATACGTGAAACATCACTTTCACAATCAAGTAACAATTACTTTGTGATTTAAACTTAACATATGATGACTCTTAGTCACTTTCGTATTTAAGGCTTCTATGTCTTCTTTGTAGTTTTCGTAGGTATGTCTTGTTTCTTAAACATGACAAGTAAATCATGAATATTATTTTGTAACCTGACAAAATTTTATATTCTTGAATCCTACTTCTTTTAGAAAAACTGAATTCGAATTCAATGATCATCATCATTAATTCCTCCTTTCATGTGTCAAGTAAAACCCCAACAGAAACACTTTCCGACGTGTTACTCGATACATTAAAGTCAAGGTCAATAACCTTATTTATGTTTCTCATTTATTCCAGCAACTCTTATATCAATGAAACCCTTTCATGATAAACCACTAAAATACTTAGCACAACCAACAATTTGGTCTGCCTCTTTTAAACATTATCCATAGTCACATATGAATAAACACTACAAAATACTTATTCGCATTGGCTTCCAATTATCTCATAATTACCACGACATCACATATCTCATATGGAATCGTTTATGCGAATCATTAAATAGATCCTTATTTAATTTGAGTGTTTTTCTGTCTTACAGATATATCTAAATGTTTTTCTTAAACCCTGAAAATAAATCCCTTCCTGCTAGACCACACAACATCTAATAGAGTGTGATTACAAAATTTCAGGATATATCAAACACCTTTGAAACAATTCTAAAATTATGTAATTTGTGACAACACTTTGCACAAGTCTCCATACTAAAACAATAATTCAAATGTCAGTCCCTTTTGATCAAATCAAAAGGACTTAATTATCTTGTTAACTTAATATCCTTCTGCTCCAGAATTTATTTCATCTTATCAAATATCATAACTTGAAATAAATACAACCTATTTATTATTTATGATGGAGCACACAAAATAATGACACTTAATGTTTGCTGAAAACATACCCAACACTTGTGTTTTTCCAGCAATTCACGGCACACTTCTAAAGTATTGGCGATTTTAGTCATACTACTTCAACTAGGCGCATGTGTTAAACATCAAAATGTTCTTCACAATACTTAGCATGAATAAAATTGTCATTATTAAGTTTTAGATATCCTTTTAGTATGTTTCTTATTTATAAATGTTCAACCAATTTATCATCTAGATTACAATAAGAATAATACACTCATAATCGAAACTTGTGATTTCCAAGATGGACTACTCATGAAAATAGAACAACCATTGTCTTTAACATGAATAACCGTCTCTCATAAGCAAGACACACTAATTAAAATCACACTTAATTCGATTACAAAACTTATTCAAATCCTCTAATCAAAAAACGATAAATGTAGAGACAGATCGTCGCCAGCATCAACTCCTTGATTGCCACCATTCCGCAACGTCTTCCCAGATCGTCTTATGCAAATCTCAAGTAGCAGGTCCTGTTTTCATAAAACAAAATAAGTATCAAATACTTATCAGAACCGCCACAATTGCAATTTGGACTTAAACATTTATATCTTGTATATCACTATATACCTTCTGCATTGTCAAATTCTCCTGCTACGGGTTCCACTTTGACATGACGCAACCAAGACATAAACTCACAGAAAGTGATCGAATCCCTTCCCATGACATAGTCTCTGACATAATTCTTGAAGCTGGGGGAAAGTGAGCGCAGCACCCCATCTATCGCGAAATCGTCATTCATCCCGTAGTTCCAAACATCCACCAGAGTATAATATATCTTATGCATTTTCCTCAGGTGTTATTCCAAGCAAGAGTTTTCTTCCATCTTAGTTGAAAGAAATTCATTCAGACAATCAAACCTTGCAATTTTGACAATCAAACCTTGGCACTCAAGTCGGTGAATTGTCTACTTAGGTCAGAATTCATGAAGGTGCACATCATCCACTCGACTTTCAAGTGTGTGGTCCTCTGTTCGAGCCACTCCATGTGATCCTCATAACTTGCAGAAGTATCGGGTTTATCTTCTAAAGGTTCATCTAACACATAGAGCTCAGCATGGGTGTGGAGGACTTCTCTCAGACGCAGGTACCACTCGACAAAGTTTGACCCATCGAGACGCAGCTCTTCAGCAAGGAAGAGTTGGTCATAGTTGGCCATGATCTACAAGGATTTTTGCAAAGACATCTTAGGACTTTTGTTTATTATAATTTTAGTTCATCTTAATCAAAATTACTACATGAACTCCCACTAAACTTAACATCTCTCTGGTCGTTTAGTGACACACGATCCAAATCCACTACAGCACAACCGATCATCACGTGAGATGATGTTGCTTCAAAGGTGAACATCACCATGTTGATCATATCGTCCATATGACTCGTGTTCAACCTTTCGGTTCTTGTGTTCCGAGGCCATGTCTATACATGCTAGGCTCGTCAAGGAAACCGTAGTATTTCCGCGTGTGTAAATCTGGCTTACACCTGTTTTATGCGAACGTAGAGTCTATCACACCCGATCATCACGTTTTTTTTAAAAGGGGCTTGAAACCCCGGCCTCTGCACCAAAATGATGCACACAGGCATTTATTGCATAGTTTCGAGCGTACGGAGTATAGTTTAAGTTTACAGCTCAAGGATCACACACGGTGGATACACGGATCAGCCATCAAAATAAAGAGCAACTACACATGTTGTAGTCGATTAATGTGCCGCATACTAGGGAAGAACACATCTTTTGCAACGGCGCATACTAGGAAAGAACACATCTTGATATTAACGAGAGAGATCACCTTATCATGCTACCGTCGCAATCAAATCTAAGCATAACAATAAGGTGCATAAAAGGATTAACATCACATGCAATTTAAAATTGTGATATGATATGGCATTTTCTTCTTGTGCCTTTGATCTCCATCTCCAAAGCACCGGCATGATCTCCATCATCGCCGACATTGTCGCGCCTCCTCCATGGTTGCCATCACCAACTATTGCAACTACAACTATTGCTACTCTTAGCGATAAAGTAAAGCAATTACATGGTGATTCAATGACACGCAGGTCACATAAAATAATAGACAACCATACGGCTCCTGCCGGTTGCCGTACTCATCGACATACAAGTCGTGAAAGATTACAAACATGATCATTGCATACAATATCACAAATTACATATTGGCCATACCACATCAAAAACCCTACAAAAACAAGTTAGACGTCCTCTAATTTGTTTGTGCAATTTTCACATGGCTTGGGTCAATGAGATAGAACCGTTCTAATCTATGCAAAGCCACAACTGTGATTTGAAGTTGCTTATTTTATATCATTTTGAAAGGCCTTCCGTTGAAGATTGCGTCTCACTATAGCAAGAGAAACAGACACCCGCCAGCCACTTATGCAATACAAGTTGCATGTCAATCATGGAACCGGTCTCTCGTACGCGGATGAGTAAAGTTGGTCTGGGCCACTTCAATCTCACCATACCGTCGAGATACAATATGCACATGGGAAGGTAGCAAAAAAAACATCAACGCCCGCAACTCCTTGTGTTCTAATCGCACCAACATCTACGAAATAGATCTAGTCTCTGATACCACTTAAGGGTTCGTTGCATAGAAAACAAAAAATTTCCTACGAAACAGGCGGAAGAAACCCAATTGATTTAGATCTATTAGACGAAGGTAGTGAAGATGAGATTCAATCTCTTACCCTCGAAGAACGAACAAAGCCTTTTGTCGATGCAGGGGTTGGTCTGTCGATCCCCGCAACTAAACTCATCTAGTCGCGAGGAGATGTATTATCCGATCCGAGATCCAATCCGATGAAGCACCGCATGAGCAGCACCTCCGCGGTATCCACACGTACAGCTCGATGAATACTTCCTCTCCTTGATCCCGCAAGTGAGGAGGAAGTAACTCGTGAGATTCCAGCAGCACGACGGTGTGGTGGTGGATATGGTGGAGATCCCGGCAGGGCTTCGCCAAGCAACTGCGGGAGAGAGGAGGTGGAGGAGAGGGGCGGTGGCTAGGGCTTGAGGTGGGGTGCGCCCCAGCCCTCCCTCCTCCTTATATAGGCATGGGGGGCAGCCCCTTGCCCCTCCCCCAAGTCCTAGGGGCGGCCGGCCAAGGGGGGAAACTTGCCCCCTAAGGCACCCCTAGGGTTTGGGGCATTTTCACATGTTTTGGCCGCATGGGCCTTGGGGGGCTGGTGCAGCCAGCCCATGTGGGCTGCTGCATGCCCCCTTGGTCCATGTGGGCCATTAGGGCATGTGGGTCCCACTTCGGAACCTTCTAGAATATTTCCGGTACCCTGCCGGAAAATTCCCGAACTTTTCCGGAACCCTGGAAACCACTTTCCTTATATGAAACTTTATATCCGGACCCTTCCGGAGCTCCTCATGATGTCTAGGATCTCATTCGAGACTCCGAATCAATATTCGTTCACACCATAAAAAATCTCATGCCCTAGCTACATCGAAGCCTTAAGTGTGTGACCCTACGGGTTCGAGAACGTGCAGACATGATCCAATCAATAATCAATAGCGGGACCGGGATGTCCATATTGACTCCTACACATTCAACGAAGTTCTTTATTGATTGAACCACGATGCCGGAGATTCAATTAATCTCGTATACGATTCCCTTTGTCTCACGATATATCAGTTGCCCGAGATTTGATCGTCGGTATCAGCATAACTAGTTTAATCTCTTTACCTGGCAAGTTCTCTTTACTCGTTCCATAATATACGATCCCCGTGACTACCACTTTGTCACATGTTTGCAAACTTCGGATGCTATATTACCGAGAGGGCCCAAAGATATCTTCTCCGTCACATGGAGGGACAAATCCCACTCTTGATTCATGTCACCCAACAACCTACCATCGGAGATACCTGAAAGCCATCTTTATAATCACCCAGTCACGAAGCGACATTTGATGTCCCCAAAGTATTCCTCCGGTAAACAGGAGAGACATAATCTCATGGTCTAAGGAAACTATACTTGGCATATATAAAGCGTTGGCAATAAAACGGAGTGACACGATCAACTGCAACTCTTTATTATTGGGTTTTGTCCATCACATCATTCTCCCAATGATTGACGACATTATCAAGTGATTGTAACAAGTCCATGGTTAGGAAACTCTAACCATCTCTTGACTAACGAACTAGTCCGGTAGAGGCTTACTAGGGACACCTGTTTGTTTATATTCCACACATGTATTATGTTTCCAATTAATACAATTATAGCATGGATAATAAACTATTATTATAAACATGAATATGCTATTAAACCATTTTATTATTGCCTCTAGGGCATATTCCCAACAGATGATTGGTTGCGCTCGGTGAACAAGGATCTGGTGACTTGTTAGTGCACCGACCTTGAGAATATGAGATTCACCGCACATCTGTTGGAGGGGCCAGCTGCCCAATGGTGGGAAACTTATCAAATCACCCGCCCTCTGAATGGCTTGACCTGGGAAACCTTCAAGGAAGGCTTTCATAATTCCCATATGTCATTGGGCATTATGAACTTGAAGAAGGAGGAGTTACGAAGCCTGAAGCAAGGAAACAGGACACTTAAGGAGTAAATGGATGACTTCTATTCATTGTCCCGTTATGCTCCCGAAGACATTGACACTGATGGCAACAAGAAGGAAAAATTCCTCAAGGGACTGTGTGACGAGCTAAGAATCCCTTTGTTAGTAGCATACGCCCCGAACTATCAGGTCCTTCTAGATCAAGCAATCACATTGGAGGATAATATGAAGAAGTCTGAAAATAGGAAGAGGAAGTTGGGTATCAACTAACATCACTCTGAACCTTGATTCAAGAAGCACTTCTCGCATGATGTGAGCCATGGACATAAACATGGGAACCACCATAGTGGAGGAAGCCACCACAAACATCATGGGCATAACCATACTGGTGGATTCAAGGGAAACCATGGAGGTCATAGGGGAAATGGACATGCTGGCCATAATCATAACCATGGACAGCATCGCCCGAATCTTGAACCCAAGAGGGATATCAGTCAGGTGGTATGCTTCAAGTGCAAGAACAAGGGACATTACTCAACTGATTGCCCCGAGAAGAAGGGCGAGGAAGCTGCCAAGCCCAACTCTTTCTAGAAGGGGCATGTGAACCACGTCAATGTGTAAGAAATATATGATGAACTCGATGTTGTGATTGGTACGTTCCTGCTCAATTCATTCCCAGCATTAGTCTTATTTGATACTGGAGCATCGCATTCATTCATATCAGGAGCTTTTGTAAAAAAATATAAGTTAGCCAATTCAACCATGTTGAATCCTGTTAGAGTGAGCTCCCCTGGAGGGGAAATGTTGGTACGCAATGAGTGTAGAACCCTGACCTTGGATATAGGGAAACATTCCTTTCCAGTCAAGTTAATAATCCTAGAAACCCAAGGCTTGGATGTCATCCTAGGGATGGATTGGATGACTCGTTTTGAAGGAATCATAGACTGTGCAAATAGAACTATCACTCTCACCACAACTGAAGGAAAGAAGATTAAGTTCAGATCAAAGTATGAGCTGAAGAAAGTTAGGCTCAATTCTCTTAAGGGGGTTAGCCTAGGAGATGTCCTTATAGTGAGGGAATATCCGGATGTATTTCTAGAAGAACTACCGGGAATGCCACCTGATAGGGAAGTGGAGTTCCTCATTGAATTAAAGCCGGGTACAGGACCAATTGCTAAGAGACCGTACCGAATGGCCACTGATGAGTTAAAAGAACTCAAGAAGCAGCTTGATGAGCATCTGCAGAAAGAATTTATTCGCCCAAGTTCCTCACCATGGGGAGCGTCAATCCTATTCGTCTAGAAAAAGGATAGTACGCAGAGGCTAGTCACGGACTATCGAGCTTTGAATGAGCAAACCATCAAGAATAAGTTCCCACTTCCCAAAATTAATGATATCTTTGATCAATTGGAGGGTGCTTGTGTGTTTTCAAAGATCGATCTTCGATCAATGTATTTTCAGCTGAAAGTTAGAGAGATGGACATACCCAAGACCGCATTTACCACTAGATATGGTCTGTATGAATACACGCTGATGCCGTTTGGACCGACCAACGCTCCAGCTTACTTCATGAATATGCTGAATAAAGTGTTCATGGACTTTCTGGATAAGTTTGTCGTTGTTTTCATCGATGACATCTTAGTCTACTCCAAAAGCCACAAAGAGCATGAAGAACATTTGCACCTGATATTGGAAAGGTTCCGAGAGCATAAGTTATTTGCCAAGTTCAGCAAGTGTGAGTTTTGGTTGGAACAAGTTGGATTTCTAAGACACGTGGTGTCTAAGGAAGGAATAGCAGTGGACCCTGAAAAAGTTTCTGCTGTGACCAACTGGGAACCACCAAAGAATGTTGGAGAAATCCGCAGTTTTCTAGGACTGGCAGGATACTACCGTAGGTTTATTGAGAATTTCTCCAAGATTGCCAAGCCTATGATTGAATTGCTGAAGAAGGATAAGAAGTATGTATGGTCGGAAGATTGTGAAACTAGTTTTCAAGAACTGAAGAAGCGTTTAGTATCAGCACCAGTATTGTGTTTACCAGACCTGGAGAAAGATTTCCAAGTGTATTGTGACGCTTCACATAGAGGTCTCGGAAGTGTGTTGATGCAAGAAGGCAAAGTGGTCTCTTATGCCTCAAGGCAACTCAAGAAACACGAATATAATTACCCCACTCATGACCTAGAGTTAGCTTCTGTAGTGCATGCCTTGAAGACAATATTTATGGGGGAAACATTGTGAAGTTTCCACAGACCATAAAAGCCTCAAGTACATCTTTACTCAGAAGGAATTGAACATGCGCCAAAGGAGATGGTTAGAATTGATCAAAGACTATGATTTAAGTCTGCACTATCATCCGGGAAAAGCCAACATAGTGGCTGATGCTTTGAGCCGCAAGCCCTATGTGAACGGACTTACAGCGGGTGAATTGCTGATACGTCTCAAACGTATCTATAATTTTTGAGTGATCCATGCTAGTTTTGTGATATTGTCACATGTTTTTACTGTCAATTATATCATTTTTATGCATTTTGTCGGACTAACCTATTGACAAGATGCCCAGTGCCAGTTCCCTGATTTTGCTGTCTTTTTTGTTTCAAAAATTTACTTCTGGAAATATTCTCGGATCGTGCTGGAAATTTATGGGGAATTTTTATTTGCCACGACGAAGTACCAGACCAAAGGAGAGCTGGAGGGGAGGCCCACAGGACAGGTGCGCCCCCTGCCGCGGGTCAAGGTGGACCCGCGGGTGGGGCCCGCCCCTGCCCCTGGGACCTCGCCTCGACGCCCTCCGACGCCTATAAATTGCCTTTTACCCTAAAAACATGGAGGCGTCCATTATTTTCCAGAAACTCGACCCCGACGCGCCGTCACCGAAAACCCTAGTTCGGGGTCCAATCTGAAGCTGATCCCGACAATCTGCCAGAGGGGAGATCGATCCCGGAGGGCTCTTCATCGTCAGGCCTTCCTCCGGGATGATTTGTGAGTAGTCTCACCTTGGACTACGGGTCCATGGCAGTAGCTAGTTGGTAGTCTCTCTCTCTTGTGCTTCATATCTTATGATCTTGTGAGCTGCCTAACATGATCAAGATCGATTATTGTAATGCTATGTGATGTGTTTCCTGGGATCCAATGGATTATGAAGTTATGTTCAGATTGTGCATGATTCTTATATGAGTAATTTATGTTCTTCCATGCTCTCCGATGTGCGTAGTTACTTTGGCCAAGTGATTGTGTGTATCTCCAAGAGAGGGTATTTATGCTAGATAGTGGGTTCATGCCCCCTTTTGTTCCTGGGCACGAGTGACAGAAACGTCTAAGGGCGAGGGTGTGCTGTTGCTACTAAGGGTAAAATAGCGGTGTTAATGTCTCTTTTGATATTAGTATTGCTTACTTCATGCACTTTACTTAATGCAATTGTCTGTTGCTTGCAACTTAATACCTTTGGGTGACAGGCTGGATAGCGATCCCACGGTGGACTTTTTAGACAAAGACGCAGTTGGACTCAACGGTCTTTGTTCCTTGTCGTGATGCCTCCATACATATTATCATGTCCTTTTTTCATAGCTAAATTGGGTTTGTGTCATGATCTTGTCAATTGCCTAGCTGTAATTCGTTCACCCATCACATGCATATTTTATTTACTTGAGAGACTCCACTAGTGAACCCATGGCCCCCGGTCCATCTTTTTACATTGTTTACAACCTCATTTACTTGCTTTTAATCATCATTGCTCCTCTGGTCACTTTTCATATTTCATCATACAATTAACCGCTTTGTTTTCTGCGAGACCGGAAAGATTGACAACCTTTCCGCCGTTGGGGGCAAAGTATTTTGGTTGAGTGTGTGTAGGTCCACGTCTGTTGAAGGTCAAGCACCAGAGATCTTCAACATTCACCTCGTTGTTGATTTCAAAGTCCTACTGGTTCGATAAACCTCGGTTCGTTAAACGAGGGAAAACTGCTACTAGCTGCAATTCCGCCTTCGCTTGGGGCACCACCCAACTTATTTTAATACAGCAGCAATTGCCTGAAGACCTATGTAAGGGATTTAAGGACGTTAGGTTGGAAGTTGTACCTGAAGGGTCCTTAGCATCATTAGAAGTACAACCTCTTTTGATGGACAAAATCAAGGAAGCTTAGAAAGGTGGTAAAGTAATGGAGGAAATCAAGAAGAATCTGAGTGAAGGCAAGGCCAAAGGTTTTCGGGAAGATGAACATGGTACCCTATGGTATGAGAAGCGTGTTTGTGTTCCTAAAGATGATGATCTTAGGAAGTTGATACTTCAAGAAGCTCATGACTCACCATACTCCATACATCCGGGTAACACCAAGATGTATATGGATGCGAAGGAAAGATTCTGGTGGAATAATTTGAAGAGAGATATTTCGGAATATATTGCCAGGTGTGATGTGTGTAGTCGAGTGAAGGCAGAACATCAAAAGCCAGCAGGATTGTTACAACCCTTACCCGTACCGGATTGGAAATGGGAACAGATTGGAATGGACTTCATCACCGGTCTGCCCAAAACTAAATCAGGGTATGATTCTATTTGGGTTATTGTCGACCGTCTGACCAAGGTAGCTCACTTCGTGCCTATGAAGACTACCTATACCAGCGCCAAGCTAGCTGAAATATATATGAAGAGAATTGTGTGCTTACATGGAGTGCCCAAGAAGATTGTTTCTGATAGGGGTTCTCAATTCATTTCTCATTTCTGGAAACAGTTACATGAATCATTGGGGACTAGGTTAGAGTTCAGCACAGCGTTCCACCCACAGACGGATGGACAGACTGAAAGAGTAAATCAAATCCTAGAGGATATGTTGAGAGCATGTGCATTAGACTATAAGTCTAGCTGGGACGACAATCTTCCATATGCTGAGTTTTCATATAGCAATAGTTATCGAGCCAGTATAGAGATGTCTCCATTTGAAGCCCTGTATGGAAGGAAGTGCACTACACCACTACTATGGAGTGGTGTAGGAGAACGTAGTTTGTTTGGTCCTGACATAATCAAGGAGGCCGAAGAAAAGGTCAGACTAATTAAGGATAGACTGAAGATCGCACAATCCAGGTAGAAAAGTTATGCTGATTCCAAATGAAGAGAGGTCACCTACGAGGTCGGCGATAGAGCCTATCTTAGAGTCTCACCACTACGTGGAGTGAAGAGGTTTGGAATCAAAGGACCCTACAAGGTTCTGTCTCGTAAAGGAGAAGTGGCTTATGAATTGGAACTACCGGAAGTTCTTTCAGCAGTTCACAACGTGTTTCACGTCAGCCAGTTGAAGAAGTGTCACCCAAAAATGGCAGAAACTCCACTAAGGGATACAGTGCCACTAGAAGAAGTGCAATTGGAAAGTGATCTCACTTATGAAAAGAAGCCTATAAATATTTTGGAGACAACCGAACGAGTGGAATCAAGACTATCAAATTTTGCAAGGTTCAGCGGAATCACAACACAGAGGAAGAAGCAACTTGGGAAAGAGAAGATGATCTTCGGGAAGACCACCCTCACCTATTTGCTAGCCAATCCGAATCTCGGGGTGGAGATTCACCTTAAGGGGGTTAGGTTTGTAACATCCCAAGTTTCATAAAACTAAAAATTCATGCATTGCATGCATCATTTCCGTGCATTGTTGCAATTAGCATTCCTGGTTTGCTTGATTTCCAAAAAGAATCAAAGTTATTTTCTTTATTTCTTTATGCCCAAGGGCATTATGGTTAAAATTTGGGTAAAAATGTTCCCAAATGGTATTTTATGATAAAAGATATTTTTACAAAATTTTACAAACTGTTTTGAATCAATTTGGATGTGTATTTCAAAAGTTATGCATTGTTTGTTTTTCTGAAAAAGAAAAAAATGGTTCAAAAAAAAGGGGAAAGCCAGGCCGGCCGAACCAGCTCAGCCCGAGCCAGCCCAGCAGAAGCCCGGCATCGTCCCCACGCCCGCAGCCTAGCGGCAGCCCGATAACCATTCGCGCGCCCCCTCTCGCTGCCACCGCGGCCCCACATGTCGGCACCGACGGCCACGTCACCATCATTCTCCTCGCCCCCCTAATCACGCTCGCGACCGCGTCCGGGAACGGCCGAATCAATTCGATTGATTCCGGGCGTTTAAGGACGGGATTGTTCTCTCGATCGCACCTACTTAAACCCCTCCCCGCCCCCTCTCTTTTCCCCAAAGAAACACCCTCCGAGAGCCCCCAGGCTGCTCGGATTTCTCCACCAAACTCCACCACCCGCCGTCGGTGCAAGCTCTGTTTCCGGTGAACGTCGACGACCCCGAGCTCCCCCTTCTCCCCCTTTCGCTTTTTCACTTCCTTGCGCACCTCAATGACACCATTTGTTTTTTTTTCAGCACCAGATCGACGTGCGCGTCTGCGACCGAGCCCGGCCGCCGCCATCCTCCACTCCGGCGAGGAATTGAAGGAGAACCAGGACGCCCCGACACCGACGACCTCGCCACCGCACCCGCCTCGATCTCCCGCTCATCGTGGTAACGCTCTTCGTTCCCCGATCCCTCTGGTTGCGCCGGAACGTGGCATGCCGCTCCGTCACCGCCATTCGCCGCCGCGCATAGAAACCCTAGCGCCGCCTACCTCCGGTATAATAAATCCTGGCCGTCAGATCTAGATCTGACGGTTCCTTTTTAAAACTTATACCGAATCGGTATGTTTAGATCTGGGACGTCCTTTCTACATAAAATCCAACGGTGCTGTTTTATTTCCTTCCCGAACCGGTACCAACCAACCACAGATCGCCACGTCGCCCTATTCTTTTCTGTTATTTTGTTTTTAGACAGAATAACCTCCAGTTTTGTAAATTCAATATCTTTTGAACCACAAATCCAAATTTAGTGTTTTTGATGTCTATGGATTTAGAAAAATGAGTAGAATACAGTAGTATTTATTTTGTTAATTTTTGTTACGTGCATAAACTTGCTAATTGAAGATTGTTTAATAACTTGTTTTGGCTACAATTAGAGTTTTATAAATCCTTTTTGAAATTGCAGAATCTTTGTTTAGTTGTCCTCTGTCCAGTAGCACTGTTCACCAAATTTTATAAAGAATTTAAGTACAGAAAACCTTTAATTTTGTGTTGTTACTTTTTTTGAGTGACTTGAGAATGTTACTTTTTTAAATTAATTAAAATTTGTGGCATCATGCATATAGTAACAACCAGAAAGTAACTTGTATTTGTGTTATTGTAAGTTTGCACATTTTCATGCATGGCATATTTTGTTTTGTTTTGTTTTGTTTTGTTTTGTTTTGTCACATGTGTTGATTTGTATGTTTATTTGTGTGTTTGCAATTTTGTTAGATTATTCGGAGGGACCCGAGGACTTTTGCAGCTGCTACTCCTGCTCTTCTTGCTGCCAAGGCAAGTGGGACATTCAAAAATTTCCTAAGTATTTTTGTCTATGCATGTGTAGATATTTCTAGTAGTATGCATGTTAGGTGTTCACTACTGCTATGCAAGACTTGTTTGAAATAGAACTCCTTATTCCTATGTGTCTAGAATCCTATTTGATAACTTAGTAGAAATTATGAAATGCTATGCTATGAGTTTTTCTATAAAAAGCTAAATTCTACTAAGTAAATGAAACTCCTGGGTGGAATTGTTTGTTGAGGATGATGTGAGTGGAGTGGCTACCCATGGGCCATTTCTATGGTTGTCTTGGGTACGCTCACTTGTGGATGGCTACCCAAGAATCAAAGGGATTTGAAGTTACTCCAAGTGAAGAATGCTTTTCGTGCAGCCACATGTCATATGGGCTCTGGCTTGACTTAGTAGGTTGTGTTGACCTGGCCAGCGGGATCTGAAGATGTAGGGGAGTAGGTGGAGGTGGTCTCTCTAGAGCGCATGGGAAAGCACTTCTGAAGGGTCTCGTCTCAATCTTCTCCTTTCCTTTTCAATTCAAGAAGAGTCAAGGTCAGAATGGGCTGATTGAGTCAAGTGGTGAAGGTCCACAACCTATGCAGAGTGTCGAAAACTAAGTACTTAGCCGTGTCCCCGGCTACGGACATTTCTGAGAAGCTGAGCAAGGACGTCAACGGAGGATCCCATCATTCTAACTTCTAAAATAAAATTGAAGGGTGAACAAGGGTAGGAGACTAATTTGGATGCGTTCCAAAGCTCTCATGAATAGAAGAAAGAAGTTTTACAAGTTAGGAAAAATTGTCTTTATGCAAAATGGCCTTCAAACTCCACAAGCCAAATATGCATATAGATTATTAGAGTTTTTCCACTATGAGTCCACAAAGTGTCACTTGCCAGTTCCATTCCATATGGTTCTGACCAATCTTTTCGCTGCAAAGCTTTCCGTGTTGCAGGTTGTTCCGACGAAGAGTAAAGTTTCACTTAAGGGTTTCGAGTCTTCAACCAACATGTTCGCCTGTGGCTGCATGAAGATGATGAGGGCTCCATGAAGAATAAAGGTATTTCCGTTGTTTACTCTTTGAGCTAGCCTTGAGCTATGCAAGTTGTAATAAATATTTTCCTAAGTACTTGGATTATTCGTCTAATAATTGATGCACTGTTGTGATATTCATCTTAACTGTGTGTGCAAATGATTCGATCCAGGGATTTGCAATATACACAGGGATCTTGCCTATATTTTAAGTGCAGGTCCGCTACAGAAACCAACAGATCTGACAACACCTACTCTCACTGTCCCTTCGGCGACGCCAGAAACATTGACGAGGTAGGGACAGGCCGGAGAGACCTTATTCCAAGACGCCATCGTCTCCACCACCACGCCAATGCCGCTATGGAGTCCAAAACCAAAACCAAACCCTAACATTAGGGACCTTGTAACAGCGCCGAGTGCAGATCCAAGGTCCCCACCCCCTCCCGCCGCCAGAGCGACAGTCAGAGGAGGCGAGGACCCGTCAAAATCCGGCGAAGGAGACGAAGGCGATAGATGACGGCGACGGTGGTAGCTAGGTAAACAATGCAACTTCGATAAACCTTTCCTGTTGGTTGGCCGCTATTGGCCAATTCCTATTTGCCGCCCGTTTGGGCATCATCGCGCTGTCTGAAGGATTTCTGTAACGGGCCGGTCCATTAGAGCAGTTTCATTTTCTATTTTTCTGATCTTCTCTTTTTCTTTTATGTATGGTTTTTCTATTTTTCCTTTTGTTTTTTCGTCTTATTTTTTCACTTTTTTATGATTTTAAAAAATGATCATATTTAAAAAACTATTTGAAAAAAATCAGTTTTGAAAATGTTTAGATTTTGAAAAACGTTTATATTTGAAAAAGTTAAAAGAAATGTTCAAATTTAAAAACTTTCGGAATTTGAAAAATGTTCAGACTTGAAAATGTTTAGGTTTAAAATTTTGTTGGATTTTAAAAAGGCTCTGATTTGAAATTTGCTCAGATTTTGACAACACAAAAATAAAATAAAATGCAAATAAAAGGCGTGTAAAAATGAAAGTGCGTTGTGGGCCGCACATGTGAACTCTAAGTTGTATAGTTATGCAGTTTAAAAATCACTTCAAAATCTTGAACGTCAAGGGACCAACAGGTTCTGCAGGTGATAGATCATCATGTAGAGCTAGTCTAGTATAGTTTCCGGATGTCAAAAGAATTAATTGCTCACAATAAGAGAACTGCTACAGATGCAATCGTATATTCAGCCACTTGTAGAGCACATAAATCAACCGTAGTCTGTAGAGCACACAAATCAACTGGAGGCACTTGTAGAGCAAACAAATCAAACATACCGTATAATTTATACAAATCCATCAGAAAAATCGGAGGAGCAGCCATAGGGAAGAGACCAAGAGGAGCGCCCACTCGACAGCTCCCTCCTGTACACGGACGGCGTACGGCGGACGGCCGGCAGCCCCGCGCTAATCGTAGCCGCTCTCATCTAGGGGCCGGGCATATCAGACGGGCCGGTAGCAGTGGCGGTCAGCTGCCTGCGGCGGCGACGGATGCTTCGCTGGTGGTGGCCGGCTGCCTGCGGCGCCGCCGGACAATTTCGATGGTGGCGGCTTGCTACCTGCGACTGCGGCGAACTGCTTCAGTGATGGCAGCCGTCTACCTGCGGTGGCGACCAACACTATCCTAGCGAGGAAGAGGAGGAGTCAACAGGGCATCGACGGAAATGAGGTAAACTGGGATATGCTCTGGCAGCCGGCTCGCGAGCCGTATGAGCCGAGCCTCGAGCCAGACGAGCCGAGCCACGAGCCAGGTTTACATGAAAATTTTAGCAGCAAGCCGAGCCAGGCTCGGCTCGAGTTTTGACGAGCCTGTCCGAGCCGAGCCACGAGCCGGCTCGGTTCGGCTCGTTTCCACCCCTAGCCGCACTACTACAGAATAGGCTATTACTGGCGCACCAATTTGGGATTCTGTGGCGCATCCTGGAAAAAGAGGGATGCGCCACAGAATCGTCGCCACTAAATTATATTTCTGTGGCGCATGGGGCCATATGCGCCACAGAAATATTTTGGAAAATTTTGAATCTGGAAATTCAAAAAAATCTGGAAAAAACAAAAAATGAAATATTAGTGGCGCACAGAATAAAATAAAATACAAATAAAAGGCGTGTAAAAATGAAAGTGCGTTGTGGGCCGTACTACTACAGAATAGCTATTAGTGGCGCACCAATTTGGGAATCTGTGGCGCACCAATTTCTGGAAAACCAAAATATTTGATTTTTTTTCCAAATTTTCTGAATTTTTTAACCCATATCAAATGATGACTTCCCGCTAGGTCACCCATCCTCAAATTGCTCCAACCCAAGCACGCTTAACTTCTAAGTTCTATTTAGAACTGCTACCCTTATGCTGCTCAAGTTCTTATTGATATAAGTATGATATCAATCATCTTAAGCCTTGTATGTGTATATATATGTGAATGTAGTTTATGTGTGGTATGTATATATACATGTGTTTTTAAATTTCGAAAAAATCAAAAACTTCAAAAGTTTCAAAAGCAAATCCAAAGTTTCAAAAAATCCCAAAAAAATTCAAAAATTTCACAAAATAAAAAAATCCAAAAAATTCAAAAAAATCGAAAATATCCGAAAATTTTTGAAAAAATAAAAAAATCCAAAGAATTTAAAAAATTCTAAAAAATCCAAATGTAATAAAAAATTGAAATATGAATTGTGGCGCATGTTGGATGTGCGCCACAGAATTGTGGCTTTCTGTGGCGCATCTAGCTATATGCGCCACAGAAAGACATATTTCTGTGGCGCATTCGGTTTTCGTGCGCCACTGAATTTCAAAATTCTGTGGCGCATGCAAAACTATGTGCCACAAAAATATTTTCTATGGCGCATGGCTGTTTGGTGCGCCACAGAATGTGGTTCCACCTATAGCTAGTTTCCTAGTAGTGCCGGCCCAACTCACCAGTCTGGGTGCGCGGTGCGGGCACCTATTTCCGCTAAGGGCGGTGTATAAGAGCTTCCCGGGTCTTGTTTCATGGTTTTGTCGCGAAAGATAGACAAATCAAATTGGAAGGTGTGGGTGAGGGGGTGGGGCTATTTTCTCCTCCCATGGGGGGACTGACAGCTAACATGTCTCTATGAGTTACTTCCTACGTTTAAATTATAAGATGTTTGAATATTTTAATTTAGACTACATACGAACTGAAATGAGTGAAGAAACACATTAAAACGCGATATGTATACATCTGAATTAGAAAAAACCTTAAACATCTTATAATTTGGAACAACATGCGGTTTTTTAGTAGAACCTAAAATATCAATTTTAGTAGAACCTAAAATATCAATTTTACTTTACAATGACAATGACTACCAAAATACATATTATGTTTGAAACGGTGCGGTTTTTCATTTGATAGTAACATTCAATATAGGATATAAAAATCCATGGATGATCCTGAACTGATTCCACTTATCAAAGACTCCATCTTTTGGTGGGCAATCGAAAACTTACGCTACAAAATCGGCATATGATGTTTGGTTTGAAGGAAGCACCATATCCAAAAATGACAGCATGAACTGGAAAGCTTGGCTCTGGTTAAGTGTAGGTTCTTCCAATGGCCGTGGTGCAGGTCCTCCTGAGGCATGACTGGGATAACAACAATTCATGTATGTTCAGCTTCCGTAATTTGGAAATTGCTCAGCAAACGTAATTTGAATGCCCCTTGTTGAAGCAAGGTTGGTCCCGACTCAGCAATTAGATCTCACCGTCACCTTGGCAACCATATATATATTGGCATGCATATGCCCTAATTATGGTAGGAGTAGGATCTAGGTATGTCAACGAGGCCTTGTTCGCCATAAATTCACGGGGAATTCATTTATTTTGGGTGATTTTGTGGAAATTTGATCCCCGCCATGGGATATGGGGATGGACAGTAGAAGGTATCTCCACTCCCTGTCCCCACAATACCCGTTACTCCCTATGTTTACAAATGTAAGACGTTTTAGATATTTCAAAGTGAACTAGATACACACTATAATGATCATTAAAAGTAGACTAGATACATACTAAAATAGGCGAATCTACTAAAAGCTAAAACGTCCTATATTAGTAAACGGAGGGAGTATATGTTTATGTGTATCATACAGTTATATGCAATAACTTGATATCAAGTCTAGTATGGTATGTGTTAATAACATATCAGTATTCAATATGTTGATATAAGCAGCACTCGAGCTGGGGCAGAGCGGCGTGCGCTTGAAACATTCACATGAATCGTCCCTTGAAATCCAGTTTGTTAACTTGCAGGGCATTGGCTCCTTGTACCGTTTGAAAATTTTGGTTTATTAGCATTAATTAAGTTAACAAGTTTAAAATCTAGTCAATTTAGATCGTGATCGCCACACGTGACTGATCGGTTTTCCTCCTATATACGACCTATCGGCCACCACCAAATACACACCTAAACAATATAGGGTTTTAACCTCATCTCGATGCTTGCGTTGCCATCGTAGTTTACCATCCCAAACGCTAGTGTGTGCACGCGTGAATGGAAAAAAATGTCACCGGAACCACTCGCCCTTGTGATCCTGGACGGTAGAGGGGAAATTAAGTGTTTGAGAAGCGCTTTTTGCGGCTGCTCACATTTTTCATGATGGGTCATCTACCATCTAAGTCGGGTGGTGCTGTATATCAACGTCTTCTTCGACCGGTATTCACTAACATTATCATCAATAATTTCACATTTACATCGAGTGTAGTGACTTTATTTACAAACGATTAGTACGTACGACCGCTTTAAGCTATCGCTTAAGCATGTTTTATGATTACATGTTTCTATTTAACACGTTGTGTAATCCATCTAGTATGTTGGTGAATTTATCCTAAGTCACGATATATATTCTGAATTTAATCATGAAAATACCTAATTATCCAATAGTAGCAATTAGAGGCAAACATGATGATGTTTCATTTTATGAAATGGAACAGGTGACCTTCCGGAGCCGCTAGGGAGACTTATGTGGGATGATCAAGCACGGAGGCCAAGCCGTCCCCTAGTCTTGCGGCGATGGCTGTTATCCTTGGTCGCCTTCATCTGGGGGGGGGGGCGGGGATCGAGGCTAGGGCGATGCCCCAGTCGGGGTGGCGGTGGTGATCTCCTGTGAGGACTATCTGGCGGCGGAGGCGCATGGATTTGGGGGATCCTTCTTGTTCCCTAGGCCATGGACTCTCCGCTGCCCTTCGATAGCTGCCGGGAGATCGTGGCGCGGGTTGCCTTGGCCCTTCTGGCTGTGGCCTGGCGCGAGCCAGAGCCGCAAGGAAGGGCGGGTGGCGCGTCCGCGCAGGAAGTGCCACGGTTGCCTTATCCTCTGTTTTCTAACCGGTGGCGTGGGGGCCTGCTGGTTTTTCTTGAATAATGGAGGCGGTCCTAGGGTTCTTCTCATGCCAAGACGGTGTGATACGTCCATTTCGCATCACTATTGTACATCATAATTTGTCTTTATTCATTGACATATTTGATATTTTGGGAAATAAGTCACGGAGCCAGAAGGAGGCACGGAGGCGAGCCACCAGGGCAGGGGCGACCCCTGGCTGCGGGTCCACCTAGGGCCGTGGCTGGGACCCGCCCCTGGTCCCTGTGGCCCCCCTCCGGCACCCCTTCGGCGTATTACTTCCCTTTCACCTAAAAACATTAGGGGCATCCACCAATAATTTTTCCGCCGCCTCTGCGAGGCGGAAATCGGACAAAAAAGAAGGGCTCCAGCAGGGAGAAATCTGCCGGGGAAATTCCCTCCCGGAGGGGGAAATCGCCGCCATCGTCATCGCCATCACGCCGGGCATCATCGGGATCGTCATCAACATCATCTCCACCACTAGCACCATTGTCATCATCATCTCCCCATCTCATCTCGCTGTAGCTTTTGACGTTGTGACTTGTCTAGTTCATTGGGATCACTTCCCGGGTGTTGATTACTGTTTGTAGTTGATGCTTGTGAGTTTTACCGGTGAATATCGTTACGGTCAGATTGTTACCCATATTCATACCACCTCTGATCATGATCTATATGATGTCTTGGTGAGTAGTTCGTTTGGTTCCTGAGGACATGGGAAAAGCCTAGTTGCTAGTAATTGCATAATGTTGAGTAATATTTAATTGTTTGATGATTAACTAGCATAGTGGCCCGCGCACATGCGCAGACAAGAACTTTAATGTTCGTCGGACATTTTTATACTCTTTGTCAACCATAATATGTGTCAAGGTGAATATCAACAAACTATTTACATCAAATCATTTGATAGCATACTAAAGCATGATCTCGATCTTTATTGATCTTTGCCCACTTTATTTCAGTGGATCACTAATAAATTCATCGTATTTCGTATATTTATTTTGAATATGAACTAATACAAATTCTTGACCAAAACAAAGTAATTATGATAGACATCATAGTATATTTTGCTTGACCCAGGTAGATATGTGCCCAGCACAACA
The DNA here is from genome assembly GCA_012064385.1 of Puccinellia tenuiflora. Taxonomy (NCBI): domain Eukaryota; kingdom Viridiplantae; phylum Streptophyta; class Magnoliopsida; order Poales; family Poaceae; genus Puccinellia; species Puccinellia tenuiflora. The sequence goes on along the minus strand of QRDG01000107.1, from coordinate 408,122 downwards.
CTCATTTGAATGCGGCCTTGTGTGACAGACGAAAGAAAGGGGGCCATTGCCCTTTTTATTCACTTAGTCATCCCATACACCCTATATATCAACGATTTCAACAAATGCACACATATATATTGTTAGACACTACAAAGGAAAATAGTATTGTGTTGCGGAACACCCACACAACCTTTCACTTTTTTAACACATTACACATCCTAATTATAATATTTTATTTAGACACCGGCACGTAGTAGTTGTAGTTAAAAGGTAATGCTGGTGCAAAATCAATGTAAAATAATGGATCCTGATCATGTATTCATGTGTTCTTGGAATGCTCATTTGCTCCTCTTTCATATCCTCATGTACGCTGCCGCTGCCGCCGTATTCGCGTAGGTTTCCCCGTCCAGTCGATTCACTTTCCGTGCAGGCGTGCATGCGCACCGTCATTATGTTTCAATCGTGCCTCATGCATACGCCATCTAGCCGTGGAAAACATGGATCGATGGATTGAGGAATTGCCTCATGCATGTCGCATGGAATACGGGATAGTAGACCATGCATCCTTTAACACACGATTTTATATCGAAGGGCCAAACTAATACTCCCTCCGTTCGCTGTTATAAGACATTTTTAATTTTTATGATGATGCATGTATCTAGACACGTTTTAATGTATAGATTCACTCATTTTAGTCTGTATCTATTCCATATTGAAATATCTAAAAAGTTAAGTAGTGAATGAAAGGGAGTAGCAATGAGATACATATCAAGCAGCATACTACTATTTTCTAACGGAAGAAAATTTGTATCAAGATAATACACCCAAAGGGCTAATGCGTAGCGCCCCTAACGTTAAAAACCAATTTACTAATCAAATATAAAGAAATATAAATGGTAATGTAGAAAGTTTTGAGAGTTGATCAACCTGAAATTTTAGGGGTGCGGGTTCCAATCTTAATGGCACCAGCTTCCTAAAAAAAAAAGTAAAACCGATAGTGGGAAAGTTTAGATATATCCATTAGATATTTGCATGCACATTATTTGTACCATGATTTGTACGATTATCACAAAGAAATTGTCTTCTTTGACTTATTTTGATGCCACATAAATATGTAACATAATGGAAAGTGTTATCGCTAATATGCTGTTATAATGTTGTTAATTTATAGAGAACACCAACAGAATAGTGCAACAAAATTGAGGGGAGGAGTAGTGCAAAAAAAATCAAACAGAAGATATCAATTAACACATAGAAACATACATATCAAGGAGACAAGTATGTATGTACAAAGATGCTCACCTGCAAATGAAAAATCCGATAGGTGCTTTTCCTCGAACAATACAATAACTTTTAGAAAGTAATACTATACGTATGTAGCCTTCTTATATGATTAAAGAACACAAAAGATGTAAATATATTAATAACCAAAGCTAATATATAGAGACCACCTCTTTTTTACCTGTCCGTTTGCAGTTGCTTGTTGGGATGTTGTCAATATTTCTTGGGATTGCTCTCAGCCAATCTTTGCTCACTTTGACCCAGCTAATATTGAGTTTGATGGGCCATGTTTTGTAGAGATCTCGGTTTGTGTTGGGGCAGTACTGAGCGTCCCCCGGGAGATCGGAGGTTTCCATCCCCCGGGTCTCCTGAGCGACACGTGTCCACCTTTTTCTTTTCAAATCCCGCTTTTGCTACTAGGTAGCAAATAACGGTACCGCGGTAGCGAAATAAATAAGCTATTGCAGCAAAAAACGATTTGAACATAAAATAGAAAAAAGAACCGTCGGACAGAGAACTCGCCGGAGACTTCGCCGGAGACATCGTAACAAAAAAAATTATGCTATCATAGCAAAAATCGACCCCGTCATCGTAGCAAAAACTCGACCCCGTCGAAGACCTTGCCGGAAACGTCGTAGCAAAAACTTACACTTTTGTAGCAAAATCACAGAACAATTGTAGCAAAAAAAATCATATTGTAGTTTCGTAGCAAAAAAATCTTCATGTGATGCAAATATAGCACAACAATTGTAGCAAAAAAAATCTCATGTGATGCCTCCCAGCAGGTAGTAGCACCGCCGTGCCCCGGTAGCAACGCGCCTCCTCCATGGCAGCACCATCGCTGTACCATGGAAGCAAGACGCCTCCGTCATGGCTGTTGAGGCTCGGGAGCACCGCGCCTTCCTGCAGGTAGTAGCGCCGCCGTGCGCCGGTAGCAACGTGCCTCCGCCATGGCTGTTGAGTCTGAGCACCACGCCTCCCCCGCAGGTAGTAGCGCCGCCGCGATGGTAGCAACACACCTCCGCCATGGCAGCACCACCGCTGTACAATGGAAGCAATGCACCTCCGCCGCGGTTGAGCCTCGGTAGCACCATGCCGAGGCTCCACGCAGGTAGCACCGTGCCGCCATAGCTGTTGAGGCTCCGCCATGGCTGTTGAGGCACGGGAGGACCACGCCTCCCCCGCAGGTAGCAGCGCCGCAGCGCCGGTAGCAACCGACCTCCGCCATGGCAGCGTCGGACGCGAATCGGGCCTGACCACGCCGGGGAGGCGTCAGCTCGCCGGATTTTTGCCGGCCATGGAGGGCATGCGAGCGAGGGCTGCCAACATCGCCGCCATCGTTGAGTCCAGCGTGCGAGCAAGGGCCGCGAGATGGGTAGCAGCGGGGCTGCGTCGAAATGGGGAGCAGCGGGGCGGCGTCCCGGTGAGAGAGGAGCAGCGGCGCGTGGGAGAGAGAGCAAAGAGCGGCGCGTGCGATTCGGTTTGGGGATGGAGCTCACGGGAAGAGAAAGAATAATAGAGGAGGGAGACGATACGAGGAGATAAGGTGGGCTCCACCAGGACGCGTGGCGCGCTACGGAACCAGAGGACGGAACGCTTCGATCCCCCGGGGGAGTACTATCATTTCCCTTTGTGTTGCCTGGTGTATATGGAAGGAAAGAACTGATTATATTTTCAAATCCCAGGAACCATCTATCGATCATCGCAAGGCACGATTCCGATGTGACATTCTTCTCCATCGGTATAGAATCAAGCCTTCCCCAATGCAACAACTTCTAGATTGGGTCTTCTCTACCTTTGCGTAATAGTATAATGCATCTGTCTGCACATTTTTACCCCCCTTGAGACCCTACGCTTGTAATCGGTTCGTCTGTACATTGTAAATACTCCCATTTTTTATAAAGAAAATACCACACCGTAGGGGTTTTTTTCCCTACGGTAACACTGTAAAAAAAAACAAAGCTAGTATAATCACTATACCAAAAGAGTAGACAAAAGTACAATTTAAGCACAATATTGATGGCTGATCCTAAACTGCAAAAGTTCTACATCAAGAACAACATAAGGGCTGCAGTATTCTATAATATCCTCAAGAAAATCGGGAGTGCGACAACGAATCATAAAGGAGAAGGCAGTATGTTTCGTTTTTTCTCTATACTAAAGCAAGAGATGTAATTAATCATTTACTGAAATAATGTACACATAAGTAATATAGGCTGAATTAGGTACTAAGAGAAAAAACAATATAACATATGAATCATAGCTAGATGTTCTTGACGATCATCTTGGTGAAGACATATTGAGTTAAATATTAGCTTGCTTAGAATGTATCTTCATAGTTTGTATGCCAAGTAAAAAAAATCATGTCATATCCATTGTCGTCCAGTAGTGTGCAAATTTTCAGGAGTGGCCCTAATCTGACATGACCTATAGAATTTTAAAAGGCTAACTGAGCTGAAGTTACTCTTTGATTCCATTAGAGATCGGGAACCTCGTGTGTCGGCATGCATATTTGTGATCTGACATATTTATTCTATCTTCATTATTCATTCCTGATGCTCTTGAACCCAACAGGATAATCATATGATTATGGACCTTGTCCTTTCCTGCAGTGGCGGACCTAGGGCCGACCTTTTGGGGGGGGGGGGGGGGGGGGGCAAATGGGCTGGGGGGGCTAAAGCATGACCTCCAGGCTGATTTTCTCGGATAAATGGGCCAAATAGCTGTACAATATAGGTTGTTTCTCTGTGGGCTGGGGGGCGACGGCCCAGGTTGGTCTCCACTAAGGTCCGCCACTGCTTTCCTGTACTCAAAACTGAAGTCGCCGAGAAGATGTATCAGCTTGTAAGCAAACCTTTACTAAGCTGATAATTTTTTCTTAATCTACCTAAAAATAAAATAAATGATCAAATATGTATCAGGTGCATGGTACCCGAATTTATAAAGTATGCATTCACATGGGATTGAGATTAGCTTTGCAAATGGCATTTATGAGTGAAAGTTGATGTATAACTAATGTATTCAGATAACATAATAACATCGTATATCTGGTATCTGTGATATGACAAAAGAAAAGCCAAACTAGAAGGAATGTGCACAACCTAAATTGGGGGTTATGCGTAAGAATTAAACATATACTAAAAAAACTAGTCAACATTCTAAGCTGCTTGCAGTATGCACCCTTAATGGCTAGTATGTTTCAGTGCCATGCTTGCATTGGCACTAAGTAGAAAAGGGGCCTTTAGTCCCGGTTCATTTTGCCCTTTAGTCCCGGTTTGGGACCTGGGACTAAACAATCGGGACTAAAGTAGTCCCGGTTGTACGAACCAGAGACTAAAGAGTCGCCACGTGGCCCGCTGCTGCTAGGCGGACTTTTAGTCCGGTTCGTAACACGAACCGGACTAAAGTTTTTTTTTCTATTTTTCAATTCGTTACGAACCGGGACTAAATTTTTTTCTATTTTTTAATTCAAAAAACGATTTTATTTTTCGATTTTTTTTTCAATCTATGAATTGTTGAACTCGTTAATCTCTCACACCGGAGCCTCTTAATCACACTTAGTTTTTGGTCAAATTCAAATTTTGATCGAACTTCCCGGTCGGTCACCCATCCTCACACTACTCTACCCCTAGCACGCTTAACATCCTGGTTCCTTTCCATCCCCCTTCCTATAATCTACTTCTAACCTTATGTCTATAGTATGGTATTAATCATATTAACTCATGGATAATGTGGGTCACACATTTTTATAATTTTAATTCTAAATAATTATTTAAATATACAAAAATGATTAACAAATCATAATATTGAATAAATATAAAATAAAATGTGTTTTATTATTGTTTTGACATTAATTCATTTAATATGGCATAATTTATATCTTTTAATCTGTAAATCGAAATTGAACAAACAATATGTCCATTATTATCAGAAAAATATGAGGAATCCAAATATGACATAATTATTATATTTCTAATTTATTAAAAAAAATAAAAATCTGAATTTTGAATCTTTTTGAATTTCAAAAATCCAAAAAAAATCAAAACTGCTGGTTGAATTCGGAAAAAAAAATTAGTCCCGGTTGGTGTCTCAAACCGGGACTAAAGGTTCTATCTTTAGTCCCGGTTTGTGCCCCGAACCGGGACTAAAGGCGCGAGCATATTATTTAGTCCCGGTTTGTGCCCCGAACCGGGACTAAAGCTGCTCGACCCTTTAGTCCCAGTTTGTGCCCCGAACCGGGCTAAAGCTGCTCGCCCCTTTAGTCCCGGTTCCAGCCACGAACCGGGACTAATACCCCCATTCGAACCGGGACTATTGGCATTCCGGGCGGTACCAGCTCGAACCGGGACTAATGCCTGCCATTGGTCCCGGTTTGTGTCTGAACCGGGACTAATGGCTTTGGAGCTCCTTCCGAAAGACCCTTTTTCTACTAGTGTGGCGATAGAATTTTACATATAATTTGTTCCTTTGAATTTGGATTATACCAGCTACTTGTTGTTTACCTCTTCACTATGCATGTTTGGACGAAGTTATTTTAGAATTTCTTTGCTAATTTTTTTTTTGACTGAAAAGCCAGTCGGAGCTGTTTTTCATATATGACTAGAAGAAAGGCTGATAGCCGAATGACTCGGTTTATAAGGAAAACCAGGCCGGAAAACCGTACAACTCCTAGCAGCGCTAGGACAGCATCACACGCCGAAGCATGGCACAACAACAGCAGCAATCCACATACAACATCAAGGACGACCTCGTCACCCACACGACACAGGAGCAACACCTCGACATTGTAGAAGCTTCCGGGGCCGCCGCCCCGACTTACATCCGCTCACCGCGCCCTGCGCAGCCCACCAACACCACCTTCCGGGGCCGCCGCCCCGACGTAGCACCACTCGCACGGAGTTACAGCACCGCACGACCTGGAACCTCACAGCCCTAGCTGCAGAGGACAGCCAGTCGCAGACCACGGTCGCCGCACCAACTCCGGGGCCGCCGCCCCGACTTCCAGTCAACCACCCTCAAAAGGGTGCATCAACCGAGCCGACACCCCCGCTACTCATGTAGACCGAGGTTGCCACTCGACCATGCCGAGCTGCAACCCTTCCTCATAGGGTCGCCGTCGCATAGCTTCCCGAGGCCGCCGCCTCGGCGTACCACCCAGAACCACCCGGGACCGCCGTCCCGGCATCCACCAGCCACAGAAGAGGAGAAGCACGTGTAGCGGGTATAGGCAGGCCCTCCAAGGCGACGCCTCCAAGGAGGTGACGATGTAAACCAACGCCGTCGCCCGCTTCGGTGTCCCGAAGCTAGGGCTTTCGCCCGGAGAGCCCATCACCCCCACGAGGGAGGAGCTCCTCGACGATGCCCCCAAGAAGGTAAACGACGCCAATGGCGCCGCCGTCGTCGCACCAACCGAAGCCGGTTCCAGATTTTCACCCGGAGCTCCTCACGCCTTCGAGTAGACAGGGGCAAACGATTCCAGCAGATCCGAGGCGACAAGCACACCCAAATCGCTAGAGCACTGCACGCTGCACTAAGCCAACTTCTCTGCCGTCATCCACCTAGCCACCTCACGCAACGGCCGAATCCACGCGTACCGGGGGCCGAACAAACTCCCCGGCCACCGTGACGGCGCACGCCGCCGCCCCGGCGTCCTCAACCGATGTCGTGAGCTGCAACGCCAAGAACGCAGCTCACCATCCGCAGGCCCGCTAGCGCCTAGATCCGGCCCGCGCGGGCCCAAATCACCTTGCCCGCCTCACCTCGAGGCCAGGACCGCCGCCTCCTCCGCAGGCCGCCCGGCCCTCGCCGCACCTCGGCCTGCCGACCACCACCGGAGTCCAGGGCCGCCGCCCTGGCTTGCCGCGCCACACGCGCTTGAGACGACGCGAGGTCGTCGATCCGGCTCTCCCCGCACCACCTTTTTGGCGGCGAGGGGCCCGCCGCCACCGCGGCGTGGCCGGCGGCAGCGGCGGCGAGGAGGAGGCCGGCGTGGGGAGCCCCCGGCGGCGCGGTAAGGGGAGCCCTCGGGTCGCCCCTGGGAGGGCGACGCGAGGGAGAGTTTTGTACCTCCCAAACCTTTTGCTAAAAAATAGAAAAATAGATTACAATTCACATTTGTATGCTACAAAAGTGAAACGTCGCAACAACAATTTGCTCACAGCATATTAAAACTGGATGAACATGTGTTTCTTGCATGTGACATATATAATGCATGTAGAACAAATACACTTGCCTTGGTGACGCGGCTACTAATCTGATTTCGTATGCCTGTGCGCAACACCTATAAGAAAGATTAATCCCGCAGTTAATTATGCAAAAGTATTAAGTATTGGATTGAGCAGTCAAAAGATAAAAGAGTACAACAGTCACGTGCAAGGCCAGTACCTATCTCTGGGATGTATGCGTCAGGAAAGCGTTTAATCGATCTTGCTTGGTTGTCTTGACAATTCAAACTTCAAATCTGGCCACCTGGCACTGAGAATACGCATGCACAAAAGAAGAGGATTAATTTCCACTAGTCGTCAACCCATGCATTCGCACGGGCTAGTATTTTTTTAATAAAGTTATTCCTAGAAACATTAGTTCTTGTACTTTGGCAACTTATTTATGTATAATATTTTTACATAATTAAATAAATTATATGCATGTTTAACTTAAATGTATAATACAGTTCACATATTTCAAGTTAAAATACTTCTTTTTTTAGTAGTTTCTGCAAAAATGGAGGTGCTATGTAAATGATTTAATGAGCTCAGTGCAATGTATTTGTACCTAATGTAATTTAGGATGAAGAAATTCCATCAGCAAGATAAACTATTTTATTCTTCAGGACAATTAATTGTATGATTTTATCTTTTTAACCAATGAACAAAAATGACATTTCTTTGACATGTATCATAGAACTTTGTGCAAGATTACAGAATTTTTGTGTTTACCAGCTGTGTTGGAGACCAAATAAGCTAATAAACAGCACAGATTCTTCTTGGGAGAGTGTATCTGTTGGTTTTGGTATCGGAAAGATCCCATCATTGTGTCCATGTACGAACAACCTGCTAGAATCCAACCATGTTGGATATCAGGACGGGATAGAAATTGTCGCCAGCAAATATAGGGGAAGTCGAATATCAGAGATGTTTATCAGACAGACAAAATGATTTTACTTTAAGATATTATACTTTAGTAAAGACTTATGCGGAATTCAGGGACACAAACTGAAACTTGATCACGGTTGATAGAGATAGGGCCTTTCTTACTCTCTATGTAAAAGGTCACTTGAAGTAGAAAGATTGTTTTGGGCTGACCTGCTGTCGGACGTGGCATGCAGGACAGTCTAGTTGACGAACGGTTTAGAGTTCAGACATAGGTAGCCTGTTCGTTGATGCGCTTCATTAGTCTTCTACAACAGCTTTAGATCGGCGAACCACATCTTTTACTCCGATCACCAGCTACCTTGTAACACTGATGCACCTCCTCTAGGCTGGAGGCAAAGGATTGCGCATGATAAGTGTGGCGTTAATATATAGAGGATTCTTTGTTTGGAGCACTGATAAATTTCTTTGCTTGTGATTGTGAAGATGTAAACCCACAATTTCACATAGTATAGCATTAGAACATCAAATATTTAAAAAACAAAAGCAGGTCTTTTGAGTAAGACCTACACATATCATGCTGTGGGGTCAATCTATGTGCCACAACTGCAACAAAAAAAGCTACAAAGTTATGCTTTCCATGAATATGATAAATTCTCATTTGTTTAACGGATTCAGGACCAAGGACCCCAGATAAGAAACTTGCCGCAGAAACCTTGTTCACCTGTTTTCATTGACACTGAAAATTTCAGTTTAAACCCATGTAGTATTATTTAGCAAACCTAATATTCATATAGAGCTATGATTTGACTTAACCCTTCAGATTGTAGTTCTGCAATAGATTATTATCCCAAAGATAGTACAAACTCGATTACCTCTGTAGTGAGACCTGCACGTTAAACCAAAATAAGGCAAGAAGCAATAGGCAAACTTCATACGATGGAACGGATTGATCAGATCAATAATTAGTGGCTAGCTGAAAACCAAAACAAAAGATAGGAAAACTACATATGGAGGAACGGATTAATAGAAAAATCATCATGGATTGCAGTGTGGTCGTAACATGAAAGCTAAGAAGATTGAAAGGACCCCCTCCACCTTCCCTGAATCAGTCGGGCAGAGAAGATTCAAAGTCTAAGAAGAACCGGAGAGTAGCGACGAAAAGTTACACGGCAACCTATGCACGCTTACCCTTGTTGCCTCAGTTTGATCTCTAAGGATGTGACCATTATAGCAGATTAGCCTCTGTCATGTGGAATAACTGATGGTCTAAAACTGGCCACCGGCGTCGAACTTTTCTCACTCGCGTGTACAATTCGCTTTCCGTTTCAAACCCGTGATGATGACCGGCACTAGTAGAAAACGGCCCATTGGTCCCGGTTCCAAAGGGCCTTTGGTCCCGGTTTTCTAACCGAGACTAAAGGGTCGGGACAAAAGGGGGGGGCTTTCGTCCCGGTACCTTAAGAACCGGGACCAATGGGCCTCCACGTGGGCGCGCGGTGGGGGCTCCTGGCCGGAACCCTTTGGTCCCGGTTGGTATTACCAAAGAGGTTTCAGCGTTTTGTTCTTTTTTATTTTTTGAGGGGGTTCGATTTTTTTTTGAATTTTTTCGAATTTCTTTTTTTGATTTTTTTTAATATTTCGAATTTTTATCACCCCTAATCTCACCGCACCGTGCACTACTCCACCATCCTCACACTTGTAGGGAAACTTCACGACCGGTCACCCATCCTCACACTGCTCCACCCCCAGCACGCTTAACTTTTGAGTTCCTTCCCAACTAGCTTCCAATATTGCATTGAGTACATCTTGACAATACTATACTATCAATCATATTATCCCATACAATTTGATGGCACATGATATTATTTTTTGAATTCCAACATATATTAACATAAACAACAATGATTAATTAATACTAATCTTTATGCATAAATCAATTATTAATTCCAAAAAAAATTAAATAATTAATTCAAAAAAAAATTGTATTCCCGACAAAAACTTAAATATATTTTTGAATTCCAAACCTATATTAACATAAACAACAATGATTAATTAATACTAATATTTATGTAGAAATCAATTATTAATTCCAAAAAATAAAAAAATAAAATAATTAATTCCTAAAAAATAAAATAATTTGAATTTCTGGTAAAAACTTAAATATTCCTGCACGATGGCACATGATATTATTTTTTGAATTCCAAACCTATATTAACATAAACAACAATGATTAATTAATACTAATCTTTATGCAGAAATCAATTATTAATTCCAAAAAAATAAAAAATAAAATAATTTGGAATTTTCTGCTTAAATCTTCCTGCTTTCATAGTTCCCGTTGGAATTTTGAAAATCTAAAAAATCCCAAACGGGGGGGGGGGGGGGGGGGTAGGCATGAGAGGCTAAATTCTGTTTTTTTTTTCAAAAACCTTTAGTCCGGGTTGGTGGCTCCAACCGGGACTAAAGGTGTAGCCTTTAGTCCGGGTTGGTGGCTCCAACCGGGACTAAAGATGACAACCCTTTGGTCCCGGTTGCACCCACGAACCGGGACCAAAGGTCCAAATAGAACCGGGACCAATGCTTCCCGGCGCCCTGGCCGATGGAACCGGGACAAATGACCCCTTTAGTCGCGGTTCTTTATTGATCCGGGACAAATGGTCAAAACCAAAGCCCTATTTTCTACTAGTGCGGGAGGAGTGGGAAAGACTGCAGATCGTTCATTGGCTACATGGCGGTAGCTGAGTTTCACAGGTCACTGATTCAGCGATTACTCCATCACGCGCCTCGTCCGAGTCGCCGTACGCGAGGATCGCTTGACTTCGAGTGGGTAGATGGAATTGAAGAAAATACTTGAGACACGCCTATGGCACCAAGAAGCATACATGGCGGCGGCGTGGGGATGTGAGGGCATGCAGCCGTGATCGATCTTAACCTCTAGAGTCTTTTTCTTACAACATCTCGTATTTACTATTGGGAGGAGACCAATGAGACTACAACTCAGGTTCGTGCGTATACCAGGTCGCGTGTAATGATTCATCTGACGGCTACGGACACATTATGTGTTAATCGGATGGGTGGAAACTGTTTAACCTCTAGGATTAATCGTGGTGTCTTCTACGGTGCCTCCAATTAGTAAATATATATATATATATATATATAAGAAGGCTCTTATGGAGAGACGTGCGCACAGAAGAAGCATCTAACCCCTTTTTTTTTAATCTTACACGGGTGATCATTAGATCGATCTACAGGACAGCATACCTGAGGCAAGCTTGAGAGCTGAGGCCGGACCACAAACGATGTTCATGCACAGGGTAAAAAGATGAACAGCAGATGCTAATACGGCGGCGCCGCCGGCGCGTGCATAGAAAAGAGGATTAATTTGCTGGCTGATGATGCCAAGGCGGTTATGAAGCGGACATGCGTGAAGATACGCAGGAAAGCATGCAACCTTTTTATCTTACACGGGAGGTCGTTAGATCGATCTTGCAGGGCGCCATGCGTGAGGCAGGTCTAACAGCTGAGGCCTGATGCCCTGATCCCCAACTTTGTTTCTTGCACGGGGAAAAGCGACGAACAGCGGAGGGCATCCAGAAGAATACGGCGGCGGCGCCGCGCCGGGCGTGCCTAAGCTTCATCCATAGCTAGGTCATGGTCATGCATTGTTTTAGCTGCATGGGAGATCGAAGGGTATGGAGAAAACTAATTTAGGGTACTGGCGGGTAAATATTCACAAGTTTGGTGTTAATAGTCTATTTCCGAGATCCAATGGTTCCGATCATTTATTTTGTCTAATGAATGGTCGGATGTTTCTAATTATTGTGGAATTTTCTAGTCTATTTCTCTTTTTTCTGGTTGCCCGTCATGTACTTTTAGTATATAATAGATGTTGTGGTGTTATTCCTCTAGTGGTATTGTGTGAACGTCGACTATATGATACTTCATCTTTTAAGGGTCTAGAGAAATTCATGATGTATTTAGTTTGCTTATGATAGGGTTGCCAGATTGACAGAAACCTGAACCCCAATTCGCAAGCTAGTGCACTTGGGAGTGTAGGATCTCGGAGTTCAAAGTTGTGGTAAGGTTGTTATCTTAATTACTTTTTTGTAGTTGCGGAAGCTTGTAATAGGTTTAATCACAAGTATGCATTTGTCCAAGTAAGGGCGGTGCATTAGCATAGGTTCACCCACACAACACTTATCAAAACATTGAAGATTAATCAATGGCTTGCGATGAAAGTAGCTCGGCAGAAATTCCCATGTGTTCTCACGAACATTTTAATCATCATAAGTAACACCACCGGCCTGTCCTTTCTGCTAAAGAGAGACAATTTGCTACCCGCATGGGTAGCTACACACCAATGTGTTATATGGAGATGCAAGCCGTATGTATCCGTTTTAGCTTGTTTTCCTAGTAAAACATGGATATTTGGTGTACAAAACTGGTTTCAGAATTTTCAAAAAAATATTTTTTGGTCGTCATTTTAAGCTTTTTCCATAGTTGACTTTTTTGTTGACTTTTGGGTCAAACTTTACTAAAAAAATCACATCGGATGGAAAAAAAATTCGAAAAAATTTCAAAATACTTTTAAATAATTCTATCAACTCTACTACTGACATCCCCCGTGTCTACTTGAGTAATCTTATTTTACCATTGCATATACGTTTCGGTCAAACTTAGGGTGTGTAGCTACCCATGGGGGGTAGCAAGTCTTTTCCGTTCTGCTAAAAAGGATTGGGCTACTCGCTGCAACAATAGTTGCAATCTTTTGTTTACTTATTCTTTATTTGCCCATTACAACAAAACCCATAAATATTCCTTTTAGTACTTGCAGTGAAACCTTGCTAAAATCCACTTGTCAACACCTTCTACTCCTCGTTGGGCTCGACACTATTACTTATCGAAAGGACTACGATAGACCCCCTATACTTGTGGGTCATCACGGTGTCTTGCTTGATGTCGGCCTTCATTGATCTGGCCGTTGACGAGTTCCGGAAGGCTCCGCCGGTGATCTCGATTGGGCGCTTGAACACATGTAGATTGCTGGATCAGATGGGATTCGGTCGTGTGCACCCCATTTAAACATGTTGGAAATTCAGGAGGGCGTGACATGAAGCTTTTACCTGCTTTTCACTTTGAAAAACCACTGTTTCCTATAAGAATTAAAGAACACTCTATTGTTACTAGTGTGGTTAATAAAAGTGAAAGAAAAGCTTTAGAACCCGATGAACATATTGAATTGCATCTCCAATAGCTTTGGTACCGGGGGTACCGGGGGGTGAGCTTGAAAAGAAAGAGCCTCCCGGGTCGCTACAGGCGACTCCGGAGGCGCCGCCGCCACCACACAAAGAGCTCCCCCTACAGCCCCATCCACCTCGTCGCCGCCGGAGGAGGCCGTCCGACGGCGGACGGCGGCGGCGGGCGTCCCCCGCTTCATCTTTTAGCCCTAGCGGAAGTCTCCTTCATCCTGTCCGATCTCGATCTGGTTCGTCAGTTATGTGGCCATGGTTGCCATGTTGTCTCCCAGGCCACCGGCTTGCTGATCTTGCCATGAAGGTGTTCAACCAGCCGGATGTGGGCAACAAGTGACCTCTGCGTGAGAGCAGATCGAGTTGCCTGCACCTCCATGATCGTGTCATGGATGCCAAGATCCGTTTTTGGCCACATCTGGCAGGACGATGAGGACGGGCTGGCGAGTTTGGTGCTGCATATGGGGATTTGTCAGGGCACACCCTAGATCAGCTATGCACTAGACGGCCAAGTCCACGGTATGGCAACGGAGGACATCCAGGCGGAACTGTTCCGGCCGCCTCAGGCTATGGAGGTTGGGGATTAGATGCTTGTATTTCGGCTGCCAACGTGCAGCTGCTCCTCGGGCATCCTCCTGATCGGCGACGCAGTCAATTTAAAGGTCTTTGATCCCTGAAAGGCCGCGTCTCCCACCTGCCGACGTTCGGCACGCCGCCGGTGATCTGAACCTTCTACACCTGGCGGTCTACACCTAAACGATGTGCGCTCATGGACCCCGGGATCAGATTGGTTTTGATCGTGCGCGTCTATTCTCAGCCCATTGGGCTTCGAGATAGCGCGTTGTGACACCTTGCTTTATGTCGGCATCCTCGGGCACGCCATGGCATCACTGCTGCGTTTACGAGGTTGCTAACATGGAAGGAACGTTAGGGCGGATTCGCTCGGAAGGTCAGAGGGTCTCGATGGCTCGTATCGAGTTCGAGACTGCTGATTGATGGCGGTGGCAAGGATTTGGATGGGATGAAGACATTGCTTCACAGAGGGTCTCGATGGCTCATATCGAGTTCGAGACTGCTGATGTTGATGGTGGTGGCAAGGATTTGGATGTGATGGAGACATTGCTTCATAGTCCGTTGTGCGAAGATGGTTTTGTTTGTGGTGATTACACGTCAAAACCGTGCATGTGACGACTATGAGCCTGGTGATCATAGTTTTTGCAGCAGTGTTCTCGGCATGAGGGGCGGCAATACTGGATGACTTCTTTTGGTGGTGTTCTTCGAGTATCGGGTCTCGATTTTCAGGGTGAAAACTCTAGGTCTGACCTTCATTGGTTGTACCTGGCAATGATTCTTGTTGAAGGCATTGTCTGAAGATTTCGGATCTTCTCCGGGTGAAAACCCATGTGCTGACTTTCTTGTTAGACTGGGCGACGGCGGCGCTTGTGCACCGTTCCCTTACTAAAGGCGTCGCTATCGGAGGACCATGAGTAGTCTGAGTGTTGCCAGTGGTGGTGGTTGGTTATTGCTGCTACGAGTCGTTGATCACTTTTGCGGGGCCTTTTTTATTTTCATTTCTTGTTTTTTGTCTTTTTGGCTGTGTGCATCCGCCATGTCTCGACTAGGTCTTGACATTACATTGTTGCAGAGGCTGGGTGTATTTGGTATCTTTCGTATTAATATATTCCCTTTATCAAAAAAAAATTGGCTAAAGACCTTGTCACTGAAAATGTTGACAAGGGTTCTATTAATTTTTGTGAGGCTGCTACTGACATTGTTAGACAAGATAGAAGTGCAAAAAGTGTTGGTACTCTTGCTGTTTCTGTTAAAATAGGCGATCATTGCTATTATGGATTGTGTGATATGGGTGCAAGTCAAAGTGGTATTCCTTATTCACTTTATCAAGAAGTAATGCGCGAAATTGCACCGTGTGAGCTTGAAGATATTGACTTGGAAATTAAACTGGCTAATAGAGATGTCATTTATCCAGTGAGAATTGTTAGAGATGTTGAATTCTTATGTGATAAGGTAAAATATCCCACCGACTTCCTTGTTCTAGGCTCGGTTAAGGATACATTTTTTCCTATTATATTTGGTAGACCTTTCTTAAATACCTATAGTGCTGTTATAGATTTCAAGAAAGAAAAAGTTTCTTTACAATTTGTTGGAGAGCCTTATGAGTTTAATTTTCCAAGTTTGGTAGACATCGTTATGAGAAAGAGTTGCCTAATTAGGATCTTATTATAGAAGGAATTGCTTCTATCGTTGTACCACCTGATGATCCTTTGCAGTAATTTATGGAGGAGCACGAGAATGACATGTTTATGCAGGAAAGGGAAGAAATTGATGAAGTCTTCTTTAGACAGCCAACTATTCTAAAGCACAATTTGCCGGTGGAGTCGCTGGGTGATACGTCTCAAACGTATCATTAATTTTTGATGTTCCATGCTTGATTATATATCAGTGCCACTTGTTTTTATAATGTTTTTATATCATTTTGGCATAATTTATGGAACTAACCTATTAACAAGATGCCCAGTGCTTGTTCATATTTAATGTTGTCCTTTTGTTTCAGAAAAGTTGTTCCGAGAAGTTTCTCGGAATCATCTGCAAATTTACCTGAATTATTTTCACGAAGAAACAAACACAGAGCCAGGAGGGGAGCTACAGGGGGCCCACCGCCCAAAGACGCCACCCAGGCGCAGCCATGGGCTGCGCCGGGGTCCCACCTGAGCGACTCCGTCATCGCCTAGAGCCGCCCTTTCGCCTATAAATCGTCTTCGTCCTGAAAACCCTAAGTACCCGATCATATTCTCCTGAAAAAATCCGAGGCCTCCGTCATCGCCAAACCTAGATCGGGAGGGTTCTAAAGCTCTTCCCGGCACCCTGCCGGAGGAGGAGATCATCACCGGAGGCATCTACACCACCATGCCTGCCTCCGGAGTGATGCGTGAGTAGTCCACCACGGGACTACGGGTCCATGGCAGTAGTTAGATGGTTGTCTGTCCTCCTTGTACTCCGTTGCTTAGATCTTGTGAGCTGCCTATCATGATCAAGATCATATTATCTTGTTTGCTTGGATCCGATGAATTGTGGAAATCATTACTCTTGTTCATTTCTATGTTATGTTTTATCTATGATCTTGCATGCTCTCCGATGCTAGTGGATGCTTTGGCCAAGTAATTGTTAGTGTTGTATGAGAGGGTATTTATGCTAGATAGTGGGTTCATGCCTTCTTGAGCATAGTGCGACTGACAGAAATGCTCATGCCAATGAATGTCCTGTTGCCACTAGGGAGAAAATAGTGGTGTTATTTCCTTGTGTTATTTACATTACTTACATTATGCACCATGCTTATTGCAATGATCTGTTGCTTGCAACTTAATACTTCTGGGAGAAATGCTGGATAGCGATCTCGGGGGTGGATTATTAGTCATAGATGTAGTTGGATAACGGTCTATGTATTTTGATGTAATGCCCATATTAGATGAAACGGTGAACTATATTGTTTTATGATAGCATTGTTATGCGGCCACAATTTTGTTAATTGTCTATCGGTAATTTGTTTAGCCATGATGCATATCTTCTAGAGAGACACCACTAGTTATCTGTGGAGCCCGGTCCTATTTTCCTACATTGTTTACAACCGTTTTAATAGCTGTCCGCACTCATTTGCTCGCTGGTCATATTTCATTATCATCATATTTTACACTTGCACATTTAATTTTTTGTGTTCAGCAAGCCGGAGAGATTGACAACCTCTCTGTTTCATTGGGGCAAACTAGTTTGTCTGTGATTGTGTGCAGGTCCACGTCAATTGTCGTAAACGGCATCGTTGACACCTTCCTAAGCCTTCTCCAAGTCCTACTGGATTCGACAACCTTGGTTTTTTAATCAAGGGAAAACTGTTGTTACGTGATGATTACTGGCAGAGTTGGGTGGTGCCCCAAGCGAAGGCGTGGATGTAGCAAGTAGCAGTTTTCCCTAAGTGAAGAACCAAGGTTTAATCAAACTAGTAGGACTTTGAAATCAACAGCGAGGTGAACGTCGACAGTCTCTGGCGCTTAACCGTGACGAACGTGGACCTGCACACACTCAAACAATTACTTTGCCCCCAACGGCAGAAAGGTTGTCAATCTTCTCGGTCTGCTGAAAACAAAGCGGTTAAACGTATAGTGTAGTGAAATGATTTATGAAAATGGACCAGCGAGCAAGTGATGATGGAAAACAAGTAAACGAGGTTGTAAATAATGTAAAAAGATGGACCGGGTGCCATGGGTTCACTAGCGCTGTCTCTCCAATAAATAAAATACTCATATGAAGGGTAAACAAATTACAGCTGGGCAATTGACAGAATTATGACACAAACTAAATCTAGCTATATCAAAGTATTCATGGTAATATTCATGTAGACATCACAACAAGGAACAAATACCGCCATCCGACTGCATCTTTGTCTAAAAAGTCCATCTAGGGATCGTTATCCAGCCTGTCACCCATCGGTATTAAGTTGAAAGCAACAGACAATTGCATTAAGTAAAGTGTATGATGTACGCAACATTTATAATCATGTAGACATAAACATCGCTGTTTTACCCTTAATCGCAACAGCACATCCTCATCCTTAGACGTTTCCGTCACTCGTGCCCAGGCACAAAAGGGGGCATGAACCAACTATCTAGCATAAATACTCACTCTTGGAGACACACGCAATTACTTGGCCAAAGCAACTACACATAGTCGATCTTGATCATGTAAGAATATAAATTAACATATAAGAATCATGCAAAATCTGATCATAACTTCATAATCAATCGGATCCCAACAAACACATCATATAGCATTACAAATAGTCGATCTTGATCATGTAGGGCAGCTCAGAAGACCATAAACATGAAGCACAAGGGAGAGAGACAACCATCTAGCTACTGCCATGGACCCGTAGTCCAAGGTGGAACTACTCACACTTCATCCCGGTGGAAGGCATGGTGATGTAGAGCCCTCCGGGATTGATCTCCCCTCCGGCAGTGTGCCGGGAGCAGCTTCAGAATCACCCCGAACTAGGGTTCGGGGTGGCGGCGGCGTCGGGTCGTGTTTCTGGAAAATAATCGTCGCACCGATGATTTTAGGTCAAAAGGGTTTTTATAGGCGTCGGAGGGGGCCGAGGCGGCGCTCGAGGGGTAGGGGCGGGTCCCACCCACGGGTGCAGGTGGGGCCATGGCCACAGCCCGCCCCTGGCCCCTGGGTGGCCCCCAGGTCGCCCTTCGGTCTCCGGCTTCCATTCATCGAATAAAAAATCCTTGTAAATTATTGTCCAATTCCGAAAATTTTTCCTGAAGTAACTTTTCTGAAACAGTGATCTGGCACTGGCCATCTTGTCAATAGGTTAGTCCGACAAAAAGCCTAAAAATGATGTAATTAGGTAATGAAAACATGTAACAATGACATATAAGTAGCATGGAACAACCAAAAATTATAGATACGTTTGACACGTATCAATACACTGCATCATACCTTCCTCTTGGGGTTCCCCAGCGAACGTGTGATCGATGCCATCACTGGGGACACCCATGCCTCCAAAGGGAGACCCTGTGTTTGATCTTCCTGATAATCTTAAATATGCATATTTAGATGAAAAGAAAATATATCCTGTTATTATCAATTCTAACGTTTCAGGGAAAGAAGAGGAGCGATTATTGGAAGTTCTGAGGAAACATCGAGGTGCAATTGGTTACACTTTGGATGATCTTCAAGGGATTTCTCCATCTATATGTCAACACGCTATTAATCTTGGGCTTGATGCAAAGCCCGTTGTTGATCATCAACGAAGATTAAATCCAAAGATGAACGATGTGGTAAGAAATGAGATACTCAAGCTTCTTGAAGCAGGTACAATTTATCCTATTGCCGATAGTATATGGGTTATTCATGTGCATTGTGTTCCTAAAAAGGGAGGTATGACTGTTATTGCTAATGATAATAATGAGCTCTTTCCTCAAAGAACTGTTGTAGGATATAGAATGTGCATTGACTATAGGAAGTTAAATAAGGCTAATAGAAAAGATTATTATCCTTTTCCTTTTATTTATCAAATGCTTGAAAGGGTATCTAAGAACACTCACTTTTGTTTCCTTGACGGTTATTCTGGTTTCTCTGAAATTGCTGTTAAATATGAAGATAAAGAGAAAACCACTTTCACTTGTCCTTATGGAACTTATGCTTATAGACATATACCTTTTGGTTTATGTAATGCTCCCGCTACCTTTCAAAGATGCATGTCTGCTATTTTTATGGCATTTGTGAGGAAACTGTGGAAGTATTCATGGATGATTTTTCTGTCTATGGAACTTCTTTTGATAATTGCCTCCATAATCTTAACAAAGTTTTGCAGTGGTGTGAAGAGAAAAATCTTGTTCTTAATTGGGAGAAATGTCACTTTATGGTGAATGAAGGCATCATTCTTGGGCATAAAATTTCTGAGAGAGGAATCGAAGTTGATAGAGCTAAAACTGAAGCAAATTGAGAAATGCCCTATCCAAGGGACATTAAAGGTATACGTAGTTTTCTTGGTCATGCTGGTTTCTACTAGAGATTTATTAAAGACTTCTCTAAGACATCAAGACCTCTTCCTAATCTTCTTCAAAAGATGTTACATTCGTGTTTTTATGAAGATTGTAAGGAAGCCTTTGAGGTTCTTAAGAAATCTTTAATTTCTGCTTCTATAGTTCAACCACCTGATTGGAATTTGCCTTTTGAAATTATGTGTGATGCTAGTGATTATGCTGTTGGAGCTGTTCATGGTCAATGAGTTGACAAGAAACTGAATGTTATTCATTATGCTAGTAAAACTTTGGATAGTGCACAAAAGAATCATACTACCACTGAAAAAGAATTTTTAGCTGTCGTCTTTGCTTGTGATAAATTTAGGCAGTATATTGTAGATTCTAAAGTAACTATTCATACTGATCATGCTGCTATTAAGTACCTTATAGAAAATAAAGATGCTAAGCATAAGCTTATTAGATGGGTGCTTTTGCTGCAAGAATTCGATTTACATATTGTTGATAGAAAAGGTGCGAATAATCCTATTGCTGATAATTTGTCTAGAATGGAAAATATACCTCATGATCCTACTCTTGTAAATGATAGTTTCCCTGATGAACAACTCGCCGTTGTTAAGGTAAGCTCTCATAATAGCCCTTGGTATGCTGATTATGCTAATTTTATTGTCTCCAATTTTTGCCTCCAAGTTTTAGTCATCAACAGAGGAAGAAATTCTTTTATGACTTGAGGCATTATTTTTGGGATGACCCACATTTATACAATGAGGGAGTTGATGGAATTATGACGATATGTGTTCCCGAGCATGAACAAGATGAAATATTGAGAAAATGCCACAATAGTGGCTATGGTGGACATCACGCAAGAGAAAGAACCGCACACAAAGTTCTACAATCCGGTTTTTATTGGCCTACCTTATGCAAGGATGCTAAAAGGTTTGTTTCATCTTGTGACGAATGTCAAAGGGTTGGTAATATTAGTAGACGTAATGAAATGCCTATAAATTACTCTCTTGCTATTAAACCTTTTGATTGTTGGGGATTTGACTTCGTGGGTCCTTTTCCTACTTCGCATGGTAATACTCACATCCTTGTTGCTGTAGATTATGTTGCTAAATGGGTAGAAGCTATACCAACAAAAAGTGCTAATAATAAAAGCACTCTAAAAATGCTTAAAGAATTATCTTCCGTAGGTTTGGAGTGCCTGCCCATTTAATAGAGAGATGGTGCTAAATGAGGTTCTCATTTTATTCATGGTGTTTTTAGGAAGGTCCTAGCTAAATATGATGTTAACCATAGAGTTTATTCACCTTATCATCCTCAAACTAGTGGGCAAGTTGAGTTAACTAATAGAGAGATTAAATTAATTTTGCAAAAGACTGTCAACAAGTCTAGAAAGAATTGGTCTAAAAAACTTAATGATGCTTTGTGGGCTAATAGAACTGCTTATAAAAATCCTATGGGCATGTCTCACTATAAAATGGTTTATTGGAAGGCATGTTATTTGCCTCTGGAATTAGAACATAAAGCTTATTAGACTGTTAGACAACTTATCCTGATCCTAATCTTGCTGGTGAGAAAATATTCCTTAACTTGAGTTCTTTGGATGAATGGAGAAGCGAAGCTTATGAAAATGCCCGATTGTTCAAGGAAAAGGTAAAGAAGTGGCATGATAAGAGAATTTTGAAAAGAGAGTTTAAAATTGATGATAAAGTATTGGTGTATAGGTCTCGTCTTAGATTTTTTGCAGGAAAATTACTCTCCAAATGGGAAGGACCATTCGTTGTTGAGGATGTTTATCGCTCCGGTGCTATTAAAATTAACACCCTCGATGGAGACAATCCTCACGTGGTGAATGGGCAATGACTCAAGCATTATATTTCCGGTAATCCTTTAGAGAAGGATGTCGATATTATTCAAGTAGTCACTCCAGAAGAATTCAGTAAAGACAAATACCGGAAGACTCCAGAACCAGAAAAAATAGGTAACATATTTGGTAAGGAAAGTATCTCAGAAAATTCCAAAAAAATTACAGGTTCAGTTTTTTGGAAAATGAAAAATTAGGAGACGAAACGGAGCCCAGGAGGCAGGGCGACCCCTGGCCGCGGCCATCTTCCAGGACGCGGGTGGGACCCGCCCCTGGTCCCTGGACTCCGCCTCCGTCTCTGCCTCGTCTCGTTTCCTTCCTTTTTACATAAAACTTTTTCCTATATATTCCCCCGGATTTTTCGAGAAGTGTATCTTGTGTTTTCGTTTCGAGTTGTTTCTGCCAGGGTTTAGAAGCTCTCCATCGACATGTCTTCTTGCGGATCGAGCGATGAGGACTATGCTGCAAGGCGCCTTCGTGAGATCCACCAGTACATCAACCAAGGAACTTTTGTAGACTGGGCGACTGATGAAAAGATCGCCGCTAGGAGAGCGGACATGGAGCGGAACGTGAGAGAGGAAGTGAGAAGATCTGCACCACGCCAAACTGGAGGGCCTACAGCGGGAGCCCAAGGACACGAAACCCAACATTCGTGGGACTTGTTAACCCTCGACGTTCCTACTTTCATAATGTGTAGGGGACGGTTCCAGTGGAGCAGGATGATGACCCACAAGTAAAGGGGATCTATCGTAGTCCTTTCGATAAGTAAGAGTGTCGAACCCAACGAGGAGCAGAAGGTGTTGACAAGTAGTTCTCAGCAAGGTTTCACTGCAAGCACTAAAAGAGAAATGTTTTTGGATTTTTAATTTAAATAACGAATGAAGAACAAGTAAATAAAAGATTGCTACAATAATTGCAGCAAATAGCCCAATCCTTTTAAGATCAAAGGACAGGCCGGTTGTGTTACTTATGAAGATTAAAACGTTCTCGAGGACACATGGGAGTTTCTGCCTAGCCAGTTTCATTGCACGCCGGTGATTAACCTTCAATGTTTTGATAAAGTGTTGTGTGGGTGGACCTATGCTAATGCACTGCCCTTACTTGGACAAATACATACTTGTGATTAAACCCCTTGCAAGCATCTGCAACTACAAGAATGTAATTAAGATAAAAACCTAACCACAGCCTTAAACTCCGAGACCCTACACTCGCTAGTGCACTAGTTCAGCAAACTAAATACACTATGCATTCCCCTAGGCCCTTTGAAAGGTGAAGTATCATGTAGTCGACGTTCACACGATACCACTAGAGAAATAACACCACAACATAAATCAAACCATTAAATATTACTCAACATTATGCAATTACTAGCAACTAGGCTTTCCCCATGTCCTCAAGAACCAAACGAACTACTCACAAGACATCATATAGATCATGATCAGAGGTGATATGAATAAGGGAAAAAATCTGATTGTAATGATAATTCACCGATAAAACTCTCAAACATCAACTACAAGTGGTAATCAACGCCCGTGATACGATTCCGATGAACTAATAGCAACACAATGATAATTGTTACAGCGAGATGAGATGGGATGACGGCGGTGATGATGGTGCTGATTGTGGAGATGATGTTGATGATGATCCCGATGATGCTTGGCGTGATGGCGATGATGATGGCGGCGATTCCCCCCTTCGAGAGGGAAATTCCCCGACAGATTTCTCCCTGCCGGAGCTCTTCTTCTCTCTGTTTGGTTTCCGCCTCGTGGAGGCGGCGGAAAAATTCCTCGTTGATGCCCCCGATGTTTTTAGGTCAAGGGTCAATAATACGCCGAAGGGGAGCCGGAGAGGGGCCACAGGGACCAGGGCGAGCCCACTCGCGGCCTAGGGTGGACCCGCGGCAGGGGGTCGCCCCTGCCCCCTATTGCTCGCCTCTTCGCCCCCTTTTGGCTCCGTGACTTATTTCCCGAAATATTATGCTCTGAATTTTCCTGGAATTTTTGGGGCTTCCGAAGTCAGGTGTCTTGACAGGTACTTTTCCAGCTGATTCCAGGCTCTGGCGGATGCATCTCCAATAATTGCCAAATATGCAAAATGGGATAAAATAACATAAGTATTGCATCATAATATGAAATATATCAATGAATAAAGATAAATTATGATGTAAAATAGTGATGCAAAATGGACGTATCACAGGATTGTGACATAGCACCTCTCTTGACAGATGCCCATTGAGTTGCAGATCAATTCTGTGAGCAGTTCCGCATTTTGAGGGCGGAAGTGGCGATTCTGGAAGCAGAAAATATAGATCTCCGCCGGAGGCTCAAGAACTACCTTACACCACTTTCGGTTGCTCCACCATTGCCACCACAGGAATAACCTCGAGTATCTTGGGTAACGACACTCCCTTGGCTTGTTCCAAGCTTGGGGGAGGGCCCCGGTATCTTTATCTTTATTATCTGCTTTTGTTATGGTCATGTGAGTTATATCATGGGTATAGAAGTTATCATGTAGTATGGTGTTGCAATGTGTTCTATCACTCCTTTAGAGTGCTCTATGTATTCGTTCATGTGTGGTTTTCTATAATGGAATATAAATGAGAAGTATTCTTTTACTCTTCTTCACTTTATTATTATGGCAATCTATCTCATACGCTTCTTGTGGTAAGTGGTGATTTAACATTGGGTGTGAGAGTAGAATTTTATTTAGACTTTGCAAGCATGATTTTGGTTAATTGCAACAATGCTTTGATGCTTGAGTAGAGAAGAGCAATTTACAAGCAAATATATTATCTTGCGTATCTTACATGCTAGTGAGTCCTCTAGCTTTATGCTCTTTTGTTGAGAGAATTATTCGGACCAAAGATGATGGCTTTATGTTGCATGCTTGATTTATTGTTTAGATAGTATATTTGACTGTTATCTCTCAACACTTTATGTTTGCTATAAAGCCTTTGCTAGCCTAAAGCCTTGTACTGAGCGAAATGACTACTCGTGCATCCAATCCTTTAGCCAATCCACCTTCCACAAGTGCCCACCATACCTTCCTACATGTGGTATTTTTCAACCACTCCAAGTAAATTGTCATGCACTACCTTTAGAACCTTCAAAGTACTCTGTTGTGTGTCTTTGTTCTCAGCTCATGAGGAATCAGTAGAACACTAGTGATCTTCCATGCTATTCAGGTTCTTCTTCCTCTTTCACCCAATGAGTATGGATTACGTACTCATTTAAATTTGTCGAGAGCTGGCCAAGGGTTCCCAGCCGCAAAATATAATTACAACATAACACTAATCTCTCCTTCACACAGTGCACCTAAGAAATCAGTCAAACATTGGTTAGTGATAAACAAAGGAGGAGAGGAACGTACTTGTTCCTCTATGAAGCCGCTCTCACAAGTCTAAAAACTAAAGTCTAGCATGGAATTTTAATTAGTTTCTACTACCAGTCGTTGACGAGGCATGCACCTCTCAAAATCATTTTATATCTCCTTTTTCAAAATTAAAAAGCTCTAGTGCATGATAAATCCCCGCTTCCCTCTGCGAAGAGACTTTCTTTTACTTATTGTTGAGTCAGTATACCTACTTCCTCTATTATCCACAAGCAAACCTAAAGTGTTGATCTATGATGCTATCATTTATGTTATTTACAATATGTCTATTATGTTTCATTGTAGTTATTCATTTTCCTTTTTATGTCAACTTTAATGCTTTTATCACAAGAATACAACCTCGATGATTTGCAACTCATGGAAAGATGAGTTGATAGTTGAAGCATTTAATGGTCGCTTCTTGAAATATGAGTTTGATAATTCCAATTTTTTCTTAACCGAGAGCATCGTTTGCCATTACTCAATAATTTTTTATTCTATTACACCTTAACATGTTATTGTTACATCAATTATGCTCGAGAGCTTTATGAGATTAGGTTGCTGTTTATATTTTATTTGTTTTGGGTAAGTAAATACTGATGCTCAATGTTCGTATTCTTTATTATCGACACTTCACTCCATAAACCTGTGGTCAAGTTTACTGAACTCAGTTTTCGCTTGGGGACAAGCGGAGTCTAAGCTTGGGGGAGCTGATATGTCCATTTCGCATCACTATTTTACATCATAATTTGTCTTTATTCATTGATATATTTCATATTATGATGCATTGCTTATGTTATTTTATCTTATTTTGCATGTTTTGCATTTTGTGGGGGATTCATCTGCAGGAGTTCGGAAACAGCTGGAAAAGTACCTGTCAAGACACCTGACCTGCGAAGCTCATAAAATTGCATAAAAATACAGAAGTCAATATTTCGGAAAATAAGTCACGGAGCCACAAGGAGGCACGGAGGCAAGCCACCAGGGGCAGGGCGACCCCTGGCTGCGGGTCTACCTGGGGCCGCGACTAGGACCCGCCCCTGGTCCCTGTGGCCCCCTCTCCGGCACCCCTACGGCGTATTACTTCCCTTTGACATAAAAACGTCGACGGCATCCTCCAATAATTTTTCCGCCGCCTCTGCAAGGCAGAAACCGGACAAATAGAAGAAGGGCTCCGGCAGGGAGAAACCTGCCGGGAAAATTCCCTCCTAGAGGGGGAAATCACCGCCATCATCATTGCCATCACGTCGGGCATCATCGGGATCGTCATCAACATCATCTCCACCATCAACACCATCGTCATCATCATCTCCCCTTCTCATCTCGATGTAGCTTTTGACGTTGTGACTTGTCTAATTCATTGGGATCACTTCACGGGTGTTGATTATTGTTTGTAGTTGATGCTTTTGAGTTTTATCGGTGAATTATCATTATGATCAGATTGTTACCCATATTCATATCACCTCTGATCATGATCTATATGATGTCTTGTGAGTAGTTCGTTTGGTTCTTGAGGACATGGGGAAAGCCTAGTTGCTAGTAATTGCATAATGTTGAGTAATATTTAATTGTTTGATGATTAATGTTGTGGTGTTATCCCTCTAGTGGTATTGTGTGAACGTCGACTACATGATACTTCACCTTTTAAGGGCCTAAGGGAATGCATGGTGTATTTAAGGTCTGTTTGTTTGGGCTGCTGCTGTTGAGAAGCAGCTGTAGCTGGTGGGCTGTTAGAAAGTAGCTGTGGCAAGTAGCTGTTGGAAGCAGAGATTTGATGTTTGGCAGGAGTGTTTTTTATGGCTGCTGCTGTCGGTTTGAAGGATGAAATGTCTGGAATGCCCCTGAATGGTAAAAAAGTTATATGAATGGTAATTCGAAACAAATTAACTAATTTTAGTGTTTGACAACTAGTTATCTGTTAATATGTGAAATTGTATAAAACACCCTAGTCGTGAAAACGTGTATTATTATTGATTAGCTAAAGTAACGAGAACTATATATTTTTGTAGATGGGTCACTAAAACTCTAGAAAAAAAACATAAATACATAGGATTAAAAACTAAATAATTAATCAAATATAAGTTTTCAGACGGGGGCGAAGTTTGGAGCTGCAGCAAACACAACCATGAACTAATTCAACAAGTACACAGTAAACACGTACATACAAGATACATTCATATATATCTGTCTAAACAAAAAAGTTACAACACAGAAGTTGTAGAAAAGGGCCAAAATTAAGAAGTTAAAATGCACGGAACTCAAAACCGATTACGGGAATGAAACCTACTCGTCGACACACATTTATTTCGTGTACAAATTATTTCGAATCGGAATATATTTATATGAGATGGAGTATGGATTGACCCGTACATGTAGATGTCCCAGCTAACCAAAAGTACACTCGTTCTGAGCGTTCAGCCTGCCAGTGTGCTCGTGTTTGAGCGACGAGGCACTCAGCGTGGCAGAATGTTTGTAATTTCGAGCGATAGGATGGGTAACAGAGAAAAACGGTTCGGGATGTGAGAACAAAGTTTTTGGAAGCACCTCCCCTCCCGCTTCCGCTGCGGTTCGCTTCTCCCGTGTATTTCGACGCAACGCTTTTTGCAAGTGCTTTTTCATCTGAGGCTGTTTGTTTGGGCTTCTGCTTTTCGACCACAAAAGCAGAAGCAGAAGCCCAAACAAACAGGGCTTTAGTTTGCTTATGGTAGGGTTGTCGGAGTGACAGAAACCTGAACCCCAATTCACAAGCTAGTGTACCTGAGAGTGTAGGATCTCGGAGTTTAAAGCTGTGGTTAGTTTGTTATCTTAATTACTTTCTTGTAGTTGCTGAAGTTTGCAAGAGGTTTAATCACACGTATGCATTTCTCAAAGTAAGGGTGGTGCATTAGCATAGGTTCGCCCACAAAACGCTTATCAAAACATTGAGTATTAATCAACGGCTTGCAATGAAAGTAGCTCGGTAGAAATTCCTATGTGTCGTCAGAAACATTTTAATCATCATAAGTAACACCACCGGTCAGTCCTTTGAGCTAAAAAGGATTGGGCTACTTGCTGCAACAATAGTTGCAATCTTGTATTTACTTGTTCTTTATTTGCGCATTACAACAAAATCCTTAAATATTTTCCTTTTAGTACTTACAGTGAAACCTTGCTGAAATCCACGTGTCAACACCTTCTGCTCTTCGTTGGGTTCGACAATCTTACTTATCGAAAGGACTACGATAGATCCCCTATATTTGTGGGTCATCACGGTGTCCAGCTTGATGTCGGCCTTCATTGTTCTGGCCATTGACGAGTTCTGGAAGGCTCCGCCGGTGATCTCGATTGGGCGCTTGA
This sequence comes from Puccinellia tenuiflora, assembly GCA_012064385.1. Classification (NCBI taxonomy): domain Eukaryota; kingdom Viridiplantae; phylum Streptophyta; class Magnoliopsida; order Poales; family Poaceae; genus Puccinellia; species Puccinellia tenuiflora. The sequence continues at coordinate 379,390 of QRDG01000107.1, read as the reverse complement.
ACGCTTGTAGATTGTTGGATCGGATGAGATTCGTTCGTGTGCGCCCCATTTCAACATGTTGAAAATTTAGGAGGGCGTGATGCGAACCTTTGTTGTCGGTTGACATATTGCGACATGTCAGTATTTCGATTTCCATGGTGAAGACAGTGGCTGAGAATGTTATGACGGCTGAGGTCTGAGGTCTAGTAATGGTGGATCGAGTCTTCGAGACGATGAGGAATTTTCTTGGGGATTCGTGACTCGTAGCAGCGGCATGGGCAAGTAGGGGCGGCACCACGGGAGGAGTACAAAGTTGTTTTCAGGGTAAAAATCCAAAGTCTTGACTTAATTTGTTGTGCCTAGCAATGACTTTGTTGAAAATATTATTTTGAGAGTACACAGGGTAAAAATCTAAGATCTTTGATCGAGCAACGATGGTGCTTGTGCACTGTTTACTTCTTGGAGGCATCGTTTTGGAGAATTTGGACTTCGGGTGTTGTTTTGGTGGTGGATGTGCTGCAGCTACAAGGAATAGATCACTGTATAAGGATCTTTCATTTTTCTTCTTCTTCTTCTTTTCTGTTTTGTGTTGTGTGCATCCAGAATATATTTAGTTCATTGCGTTGTTGCAGAGACTGGGTGTAATTATTATCTCTGTGATAATAATATATTCTCTTTGTTAAAAAAATGAAATGGAATAGGATGAGGAGCCTTTTGATATGCAAATATGATGATATCTAGCTGATAGATGATCGTCACTGCCACTTGTGTGCTAACATGACAATCAGCCTTATTCTTTTAAGCAGATCTGGTACGGTCTATCTGCGATTTTGACGTATCGATACAGATTACCTTTCGTACACATAGCCCTCGCCTGCACGCACAAGCTGAAAAGAAAAGGGAATTCTTTTGAGAAAGATGGGCAGCCATCGCTATGCAAAGGAAAGCTGGCTACCAAGGTACGCACCTAAGATGGAATATTCCATACTCTTCTTCTCTGATCGTCTAAGTTAAATGCATAATTCAGCTAGAGTGCTAGACCACTTCGATTGGTTAATGATCCTATTGGTGCATGAATTAATATCTTAATAAATTACTGCGCCGTGAGTGACGCAGCGAGTGCTAAACATTAGACTCACCCTCGCTCTCGTCAACTATACTAAGTGAAGTCAATTTGGCAACTATCCGAGACGGACAAAGCAAATTAGGACAGTACTCAATCAGAATAGTTGGTTATGCTTCTTAATTGATCGTGTGTGCGCAGTCGTGATCACCACATATCCGACAAGTTCGTTTGAAGACGTGCATAATCTTATTAGCTAGTGATATCTACGCATCTGCTACTACTGTCTTCTTATAAATCAGCGTTAAGATGTGGACAGAGTGTTCTCAAAGGATTTTCTTTTTCCCTGTTTGTTTGTAGAGCACGACTAGGAAAAGCGCGCCCTCCACGCCAGGTTTGAACGCGCGCTTTCCGGTCGTACGGCAGCCCGACGCGTGGCGCTCCAGTAGCTATCCGCGCGCGAACCACCTAGACGATCGAGCGAGCTAACTGGTTTAAAAACGATCCGTCGCGAGCGAGCCAGCGAGGCAGTAGCTAGCTGAATTGATCCGCTGCTTGCATGTTAAAAAGAAAAAAGAAAAAGAGAAAAAATATTTATAAGAATCTTGAAGGCAGTGAATAGGTCGTTGTTCCTAGTATTCCGTCGACGCATCTGTCGTTGCGTGTGCTGCGGGCTGCGTCCAACCGAAGGCAGCGCAATACTCCGCCGAAGGCAGTGCAATGCTTCAGCCAGTGCACTGCGTAAACTGAAAGCAGTGCACTGCCCAACCGACGGCAGTGCAGGCAGTGCACTACCCAACCGAAGGCAGTGCAATGCTTCGCCAAAGGCAGTGTAGGTTGTGCACCGTCTACACTGCGCAACCGAAGGCAGTGCAATGCTTCGACGAAGCCCGTGCATGCAGTGCACTGTGCAACCGAAGGCAATGCACTGCCCAACCGAAGGCAATTCAGGCAGTACATCGTCCCATCCGTGGCAGTGCAGTACAAAAAGAGAAAAAGAGAAGGCAGTGCACTGCACCCATCAGAGGCAGTGCACTGCAAAAACAGAAGATATTGCACTGTACTCTAGAAGACAGAAAGGCAGTGCAACCTATACACTCTGGGCAGTGCACAAAAAAAGTTCGTCGAAACATATCAACATGGAATCTAGTTTTGAAGATCTCGACGCGACTAATCCATCCTTGAAAAAAAGGATAGTGATTCGGAAACTCGGTTCGCAAGTTATTTTATTTTTTGTCTTCGAACAAAAAAGAGAAAAAGGAAAAGGACACATCCGATCTACACACAGTTGCAGCAAACGAGCGACACACGCCTGGCCTACACGTGGCGAGTAGAGAACTCACGCGCGGGAGCAAGTGCACGCCCAGAATGCGCCACGTGCTGCTCGCGGATGCAACGCCGGCCGGGCGCGCTCCCAGGACGCGCGCGTTTTTTCTAGTAATTTTGTTGTTTGTAGAACACATGTTATTCTTAAATTATGGACTTAGTGTAACGTGCGTGGCTCTAGTCCAACGGCTGTCACCTGTATATTTGTTGGCTGTGTGCATCACTTGATGCAGAGCCCGGGATACCCATTTCGAAAAAAAAAAACCTATGTGTTTATGGTTAAGCAGTCATGCTCAAGGATTTTTCAGTGCTCCTCGGGATGATAGCACTAGTACAGATAAACCCTTCGCACACGGTTAAAATAGGCCTTCCCACACGGTTTGGATAGGAGATTGGGGGATTCAACCACACCCAAGGAAGCCAAAAACTATGTGGGAAGGAGGGCAACAACGCACACACTGAGGCAAAACAAAATGTGCAACAACGCACACATTCAAGTAAACAAAAACCGTGTGCAATTAGAATTAATAAAATAAATAAAAAACACCGGCGACGGGCACCACCATAGAGGTCGTCGCCAGGAGGTGCCATCCGAGATGAGCTCGGCCTATAAGACGCCGCCACCCTTTCTGCGGTGAGCTTGGCGTAGATGACGTTCTTCCCTGTCGGACTTGAGTTCTATCCTCCTGGCGTTCTGCCCTGCCGGACAATAGGAGGATAGCACCCTTTTTGGTCGTCTTGAGGTGTTATTGTGCTTCTAGTGTCTTTTGAACCTGCATATTGCTTTCTCGAGGGGGTCTGACAAGAGGGACTTCCATCGCACAACCCGACCTGGCCAACTTGGTGGGTACAGTGCCAAGGTCGAATCACATTTATCCGCCAACAAATTCCATAACACATGAATAGTAAAATCAAACACATAAATAGTAAAACCATAGGAATATAATGTCATGACATGATTTAGTCCCTCATGCATGAATTGTAGAAATGTTACCATGTAATGTATGTTGTTTGGTTGCATCATAGAAAAACATGAGAGATTTTTCAAGGATTGTTTGGATGCCTATTTGTCATTGAAACAAATGGATAATTTCCTTAGGTTCCACTTAATTGAAAATTTTCCCTTGCAATTGCATACTGGTAAACCATGAAAGGAATTCGTATGATTTCTAGTCCGAGAAACCAAAGAAGCTACACAGGAAATATTCCTAATGGATAGAATCCTTCAATATTTCTATAAATTTACTTTAACCAAGGAAGCCCTCGATCCGTTGATTGTATACTGCTCATTTACAAAAAAACAAGAGATGGAACCATAGGAGGTGCCTAAATGCACAACCATCTGACTTTGTTTTATACTCTACTAGAACGACACCCTGCGCGTTGCAGTGGGTCTCTTAAGAAATTTAATAAAACTCATAAAACTTGAAGTTGACTAAAGAAATATGCAAGATTTAGTTAATCATGGCAGTCAAGATGCTATAAATTTCAGACATCAAATATATGTGTGGTTTATAATTTAAATATCGTTATGCTTTAGGGGTGTATCTAATTGATATAGATAAGATTGTATTAACGGGTTGAAGAAGCGATTGTTGTGGATGGCTTGCATGAAGATGACATGCACATTGCCGCATAGTATTTCTAGAAACTATTTGAGTGAATACATATAAAAAAGGCAACAATTTCGAGTAACAAATGTATGATTTCCAGCCTGAAAATAATTGGCAAAACGTTCACGGACAAAACTTATTCTGGTGTTCTATTTGCACATGATTTACTTGTGTAACTACATAGCGACATGGTGTGATCTTATCATTCGAACATAAAAAAATGATGTGGACAATTTGATGGGCTAAAAAAAGGATGTGTATGCTTGTATGTAGAAATAGAAAATAATTAATAAATATAAGTTGGGTGACATGGACAATTGATTGGCTAAAAGAGTAAGTGATGTGGATAGCTTGCATGTGAAGATAGAAAAATATTAATTACACTTAGTGAGGTTTTGCTTTATAAGAAGTATAGATATGAATGCACTGTCCATCTCTCATGCGATTAACTGTGCGCAAGCAGTTCTGTAGTTACATTGGCATTAAGAAAATTTGTGCATTGCCTCAACTGTTCCCTTAAAAATAAATTATATTCGGCAGATGCATGAATCTACAATGACTACTAGTATTGTTGTACATGCTTGTTGGTGGATGCCTTAATTTCTCTTTAGGTGCATATTGTGCCTAATAAGCTTTTGCTAATCTCTTGGGTCTCTCTCTATTCTCAGTTGTACCATGTGGTGAAGGCAAATAATTTTTATTTTGATACATGCGGTGCATATGAAGCTTTGCTAATCTTGGGTCTCTCTCTATCCTCGGTTGTATATTATGTGGCAAAGGCAACGAAGCGCACTATCCAAAGACAATAGTTATTGTACTATCCTTCGGAACATTTACGCCAATGTGTTAATCATGGATATCATATACTCCTAAATATGATCCTAGCGTTGAATAGGGAAGTGCATGGTTTCCTTCCATTGATTGTTTACGATACATGATTTTAATGTGGGTAGAACATTCCAACGGATATGGGTCACCCATGCCGTGATAAAAAGAAAAACACCTCCGCTATTTAAAGGTAAGGTTCCATGTTTCGCTACCTTTTGTCCATCCCGTACTTCCCCTTCTTGTTGTCCCGAGAAATAAAAGCGGAGGAGTAAAACCGCGCCTAAAAAAAGTTCCCCCGATTTCTTGCGCAAGCTGCTTCAGCACTGCCGCTGCAATCCACATGCGTTTGTCCATGCCACCGCGATTCACGCGCCTCCGACCATGCCTTCATTGCCGGACCACCACAGAACAGTGGATGGTCTTTGAATCCTACTAGACAACCCAAACATGTGTAAGAGTCCACTACCCATTAGGGTTTTGGCTCAGCTTTATTATGGACCTTGCACACGAGATAAGGGGGATGTTAAGCCTCCCATCCAGCCACCATTAGGTGGAGTAAGGAAATTCCAGGTTAGCTTCCATTTAAAAAGAAAAGAAAAACCAAGACATAAGCGAAGGAGAAGAAGCAATACCTTAAGATCAAGCGGCAAGTCTTCCCACAAGGTTGTTAAGTTCAGATACACTGCCTTGTCTTATTCAAGCTACGGTTCCACCATATTTGGCAAGATCGTTCCAATCCTTTTCTTTTGTGTCTAAACTCTTATTGTTACATCCAAGATCTGTGATATCTTGATATATGAGATCCGCTAGTTCTCTCTATAAAATAACTTATTGTATCCCCCGTTTGATAATTGTGGAATAATATTTCGATGGCTTCATCCATTGGTTTTTCCCTCAAGTTTGGGGTTTTACATGTGAAAGGATTTGTGTTCCTATTTGTTAATCTGCTAGTGCTGTTATGAGAACTAGCAAAGTGGCCCACACAACCACGCGGGCAACATCTTTAATATTTTGTGGGAAGTCGTTAATGTTAATTTCAAAAGGTTAAATCTTTGATACATCATTCTTTCGAAAGTTGTCTCAAGAATAATGAATTGATTTATCCACTATAATTTGGTACGAAATACTAAGAGACATTTCATCTAATACATTAGAAACTACATTTAACAATGCACTGAAGCATATTAACTTATTTGTATTTAAAATATTGTATATCGGAGTTATATAAACATAGAAAATATATGATTTTCTATAAAAAAAATCCAAGAGTGATTTGTTTGCTATTTGTTTAGTTTCTATGGGTGATATCTTTGTCTTGTCACATACATGCAGAATTAATATTCAATCAGAAAATAGTAGACATTGTAATGTTAAGTTTTCATGATTAATTATATATCTATACATGCCTGGCATTTCGAAGGACAAAGAGATATGAGTCTCTACATAAAGGTAATATCATTCTAAATTATGATATCTCCTAGCGAGCTAATTTGATCGGGAATCCCAACTATTAACCCAAATAGCACTACAAATGGCACATGTGTGGATCTATCCATACATATTGTAATAATATCTGTGTATATTTTCCTAGTATGCGCATAGATCATATGGGCACAAACTTTCCAGAACACATGGTAGCTTGCCTATTTTAGCTACAGTAACATTATACCGTTGTGCACAAAAAGGACAATGGTTTTACTTATACAGTTGGTGGAAATGTATACACAACTTTACTTGCACAAACTAAGTAATAATCTATTAATTAGCAACATTAGTATACTATTTTTAATCTCTAAAACACATTGCTATAAATGGAAGAAACTTCATAGACGAAAATGACTAATTATATTTTCCATAGACCGTGGTTTCAAAATAAGAACTGAGACCTTTCAAGAAAAGATTTATTAAACAGTTGGTGACCAATATATGCAGATTTGTAGTTAAAAAACCAAAGAGATTTCCTATGAATGCTTTATCTAGGGCATTGACATCTTAATGTCAATTCAACCAACAAAACAAAATACAATCCATTCAAAAATAATCTCAAGGTAGGGATGTTCAGAAAGGGATATACACAAACCGTATAAGCCGGCGATCCATGTATTAGTTCATATTTCCTCATTAACTTCAATCTGGTTGATACAGTTAGAACAAAAAAGACTTACAGTTTTCATGGATTGCGGTCAAATGATTTTGATAGCCTTATATTGACACATCTTGGAACCTCATATTTTTATGTCAAGTATCCATGAAAAAAAACAAAGCCTACACACCATACCTTTGGTTATTCAAAAAAGGCATGATTACTGTACAGTCCTACACCATGCAGGTAATAGGAGATCATGTGTTCAGAGCAAACAAACAATCAGATCAAGATCGTCAACATAATAAAGATGATGGGCAGTAAAAATTGTGGGACATGGACATGTCTACATAAAGTCATTTTTTTAGAAGCTAAAAGTAATTCTATTAGTAATATGGAGTAAATCGTGTGCAGCCTACCAGAACATAAAAAAAAGGCCATGTTAACCGAACTGGTGAAGAACAAAATAGTCCATGTTGTGAAGCGAAGCACCACTTATCACCGATCTGTATGTCATGGTAAATTTACCAATCAATACACCTTAGCCTTGAAGTTGTAGAAACCTGGAGCAGTGAAAAAAATGCACATGGCACCCTTATTCTGATTAGGACCAACAACATTTGAGCAGCTAATATGAGATTAATATTGGGCCAGAAAACAAATGTGGCATACAACTTTCTCTGATTTAGAACAAATAAAAAAGGCCACAGGTCTATTATCTTAGGAGGTGCATAATATTTGAATGAGTATGTCATTCAAAGTTATTCTTCAGCACTCAGACATTGATCCTTACTTTTTGTGATGCTTATATGGCCACTCCCACTCTCCTTTCCTCCAATGGTTATCGGCCGGTATTCTGGTAGTCTCATGAAAAGTAAGTGATCTTTGCGAATAATCAGTATAGTACCCGCTTAAGAAAATCATATAACAATTTGTAAATAGAAGCTACATGCAAAATAAATGGATTGTATCTACCATACCACAAAAATCTTCGGGATGAAGGGTATATAGCCCTCGCTTTATTTAACCATAAAAAATATCCTATGCCGAATGAGAATATATATTATGTACGCATTGTATTAGAATCCAAAAAAAAAAGTCAGCTTGACACTAATTAATTTGTTTAGAATAACAGTAGCGAATTCAAAATAATTGATGAGATCAGTTAGATGAAATCACCAAAAAGTAGAAAGAACAATAACTTACAATACCAATAACTTGGAGGTGAGGATACATAGGGATCGTTGGAGGCTGTATGTAGGACAGTAAGAGCGACTGCCCGAGACATCGAGGCCGCAGACTGAAGGACTACGATGCAAGCTTCATTACCAAGAAATTGATGGACTGTGCGGTATGGTATGCGACAGCCCTAACCATCTGTTATGTTCTTGATTTATAAGAGGTGGGAGGAAACTCGGCCAACATCCAGGTTTTACTATCGTAATAAAACAGAAAAAAAAATTGAAAGTTCAGCATCCATGTGCAACAAAATAAAAGGCATAAATGTTTATTACTTATAAATGTTTATCCTACTCTTAAGTTGGAAGCAAGTATTAAGATTTTTCGTTGCCTTGTAGCATACAGGATGAGTCTCCTGGGATACCATTGTCATAATTCTCCAGCACCTCTGCTGTGCACGGCTCCAACGCAATGGCTGCAAGTTTTTTAAACTAATCATGACTGAAAACACACAAAAACTTCTGAAGCTGATTTCCGCTAGCTATTCCCTGATATACCATGTGTATCTCCACTATCAGAAGATTGAACATGATAATAAATTGGTCAAAAATTAGTGAGAGATTAAAATAGACTTCTGAGCGACACCACAACCATCGAATGGATATGTATACTTTTGAAGATCAGTACCTTGCATGTTATACGCAAAGAAAATAACTTATAGCTTCATAATAGAAATCATATATAGTGCAGTTAATTTCAGCAGTCTAAACACGTAATGAGCATGTTTACTATCTTGGAGCTCCAATCAGAGTAACACCACCACCCGTATCTCTCATTAATTTCGCCAGATTTAGTTAGCACTTAGCACATAATAAGAAAGTTTATTATCTTGGAGATTGATTCAAAAGTTACGTTGATGTATTATCTAGAATCCGTGAAGGGCTTTGCATGCCACATGTTAGTTTGGATTTCGCAAGATTCTTTTTCTGAAGTTTACTGGCCATCCAAAGCATGGGCAAAAGGTACTACAGTTCAAGATCACCTGAAAACATTGCGTAGCATCAGGGGGCACGCTCTAGACGTAGTGGCCCGGTTGTTGTCGGTGTCGGACTGGCAGAGGACACTTGTCAATCAGAAGATTCAGCCCTTCAGGTTGATCGAGTGCGAGGAACAGATGGTCACATGATGGAGATCATAAGCTCCACGTGAAATGGTGTATAAGCATAGGAAATGATGAGCATAATAATTACCTTCATGCTAGTTAATTAATCTTGTGGTGCAGCCTTGTTCTTCATGACTAAGTACTATAGTTAATAGTTCGAGAGACACGACAAATCAACATGAGAAAGACATCAATTAGCATGTGTAGAGCTTGGAACTGTATTATGTAAGTATAGGGAACCTCACCTGTTTGCTTGCTATGCTCTGCTCTCCATAACGTGTGGAAAGGTCGGTATCTTCTGCAGTTGTAATGGTACACTTTGGTCCTCTGTAATATGCTCTACATTCTATAAGATATGCACATGTGGTAAAGCATTATATAGCAACATATGGAGATATATATGCAATATTTGTTCTGTACAGATTATTTGGAGCTCACTGCATAAATAAGAAAAATCAGGGGGTCAAGAAAAAATGGCATACACAGCTTGGTTTTACCGAGGTCCACCCTAAACAATTAAGGAGGGCATATATCAAGTTATGAAGTGTATATTTCATAAGAATTACTCACAATCAATCAAGTACATAGATGCATATGTTTACTTTCTCTTTCTCGGTTTCTCCCAAACGTCTGGGTGCTTCTGTTCCATCGTTGACGCCGGTGACAGTATGGGGGTACTAAGAATATTTTATCTAAAAGTTAAGCACAAATCAATATGATGCATGCTTCTCTACTTTCATATCAATCAGCAAGATATCATGTAGTGGAATATGGGTCATTATAAGAGTTTGGTTTTGTAGAGGCTAGAAGAGGGAGAAACGTGCAATTACCTTTAACATCGATGTTATGCATGGGGGCTGGGAGGAGATATGAAGGGACTAACGGTGGGTTGGAAACTCCACAGGTGTGGGCTGCTTTATAGACAACCGATCCACCTCCAATCCTGATCACCTATCCAGCAATTTCTTTTGATGGGACAGCGCCGGTGTGAGTGGAAACCCACGATGGGAATTAATAAGATCAACAGCTAGGGCAGAGCTATAAAAGAAAAACATATATCACATCACAGTACATACGTAGCTAGCTATAGCCCTCGGCTGTCTCTCCGGAGTATGAAGCAAGTATTAGATCTTACATACGTATACCTTTTTGTCCATGAGGAAGTCTTCGGTTCGATACATCTTGCAGGGATGTGTGTCCGCTGGCAGTCGGTTCCATCGATGAGGCTACCTAGAGTGAAGCATGAGCAGCTGCTGTGCATGGATTTGGTGGAGGCCGGCCAGCCGACGGCACCGAGGAAAATAAGGCAGTGGTGGCGGCGTACATGAGGAGTTGAGGACGCGTTAGGGTAGATTGTATGTTTGTTTTTGGTCGACGGAATCTGTAGCTTGTTTGATGCAATATCGAAGGGGTACGTCCAATACATGGCATTGGTGGGTAAATATTTCTAACTTTTAAGGTCAATAGATTACTTCTAAGATCCAACGGCTCATATCAGCTCAATGGTCTAATTAATGGCCAGATGTTTCTGATTTTTGTGGGATTTTCTAGACTAATTCTCTTTTTTCTGGTTGCCCGTCATGTACTTTTAATATATAATAGATAATAGATACCTCTCCCTACAATAGACAATGTTCCCCCTAGGCACGAGCTTCTCTCCCTAGGAAAAACATCATCTTTCCATGAGTGCGAATTCAGAAGTGTGTTGTCTACCCATATGTGTTTCATGCATATGTTCCCTTCCGACACGAACAACGATCCTTTGAAGTTATTACATGAGTGGGTGTTAAAAGTTATACTTCATTCTGGTGCGTATTTTTCAGATCACGTTGTAATAAGTGTGCTAGTTCCCCAATAGTGGTATCAAGCTAACGGTTGCTTATCCTAGTTGCTTGATTGTTTCTGTGATGCTTATCATAATGGCTTTGGAAAAAGACGCCACCACTATACATGATGTGTTGAACGTTATCGAGAATGACACTTCCGTAGCACAAGGGACATGTGAATATTAGTGAGAAGGTAATACAAGCTCTTGTTCGCATGGAGTTCCTGAAGTGTTCGTTGCATAGAAAACAAAAAATTTCTTACGAAACAAGCGGAAGAAACCCAGCGGATCTAGATCTATTAGACGAAGGTAGCGAGGAGGAGATCTAATCTCTTACCCTTGAAGAACGAGCAAACGCGTTTTGTCGATGCAGGGTTTGATTAGTCGATCCCCGCAACTAGACTCATCTAGTAGTGAGGAGATGTATTATCCGATGCGAGATCCAATCCGATGAAGCGCCGCACAAGCAGCACCTCCGCGGTATCCACATGTACAGCTCGATGAAAACTTCTTCTCCTTGATCCCGCAAGTGAGGAAGAAGTGGCTCGTAATATCCCAGCAGCACGACGGTGTGGTGTTGGTGATGGTGGAGGTTTCCTGCGGACAGTGCTTCGCCAAGCCATGCACGAGGGAGAGAGAGGAGGGAGGATGGGGTGGTGCGGCTAGGGTTGCAGGGGGTCCTCCCCTCGTGCCGCACCCCTCCTTATATAGGTGAGGGGGCAAGGGGTGCGCCCCACCCTACCCTAGGGCCGGTGGCCAAAGAGGGTACTTGCCCTCCAAGGCACCCCCTAGGGCTTTGGGTGCGCCCCCACCTTCCCTTGCCGCATGGGCCTTTGGGGCTTCGTGCGGCCAACCCATGTGGGCTGCTGCACCTCCCTTCGGTCCATGTGGGTCCTGAGGTCAGGTGCGTCCCACTTTGGACCTTCCGGAACCTTCTAGAATATTTTGGTACCCTGCCGGAAAATTCCCGAACCTTTCCGAAACCCTGGAAACCACTTTCCTTATATGAAACTTTATCTCCGGACTCTTCCAGAGCTCCTCGTGATATCTAGGATCTCATCCGAGACTCCGAATTAATATTCGTTTAAACCATCTAATATCTCAATGTATGCCCTAACTACATCGAAGCGTTAAGTGTGTGACCCTACGGGTTCGAGAACATGTAGACATGATCAAATAAATAATCAATACCGGGACCAGGATGTCCATATTGATTCATACATATTCAACAAAGATATTTATCAGTTGAACCACGATGCTCGGGGATTCAATTAATCCCGTATACGATTCCCTTTGTCTCACGATATATCACTTGCCCGAGATTTGATCGTCGGTATCACCATACCTAGTTTAATCTCGTTACCGGCAAGTTCTCTTTACTCGTTCATATAGAATAGGATCCCCATGACTACACACTTAGTCATATGCTTGCAAGCTTTCGGATTCTATACTACCGAGAGGGCCCAGATGTTGGAAATGTGCCCAAGAGGCAATAATAAATATTATTTGTTATCATATTTCTCGTTAATGATAAATGTTTATCCTCGATGCTATAATTGTGTTAACCGGAAACAAAATACATGTGTGGAATATAAACACCAAAGTGTCCCTAGTAAGCCTTTTATGACTAGTTCGTTAGTCAAGAGTTGGTTAAGGTTTCCTAGCCAAGGACTTCTTAAAGTCACTTGATAACGGAGTCACAACATTAGGAGAATGATGTGATGGACAGACCTATTTAAAACATAGCAACTGATTGTGTCACAAAGTTTCATTGCCAACGATTTTAGTATATGTCAAGTATAGTTTTCTTAGATCATGAGATTGTGTCACTCCCGTTTACCGGAGGAATACTTTGTGGACATCAAACATCACTTCGTAACTAGGTGATTATAAAGATGACTTTAAGGTATCTCCGATGGTATTTGTTGGGTGACATGAATCAAGACTAGGATTTGTCCCTCCAAGTGACAGAGAAGATATCTCTAGGCCCTCTCGGTAGTATAGCATCCTAAAGCTTCCAAGCATGTGACTAAGGTGTTTAGTCACGGGGATCCTATTATATGTGAATGAGTAAAGAGAACTTGCCAGTAACGAGATTAAACTAGGTATGGCGATACCGACGATCGAATCTCAGGCAAGTGATATATCGTGAGACAAAGGGAATCGTATACGGGATTAATTGAATCCCCGACATCGTGGTTCAACCGATAAAGAACTTCGTTGAATGTTTAGGAATCAATATGGACATCCTGGTCCCGCTATTGATTATTGATTAGATCATGTCTGCATGTTCTCGAACCCGTAGGGTCACACACTTAACGCTTCGATGTAGCTAGGGCTTACGTTGAGATATTATATGGTATGAATGAATGTTGATTCGGAGTGTCGGATGAGATCCTAGATATCATGAGGAGCTCCGGAAGAGTCTGGAGATAAAGTTTCGTATAAGGAAAGTGGTTTCCAGGGTTCCGGAAAAGTTCGGGAATTTTCCGGCAGGGTACCGGGAAGATTCTAGAAGGTTTCGAAAGGTTCCAAAGTGGTACCCACGTGCCCTAATGGCCCACATGGACCAAGGGCGTGCAGCAGCTCACATCGGCTGGCCGCACCAGCCCCCCATGGCCCATGCGGCCAAACATGTGAAAAAGGCCCCAAAACCCTAGAGGCTGCCTTGGGGGTTAATTTTCCCCTTGGCCGGCCGGCCCTAGGGCTTGAGGGAGGGGCAAAGGCTGCCCCCCACGCCTACATAAGGAGGAGGGGAGGGCTGTGGCCTAGCACCCCATAACCCTAGCCGCCGCCTCCCTCTCCCACCTCCCTTCTCTCTCCCGCAGCCGCTTGGCAAAGCCCTGCTGGGATTTCTCCAGCATCTCCACCACCACACCGTCGTGCTGCTGGGATCTCTCGAGCCACTTCTTCCTTGCTTGCGGGATCAAGGAGAAGAAGTCTTCATCAAGCTGAACGTATGGATACCGTGGAGGTGCTGCTCGTGCGGCGCTTCGTCGGATTGGATCTCGGATCGGATAATACATCTCCTCGTGACTAGATGAGTCTAGTTGCGGGGATCGACTAACCAACCCCTGCATCGACAAAACGCGTTCGCTCGTTCTTCAAGGGTATGAGATTGGATCTCCTCCTCGCTACCTTCATCTAATAGATCTAGATCCGTTGGGTTTCTTCCGCTTGTTACGTAGGGAATTTTTTGTTTTCTATGCAACGAACCCTTTAGTGGTGTCAGAGCCTAGATCTATTCGTAGATGTTGGTGCGATTAGAACACAAGGATTTGTGGGCGTTGATGTTTTTGTTTCTATCTTAACATGTGTATTTTGTATCTTTACGGTATGGTGGGATTGAAGCGGCCCGGACCAACTTTACTCGTCCACGTACGAGAGACCGGTTCCACACTTGACGTGCAACTTGTATTGCACATGTGGCTGGCGGGTGTCTGTTTCTATTGCTATAGTGAGATGCGATTTTCAACGGAAGGCCTTTAAAAGGATATAAAATAAGAAACTTTTATATCACCGTTGTGGCTTTGCGTAGATTAGAGCGGTTCTATCTCATGACCCATAGAAGGCACGTAAAAATTGCATAAACAAAGTAGAGGACGTCTAACTTGTTTTTGCAGGGTTTGTGATATAGTATGGCCAAGATGTGATTTGTGACAATGTATGCAATGATCATGTTTTGTAAATTTCATGACTTGCATGTCGATGAGTACGGCAACCGGCAGGAGCCATATGGTTGTCTCATTATTATTCTATGACCTGCGTGTCAATCTTTAACGCCATGTAATTGCTTTTACTTTATCGCTAAGAGTAGCAATAGTCGTAGTAGCAATAGTTGGTGGAGGCAACTATGAGATGGCAACGTCTTGTTGGTGGTGATGGAGATCATGTCGGTGCTTTGGATATGGATATCAAAGGCACAAGAAGAAAAGGCTATCCCATGTCACAATTAAATTGCATGTGATGTTTATCCTTTTATGCACCTTGTTCTGCTTTGATCGCGACGGTAGCATTAAAAGGTGATCTCTCTCGTTAATATCAAGAAGTGTTCTCCCCTAGTATGCACCGTTAGAAAAGCTCATCGTGTTGAAGCATCACGTGATGATTGGATGTGATAAACTCTACGATCGCATACAACGGGTGTAAGCCAGTTTTACACACACAGAAATAATACGGTTTCCTTGACGAGCCTAGCATGTACAAACATGGCATCACAACACAAGAACCGAAAGGTTAAACATGAGTCATATGGATGATATGATCAACATGGTGATGTTCACCATTGAAGCTACATCATCTCACGTGATGATCGGGGTTGGTGTAGTGGATTTGGATCATGTGTCACTAAACAACTTGAGGGTTGTTGAGTTTAGTGGGAGTTCATTAGTAATTTGATTAACTTGAACCAATTATCATGAACAATCAATCAAAGTGAATTTGCATAATTTGTAGTAGTAAATGGCATCCACAAACTACCTTACACTTAGATTGTTAATTGAGATAAAACTGTTATGATCTGGCAAATCAATTTTGATTGGTACCGTGTTAGTGAAATTTAAATTTGAGTCCTATTGTAATTTTTTTGGTAAAACCGACCTAGCTCCATATGATTAATAGTTGATTGATCTAAAGAGCAATAATTACGACTTAGTATCTGGTGTCATGCGTGTTTCCACAATACCGGATCCTAAAAGAATGTTTTGAGAATCAAGGTAATCCGGGAGCTGAAAAAGGATTGTTTTCAGATACAAGCATGGAGTGAAAGATATATTGATATCCGAAACCCTGTTTGTGGCAACATGACAGAGTATAATTTTAGTGTGACAATGTGTGCTTATATTTTTTGAATATAAGCAAGGTTTGCAGACACAAATATTATTCTCTAAATTCCTTCCTTCGAGCTAAAGTAGCTTCATCACAAAGTTGTTATGATGGGATGGATTAAAAGTATGTGGTATTTTTTTTACTATACTTGGAGATAGCTAAGAGTGGAATCGGTAAGAATGCTAAAGATATGGTGATATTGAGTAAAAGCAATCAACTTCAAAGTGTGACTCCAAAGGTGATAGTATATGACTAAGATGCCAAGGAGCATGTGCTAGTTCAACTGGCATTGTTTGATGTTGAATGATTCTTCTATAAAGGGAAGGAAATACTGAAAATAAGAATTACAAATTATATGGTAGGAAATAAAAGACTGGAAAAGTCCAGCTCAGATGTATATAAATGATATACAAGTTATAGATGTAATTTACTAGTCAACTATGTATTCCTTGGGTATTTTGGATACCAGATTGGTTGGTATGATTTGTCATACAAATACAATACAAGAAATACTATGGCCTAAAAGAACTAGTAGAAGATATTGTGGCGATGCACGACAAGAATGGAAATAAAGTGTTATTTTGTTTATCGTTGCATCTAACCAATGCTTCAAGATTTATTTTAAGAACTCAATAAATTGTTATTTTGTTCTGGTTGTTTGTGAGAATAAATAGTTGTTCAAACTATGACCATGTTCCATAATTGATGGATGAGTTAATATAAATCGCATTGGAGAAATAAAATATCTATAAATGCTAAACGTCGCAAGAACAAAAATTTCACTTAAATTGTGACACCACCTTTTTTAGTTCATATTGGAAAGGAAAACATGAATGAACTCCATGTTAATGGACTTTTGGAGTTAATTTTATTTTCAAATAAATTGACGTTTGTGAGATCTTTTTCCAAAAGATGACTAAAACACCGTTCATAGGCCAAAGTTGAATGGACGACTAATTTAGTGGAGATTATACATATTGATGTATATGGTCCATTATGCGTAGCCGTGTGTGGTGGATTAATTTTCCTTCATAAAATACCACCGATTTTTAAGTGGATATATGAGCATGTCTATTTAAAGAGAAGGAGTTTTGATATTTTTGAATTAGTTCAAAAGTATCATTGGTATGAAGTGAAAACATCGTAACAAGAAGATCAAGTCTTTATGATTGGATCATAAAGTATTAAAAGTTTGAGTTACGAGTTTAGCAAAACCATCTGAGGAGTTGTAGAATTGTTCCACAACTTATGCTTCCTGAAAAACCCCACAGGAGTGTGGAATGTTTGGGAGACATAATCGAACCTTGTTGGACATGGTAAGATAAATAAAGTGCCATTATATTTTATAGTTTATGCATTAGAGACTACTACTTTACACTTAAAAGAGCGCCATCATGATCTGTTGTAATTGACAGCATGGTTTCGGTAGTGACCCGAAATTTACTTTTCTCAAAATTTTGGTATGCATAGCATGTGTAAAATGTTTATAACCAAATCGGATAAATACGTGTTTATAAGGTTATCCCAAACTTGTTGAGTATTTATCCTGTCACCGAACCTTGGATAAAAGTGTTTGTCGTGAAGGTGGATTTCTCGAGAAAGTAGTTCTTGCGAAAGAGGTGAGTGGGAGGACACTGCAACTCGACGAAATTGGATAATTATCGTCATCATGTCAAGAGTAGCGCAGCACCGGAAGTTGTTCTGGGGTTTCCTATTTTGACTAAATGGAAGACACTACATGTTATGTAGAAACTTCGGAAAGAGTTTGCAAAATGAACCACGTAGGTCGTTAAAAACTTTGTACCCAGACCAACTTGTGGTTTGAGAATGAAGTGTTGTTTTGACAACAAAGGACTTACAAATTATAAAGGAAGCAGATGATGGGCCCTTACTTTGTAAATTGGCTATAAGTCATTATATCCACAAGACATGGATGTTCATATCCATTGAAAGTTTGATTTGTAGAAAAGATGTTTATGACAAAGTTCAAAGAGTTGACTACGAAAGATTTTGATCTTCTATAGCGGTGCTTTAGTCTTTATGGATAATTCTAGCAAAAGTTACATATTTTGATATGTAGTTGAATAACAAAACGAAATTCCTCTTAAGGAAGTTTGATCAAGGACGTGTATGCGACACGGTTCAAGAGTTTTGTAAAATTCAAAAGTTGCTCGAAAGGTATGTGAATTTCAATGGTTGAAATAAGCATAACGAAGTTGGAATCTTTACATTAATGAAGTTATCAAGATAGCTTGATTCCATCATGGACGGTGAAGATGCTTGTAGAGTTACAAGAGCTTAAGTGGGAGCGCTAAGACATATTTCTAATACTTTATGTAGTTAACATATAGTTGATTGGAAAATATGTGATTTAAATTAAGATAGTTAAGGTTTCATATTGATGAAAGACTTATGCTAAACAATATATTGGGCATCAATATCTATAGAGATAGATTGAGGCGCCTGATTTAGTTAAGCCAAAGTACATAGATGAAGTATTGAAGTAAGTCAATACGGAAACGCCAAGAAGGGGGTTCTTGCCGCATGGAAGATGATTGAGCAAGACTCAAGTTTTTTTACACATGATGAGCAAATTGAAATTGAGATTTATAAATCATGTGAGCCATGATATGTACACAACCAGATTTATAATTCATATGATGATTAGACAACAGTGGGAAATATCCGTAAGTATTTCAGAAAAACTAAGGATGAGTCTTCCTGTGTAATAATGACAAACTATTGTAGAGGGACACTAAGGGTCTTTTCATCTATACAAATAATTTAGAAGTATCATGGCTCATATGATTTAGAAGTATCAATTTTAATTTTGCTCATCATGTGTCAAAACACTTGAGTCTTGCTCAATCATCTTCCATGTGGCAAGAACCCCTTCTTGTCGTTTCTGTAGTGACTTACCTCAATACTCCATCTATGTACTTTGGCTTAACTAAATCAGGCGCCTCAATCTATCTCCATAGATATTGATGCCCAATATATTGTTTAGCCTAAGTCTTTCATCAATATGAAATCTTAAATGTGTTAATTTAAATCACATATTTTCCAATCACCTATATGTCAACCACATAGATTATTAGAAATATGTTTTTGGCGCTCTCACTTAAGTTCTTGTAACTCTACAAACATCTTCACCATCCATGATGGAATCAAGCTCTTTTGATAACTTCATTTATGTAAAGATTCCAACTTCATTATGCTTATTTCAACCATTGAAATTTGCATACCTTTTGAGCAACTTTTGAATTTTACAAAACTGTCGAACTGTGTCGCATACATGTCCTTGATCAAACTTCCTTGAGAGGAATTTCATTTTGTTATTCAACTAAAGCACCGCTATGGAAGATCAAAATCTTTCGTAGTCAACTCTTTGAACTTTGTCACAAACATCCTTTTGACAAGTCGAACTTTCAATGGATGTGAACATCCATGTCTTGTTGATACTATTGTGGATATAATGGCTCATAGCCAATTTACGAAGTAAGGGCCCATCATCTGCTTCCTTTATAAGTTGTAAGTCTTTTGTCATCAAAACAACACTTCATTATCAAACCACAAGTAGGTCTAGGTACATAGTTTTTAACGACTTACATGGTTAAGTTTGCAAACTCTTTTTGAAGTTTCTACATCACATGTAGTGTATTCCATTTAGTCAAAATAGGAAACCCCAGAACAACTTCCGGTGCTGCGCTACTCTTGACATGATGACGATAATTCTCTAATCTCGTCGAACTGCATTGTCCTCCCACTCACTGATACGTCTCCGACATATCTATAATTTTTTATGTTCCATGCTTGATTATATATCAGTGCCACATGTTTTATAATGTTTTTATATCATTTTGGCATGATTTATGGAACTAACCTATTAACAAGATGCCCAGTGCCAGTTCCTATTTTCTGCTGTCTTTTTGTTTCAGAAAAATTGTTCGCGGAAGTTTCTTGGAATCAGTTGGAAATTTACGTGAATTATTTTCACGAGGAAACAACGACATAGCAGGAGGACGCCTGCAGGGGGCCCCACAGGGACCAGACGCCCCCCAGGAGCGGCCCACACCTTGGCCGTGCTTGGGCCCCACCTGGTGCCCTCCGGCATCGTCTCGAGTTGCCCCTTCGCCTATAAATTCGTCTTCGACCCGAAAACCCTAAGTACCCGATCATTTTTTCCAGAAGACGTCCGAGGCCGCTGCCATTGCCAACCCTAGTTCGGGAGGGTTCTGCAGGTCTTCCCGACACCCTGCCGGAGAGGGGAATCGTCACCGGAGGCATCTACATCACCATGCCTGCCTCCGGAGTGATGCGTGAGTAGTCCACCACGGGACTATGGGTCCATAACAGTAGCTAGATGGTTGTCTCTCCTCCTTGTAGTCCATTGATTAGATCTTGTGAGCTGACTATCATGATCAAGATCATATTATCTGTAACTGCTATATGATTGTGTTTGCACGGATCCGATGAATTGTGGAGATCATTACTTTTGTTCATCTATGTGTTATGTTTTATCTATGATCTTGCATGCTCTCCGATGCTAGTGGATGCTTTGGCCAAGTAATTGTTAGTGTCTTCAGAGAGGGTATTTATGCTAGATAGTGGGTTCATGCCTCTCTTTGTCTGAGCTCGGGTTGACAGAAATGATCAAGACTAGAGATGTGCTCTTGCCACTAGGGAGAAAACAGGGGTGTGATTTCCTTGTATTATTTACATTGCTTACATTATGCACTTTGCTTATTGCAATGATCTTCTGGGTGACATGCTGGATAGCGATCCCGGGGTGGATTATTAGTCATAGACGCAGTTGGATAACGGTCTATTTATTTTGACGCAATGCCCATATTAGATGAAGCGGTGAACTATATTGTCTTATGATAGCATTGTTATGCGCCCACAATTATGTGAATTGCCATGCTGTAATTTATGTACCCATCATGTATATCTTTTGAAGAGACACCACTAGTGATCTGTAGATCCCAGTCCTATTTTTCTGCATTGTTTACAACCGTTCTAATAGCTTTTCATCATCATTTTCTTGCTGGTCATATTTCACTCTCATCATATTTTACATCTGCACAATTAATCCTTTGTGTTCGGCAAGCCGGAGAGATTGACAACCTCTCTGTTTTGTTGGGGCAAAGTACTTGTTTGTGATTGTGTGTAGGTCCGTGTTAATCTACAAGCGCCAGAGTAGATTGACACCTCTTTAAGCCTTCTTGAAGTCCTACTGGATCTGACAACCTTGTTTTGTAATCAAGAGAAACTGCTGCTTTGCTGCATCATACCTTCCTCTTGGGGTTTCACCAGCGAACGTGTGATCCACGTCATCAAGCAACTTTTTCTGGCGCCGTTGCCCGGTACTTGGAAGCTTCAGCTAGGGGAGTTTCACACATCCTTTCACTTTACTTTGTTATTGTCTTGCTTAGTATATTTTTTGTTAGTCTTGTTTTTCCTTTTGTTTGCTCTAAAACTCAAAAACACAAAAAAGAAGTA
The DNA here is from genome assembly GCA_012064385.1 of Puccinellia tenuiflora. NCBI lineage: Eukaryota > Viridiplantae > Streptophyta > Magnoliopsida > Poales > Poaceae > Puccinellia > Puccinellia tenuiflora. The sequence continues at coordinate 358,003 of QRDG01000107.1, read as the reverse complement.
AAAAATCAACAATTTGTCTCTTTTTGGTTTGTGTGATTTTATTTGCTTCTTTTAGTCATGGGGCTTTTACCTGAATTTGCTATGAAAGACATTAAGGTAGGAAGTGGTTCCATCATTGGTAAAGACAATATTGAAGAATTCCTTAATCACATTAATAGTCTTTATGATCTGAATGAAAAATCCTTGGTGGAACTTACACATGACTATGAGGGTGATGTACTTTATTTGGTGGGAAAGTTAGAAGCTAGGTTTATTAACCTTCATCCTACAGTACAACAATTATTCGTTAAACTTGAAAGTATGGATAAGGGGGGAGATAACGATTTCTTGCTTAAAACCTTGCTTATGGAATTTGATGATATTGCCAGAGAAGCTAGAAAGATTTTTGCTCATTATAATATGTTGGGTTGTAGCCTTAATATTAAGGATACCCTTAAAAACTTTGAAATTAAAAGGATGGAATATGAAGGTAAAACTGAATGTGAAAAGGAACTAAAAATACCCATACCATTGAAGCTCATAGCAATGCATGAAGCTCTAGAAAAGAATTTTGATTGGGTTGTTCCTGAAAATCCTTTTGATGAAAGAAGTCAACAAAAAGGTAGTGAGAGGGGAGATTCTGAAACATGCATAAGTAGAATACAATGTATTTATGAAAAAAATTCCAACCTTTATTTGGATGATACTATTGATAAAACTTGAATTTTCCCTTTTGCCTAGCTAAAAGGCGTTAAAGAAAAGCGCTTATGGGAGCCAACCCATTTTATTTTTACCTTCTGTTTCATTTTGGTTTCTTTGAGTTTGGGTGATGTTACCTATGTAACAACTCCCTTGTATCTTTTTGTTTTGGTTTTTGGTGCCAAGAATAGCCCCTAAAGAGAGGAAGACTAATTGGTGAGTTTGCTGTCCAGAAACAGATTTCTGTTTTTCACTGTTTGAGAATCCAAAAAATTACAGAACGTCATCTGTAGCTGCAAATTTTTGACAGAAAGCATCAGGGTTTTGTCTACCTTTCTCTTGTTTTAAGTTTTCTGATTTGAGGTCCAGAAGTGACCCGAAAGAATTCATTTTTACAGTATGTTATGTTTTTGACAGATTCTGTCCTTAGTTTTGCATTGCTTCTTTCACGGGCAAAGTGAAGTTCTTTTCAAGGCTAAAACTTTACTTAGACCTTTGTGACAGTATCTAATGTGTAAAAAAATAAGTTCATAACATGTGCTTTGGAACTGAAGGAATATATTGTTTTTGTGGACTAACCCCTCTAATGAAGTTGCTATAAGTTTTGCGTGAAGGAAGTTTTCAAGTATCCAAGTGCGAGGTGATGAAGGAAGATCAAGAAGGGATAAAAGACTAAGCTTGGGGAGGCTCCCCATGGACCCTCCTCTGAAATATTCAAGAATTCACAAGCGTCTAAGATTGGGGATGCCCAAGGCATCCCCTTCTTCATCGACAGTCATCGGTTTCTCTCATGGTACTATATTTTTATTCCTTTACACATTATGTGTTGTTATTGGAGCAACAGTTTGTTTTTAATTTCAGTTTGTTTGTGTTTTGTTCTCTGGTATTTTCAATAAATTGGATCCATGCATGCTTGTTTGGGAGAGAGACACGCTCCGCTTTTTCGTAAACACTCCTATTCTTCACTTATATGTGTTGAGTGTTTAGCTTTTGTTATTTTTTCTTCTAGGTCTTGTTCAAGAGTTGTTAGATTTTTGGTTGGGAAGTAATGTTCTTGTTGTTTCACCCTTTTAGTTTTGTTTCAAATAAGTTGATTGGTGTTGGGTTGAATGGAAATTATCATGTAGGAAGTGTGAAAATGCTGCTTAATCTTGTAGATCATTGTCTTGAATCTTTGATACTTGTCAATTGTTTAGAGATGTGAAGTAGATTAATGCTTAAAATTGTGGATCATCTAGTAAGATAGATTAGTAAATAACTGTCATAAAGCTTTAAAATTGTGGTGCTTGTCTTGTTTGGTAGCTCTCAAAGTCTAGATATTCTTTTTGCAAAGAGTTGGTTTGGCTAACAAGGTAGACGGTGTGAAGTCTAGTGGTTATGCATAATGTATATCCGTAGTCATGCAGTTGATGTTATGTGTTTGCTTGATATCCTGCTAAGCCCAAAAATTCCGTACTGAGAGGGAATACTTCTCGTGCATCCAAATCCCTGAGCCAAATATCTTTGCCATTTGTGTCCACCATACCTACCTACATGTGGTATTTTCTTGCCACTCCAAGTAAAATTTTCATGTGCTACCTTTACAACTTTCAAAATTCTCCTTTTTTGTGCCTTTGTTTTTAAGCTCATGAGGAAGCAGTAGGAAGCTAGATATAACTTGTGAAAAGCAAGGTCATTTCCCCCCGCTTTTTCACCCGGTGAGGATGGATTACGTTCTCACTTGAATTTGCCGAGAACGGCTTAAGAAAAATATAAATATAACCCACCATTCTCCTCCGCACAGTGCAAACCTGAGAAATCAGTCAAATATTGGTTAGTGGTGAAACAAAGGAGAACGAGGAATGACATCATTCCTCTAAGTACCAGCCGCTCTCAAGAGTCTAAAAGCGTTGCTTGAAATGGGGGACTAGCTAGTTTCTTTACTGTGAAGTCGTTGACGAAATCATGCATATCTCAAAACTGTTTTACTTCTATCAAAAATAAAAAATAAAAAAATCTAGCACATGATTAATCCCTGCTTCCCTCTGCGAAGGGCCTTTCTTTTACTTTTATGTTGAGTCAGTCTTGCACTTCCTTCTTTACCCCTCAAGCGATCACTTGGTGTCAACTTTGGTTCAAGTTTTACTTCATGTTATCTTTATGTCTAACCGTGAAAACTTTGTATTGACTTTATCTTGAGATAAATATGTTGCAAGTTGAAGCTTTTTGCTGAAAACTTAAAACTTCCTTTGCGTTAGCCAAACTCCTTTGCCGAAAAATATTGCTTTGTGAGATATCAATCATTGTCAAGTGTTATACTTTTAAATCTCCAAAGTACTCTTTTCTAGTTAATTCTTGCTTAGATGTTGCACCTGGTTAATCATTGTTTGTTTCATTAAATGAACCATTGTTTTGGATCAATGCATTCAGTTCATAAGTTTTACATGATTACTTGATCAAGATTGCGTTGGTAGCATGTCACTTCAAAAATTATTCTGTTATCATTTACCTACTCGAGGACGAGCAGGAATTAAGCTTGGGGATGCTAATACGTCTCCGACGTATCTATAATTTGTTATGTTCCAAGCTTAATTATATATCAGTGCCACATGTTTTTATATTGTTTTTATATCATTTTGGAATGATTTATCGAACTAACCTATTAACAAGATGCCCAGTGCCAGTTCCTGTTTTCTGCTGTCTTCTTGTTTCAAAAAAGTTGTTCGGGTAAGTTTCTCAGAATCACCTAGAAATTTACGTGAATTATTTTCACGAGGAAACAAGGACAGAGCTAGGAGGGCGCCTACAGGGGGCCCCCACAGGGACCAGACGCCCCCCAGGCGTGGCCCACACCTTGGCCGTGCCTGGGCCCCACCTGGTGCCCTCCGGCATCGTCTCGAGTTGCTCTTTCACCTAGAAATGCGTTTTCGACCTGAAAACTCTAAGTACCTAATCATATTTTTCAGAATACGTTCGAGGCTGCCGCCATCGCTAACCCTAGTTCGGGAGGGTTCTACAGCTCTTCCCGGCACCCTGTCGTAGAGGGGAATCATCACCTGAGGCATCTACACCACCATGCCTGCCTCCAGAGTGATGTGTGAGTAGTCCACCACGGGACTACAGGTCCATAGCAGTAGCTAGATGGTTGTATCTCCTCCTTGTACTCCATTTCTTAGATCTTGTGAGCTGACTATCATTATCAAGATCATATTATCTATAACTGCTACATGATTGTGTTTGCATGGATCCGATGAATTGTGGAGATCATTAATTTTGTTCATCTATGTGTTATGTTTTATCTATGATCTTGCATGCTCTCCGATGCTAGTTGATGCTTTGGCCAAGTAATTGTTAGTGTCTTCAGATAGTGTATTTATGCTAGATAGTGGCTTCATGCCTCTCTTTGTCTGAGCTCGTGTTGACAGAAACGATCAAGACTAGAGATGTGCTGTTGCCACTAGGAAGAAAACAGCGGTGTGATTTCCTTGTGTTATTTACATTGCTTACATTATGCACTTTGCTTATTGCAATGATATGTTGCTTGCAACTTAATACTTCTAGGTGACATGCTGGATAGCGATCCCGGGGTGGATTATTAGTCATAGACGTAGTTGGATAACGGTCTATGTATTTTGACGCAATGCCCATATTAGATGAAGCGGTGAACTATATTGTTTTATGATAGCATTGTTATGCGCCCACAATTCTGTCAATTGTCATGCTGTAATTTGTTTACCCATCATGTATATCTTTTGGAGAGACACCACTAGTGATCTGTGGACTCCGGTCCTATTTTTCTACATTGTTTACAACCGTTCTAATAGCTTTTCATCATCATTTGCTTGCTGGTCATATTTCACTCTCATCATATTTTACATCTGCACAATTAATCCTTTGTCTTCGGCAAGCCGGAGAGATTGACAACCTCTCTGTTTCGTTGGGGCAAAGTACTTGTTTGTGATTGTGTGCAGGTCCGTGTTAATCTACAAGCACCATAGTATTTCTTGTATTGTATGTATGAAAAATCATACCAACCAATTTGGTACCAAAAATACCCAAGGAATACATAGTTGACTAGTAACTCACATCTATAACTTGTATATCATATATATACATCTGAGCTGGACTTTTCCTGTCTTTCATTTTCTGCCATATACTTTTGTAATTCCTTTTTTCAGTATTTCCTTTCCTTTATAGAAGAATGATTCAACATCAAACAATGCGAGTTGAACTAGCACATGCTCCTTGGCGTGCTAGTCACATACTATCACCTTTGGAGTCAAACTTTGAAGTTGATAGCTTTACTCAATATCGTCATATCTTTAGCATTCTTCCTGATTCCACTCTTAGCTATCTCCAAGTATAGTAAACGATTTTTACCACATACTTTTAATCCATCCCATCATAACAACTTTGTGATGAAGCTACTGTAGCTCGAAAGAAGGAATTTAGAGAACAATTTTTGGTGTCTGCAAACCTTGCATATATTCAAAATATAAGCACACATTGTCACACTAAAATTATACTATGTCATGTTGTCACAAACAGGGTTTCAGATATCAATATATCTTTCACTCCATGTTTGTATCTGAAAACAATCCTTTTCAGCTCCCGGATTACCTTGATTCTCAAAACATTCTTTTAAGATCCGGTATTGTGGAAACAAGCATGACACCAGACACTAAGTAGGAATTATTGCTCTTTAGATCAATCAATTATTAATCCTATGGAGCTAGGTCGGTTTTACCAAAAAGAAATTACAATAGGACTCAAATTTAAAATTCACTAACACGGTGCTAATCAAAATTGTTCTGCCAGATCATAACACTTTCATCTCAATTAACTTTTCTAAGTGTAAGGTAGTTTGCGGATGCCATTGGCTACAACAAATTATGCAAATACTCTTTGATTGATTGTTCATGATAATTGGTTCAAGTTAATCAAATTACTAATGAACTCCCACTAAACTCAACATCCCTGAAGTTGTTTAGTGACACATGATCCAAATCCACTACACCAACTCCGATCATCACGTGAGATAATGTAGCTTCAGTGGTGAACATCACCATGTTGATCATATCATTCATATGACTCATGTTTAACCTTTCGGTTCTGTGTCCAGAGGCCATGTCTGTACATGCCAGGCTCATCAAGCAAACCGTAGTATTTCCGCGTGTGTAAGTCTGGCTTACAAACGTTGTATGTGAACGTAGAGTCTATCACACCCGATCATCACGTGGTGCTTCAATACGACGAACTTTTGCAATGGTGCATACTAGGGAAGAACACTTTATCATCTTGATATTAACGAGAGAGATCACCTTATAATGCTACTGTCGCGATCACATCATAGCAAGAATAAGGTGCATAAAAGGATAAACATCACATGCAATTTAAATGTGACATGGTATAGCCTTTTCTTATTGTTCTTTTGATCTCCATCTCCAAAGCACCGGCATGATCTCCATCACCACCAGCATGACGTTGTCGTCTCATAGTTGCCTCCACCAACTATTGCTACTACTAGCAATAAAGTAAAAGCAATTACATGGCGTTAAAGATTGACATGTAGGTCATACAATAATAATGAGACAACCATATGGCTCCTGCCGGTTGACGTACTCATCGACATACAAGTCGTGAAAGATTAAAAAACATGATCATTGCATACAAATATAACAAATCACGTCTTGCCATACCACATCACAAAACCCTACGAAAACAAGTTAGACGTTCTCTACTTTGTTTATGCAATTTTTACGTGGCTTCTATGGGTCATGCGATAGAACCATTCTAATCTACGCAAAGCCACAACGGTGATATAAAAGTTGCTTATTTTATATCCGTTTTAAAGGCCTTCCGCTGAAGATCGCATCTCACTATAGCAAGAGAAACAAACACCCGCCAGCCACATGTGCAATACAAGTTGCACGTCAAGTGTGGAACCGGTCTCTTGTACGCGGACGAGTAAAGTTGGTCCGGGCCGCTTCAATCCCACCATACCGTAAAATACAAAATGCACGTGGGAAGGTAGCAACAAAAACATCGACACCCACAACTCCTTGTGTTCTAATCGCACCATCTTCAACGAATAGATCTAGTATCTGATACCACTGAAGGGTTCGTCGCATAGAAAACAAAAATTTTCCTACGAAACAAGCGGAAGAAACCCAACGGATCTAGATCTATTAGACGAAGGTAGCAAGAAGGAGATCTAATATCTTACCCTTGAAGAACGAGCAAATGTGTTTTGTCGATGCAGGGGTTGATTAGTCTATCCCCGCAACTAGACTCATCTAGTCGCGAGGAGATGTATTATCCGATGCGAGATCCAATCTGATGAAACGCCGCACGAGCAGCACCTCCGCGGTATCCACACGTACAACTCGATGAATACTTATTCTCCTGATCCCGCAAGCGAGGAAGAAGTGGCTTGTGAGATCCCAGCAGCACGACGGTGTGGTGGTGGAGATGGTGGAGGTTTCCTGCGGACAGGGCTTCACCAAGCCGTGCACGAGGAAGAGAGAGGAGGGAGGATGGGGTGGTGCGGCTAGGGTTGCAGGGGGTCCTACCCTTGTGCCGCACCCCTCCTTACATAGGTGAGGGGGCAAGGGGTGCGCCCCACCTTGCCCTAGGGCCGGCGGCCAAGGAGGGCATACTTGCCCTCCAAGGCACCCCTAGGGTTTTGGGTGCGCCTCCACCTTCCCTTGCCGTATGGGCCTTTGGGGCTTGGTGCGGCCAGCCCATGTGGGCTTCTGCACCTCCCTTCGGTCCATGTAGGCCCTGAGGTCAGGTGGGTCCCACTCTGGAACCTTCTAGAATATTTTCGGTACCCTGCCGAAAAATTCCCGAACCTTTCCGAAACCCTGGAAATCACTTTCCTTATATGAAACTTTATCTCCAGACTCTTCTGGAGCTCCTCGTGATATCTAGGATCTCATCCGATACTCCGAATCAATATTCGTTTACACCATCTAATATCTCAACGTATGCCCTAACTACATCGAAGCGTTAAGTGTGTGACCCTACGGGTTCGAGAACATGCAGACATGATCAAATCAATAATCAATAGCTGAACCGGGATGTCCATATTGATTCGTACATATTCAACGAATATCTTTATCGGTTGAACCACGATGTCAGGGATTCAATTAATCCCGTATATGATTCCCTTTGTCTCATGATATATCACTTGCCCGAGATTTGATCGTCGCTATCGCCATACCTAGTTTAATCTCGTTACCGGCAAGTTCTCTTTACTCGTTCACATAGAATAGGATTCCCATGACTACACACTTAGTCATATGCTTGCAAGCTTTCAGATGCTATACTACCGAGAGGGCACAGAGATATCTTATCCGTCACACGGAGGGACAAATCCCAGTCTTGATTCATGTCACCCAACAAATACCATCGGAGATACCTGAAAGCCATCTTTATAATCACCCAGTTACGAAGTGACGTTTGATGTCCACAAAGCATTCCTCCGGTAAATGGGAGTGACATAATCTCATGGTCTAAGAAAACTATACTTGACATATGATAAAAGCCATAGCAATCAAACTAAATGATACGATCAAATGCTAAGCTTTAAATGGGTATGTCCATCACATCATTCTCCCAATGTTGTGACTCCGTTATCAAGTGACTTTAACAAGTCCATGGCTAGGAAACCTTAACCAACTTCTGACTAACGAACTAGTCATAAGAGGCTTACTAGCGACACTTGTTGTTTATATTCCACACAAGTATTTTGTTTCCGGTTAATACAATTATAGCATGGATAATAAACAATTATCATAAAGATGAAATATGATAATAAACAACTTTATTATTACCTCTTGGGTATATTTTCAACAGTTCCTCCCTGAGTTTGAAGCTATAACCTTGAAACCATGTGAATATTTTTTGCTGGTAAACAAGAAAGGGGTTGCATTTCGCACACTTCCGTGATGTGGTGTGGAGAATGTTTTTGATATTATTCATAATGATGTGGAATCGCTACCACACCTGCCGTTGGTGCTCACGCTGAAGGAGGAGGGGCGTGTGCCGCGGAGCGGTTAGACGCCTTCTGCAGGCCAAAGCTGAAGCTGCGTGCGCCTCCACGTGACATTGACGTCGTCATCCCTAGCCAAATACAGAGGACGTGAGCCTCTACCGAGTTGTTGCAGCGTGGCGGCGGACTTTACGGGCCCAATTTGGGCCCGGCCGGACCCGATTGGGATTGGTCTGCCCCTGCGGGGGCTTTATGGGCCCGGCCGAACCTAACTGGACTGGTGTGTCCTGTGGCCGCGGCCGGTCGACTACCGCCGAAGGCGTCGGCGGTGGAGGTAGTTCCCTCCCGCGCGGCCACGGCACTGCTGACCCCGATTCTGGCTACTCCTCGCTGGCGTCTTGCAGACCTCGTGTTGGCAGCGTTGGTGAGACGACGATCGCGGCGTCGTGACCATGGTGGCGCATGTTGGTGGGCGGAGAGCATGGTGGTTTCGAGGCCTCATCCTCGTGGGGCTCCTGTGCTACGAATCGTCCGGGGTTGTGGACTGGGTTTTTCGGGAGAAATCCTTGTCAGCTCGCCCGACGCCGACGCGGTGCCGCCCCTGGGTGGCATCCCCCCTTCTTGAAGGGCGTCGTGGCTACCCGTCGTCCACTTCCTCCGTGTGCCGGGGGAAACCCTAGGATCTTTGGTCCGGCCAGCAGCAAGCGCTATCCTTCTTGAAGGTGCTGCTTGGCACTTGACGGTTCGGCGCTAGGAGCGTGGTGGTACTTCTTTCGAGGGCGCAGTTGTCGCGGGTCACCGTAGTTTAGTCGATCCGCCTATGTCTCCATTTCTTTCTTCTTTTCTTTGGGTTTGTGTGTGCTACTACCCCAGCTTCTGTGGTGTTGCGTTTGTATCGCTGGATGTTTGTTGGTTGGTGCTTTATTTATAAAGCGGAGCGAAATCCTGTTTCGAGAGAGAGCCTCTACCGAGCGGCCGGGTCGTCTTTCGTCGGCCCAAGCCGGAGCGAGTGGAGCAACCACACCCGGAGGAGGGCATACTTGCGTGTCTTCACCATTACGAGTCGCCGGCGGCGGCGAATACTGGGCTAAACACATGTGGTGTTCGATTCGTCGATCATGTCGTAGCCCAAGGCGCCGCCACCTCACAATCCTCGGCTATCATTTGGCCTTGTGCACACAGCCGCAGTCTCCAGGGCCGTCGTCTGACGATGGCGTCATCTACATACATGATGACGAGTGATCTACGACTTTAGATTATGTTTTTATTTACATTTTGCTCAAATCTTTGTAAAAGTTCTAAAATTTTAAGTGAAATTTCTAAATTTTGAGTGCTCGATACTTTTTAAAAACTTTCGTGGTCGCTGCTGGGCAGCCGCCCCCATATAGGACCATACATGTGTCCGGATACCCTATATCGGACACAATTTCAGAAGGCGCCGGACACATTTTCACGGGGACAGGTGGAGATTTCGTCCTACCAACATTGTGAACGCCAACCCCAAGCTCTGCCGTCCAACCAAGGCTCGATAAAATGCACCACATTAATGGGGCTTCAGGTATTGATAGCAATACGAACAATTCCCCTATATGAGAGTCAACAAAATAGGTGCCCAAATCATCCTTGCCGATTGTGCTGTAATAATTGTCTTCAGCAAGATTACCCCCATCGCCAAATACCCTAGGGACATCTAGAACCTGCACACGACCATGCACTTCTGTTGCGTATCTCCACATGCTTTCTACATGTTAGCTTGCTTGTTCCGTCGGTCACTAATTCCCGTGTCCCCCTTTCATCATGTACATATCTACACATATAATGTTGACATGAAACAGCATGTGCCCAGTTTGTTACACACAAGCTCTGCCTTTGCACGAAAAGCGGCGACCTTGTGGCTCCAAATGGTAACAGCTAGCTGAGCCACCAATGCTAGTCCTAACAAATAAGTTGGGATCGACTCAGATCACCTCCGTGTCAACTTTTCCAGTCCCGTCAGTGGATGCTCAGATCACCCTCACCAAATCTTGCTCGCATGACTCATCTAAGCGCCAAGCATTTTCCACTCGCTTTCTTCTTCCCCATTGGCGCATGCATCACTGATTAGGTGATGGTGCACTAGCTAGGTCGCTGGGATTATCCATGTCCTGCAGCACACACACACAGGCCCAAGGCATATGCTCTTACTAGGTTCTAGTTGCCCAGGGGCTTTTTGGCAATGTATATATAGGTTGCCAACACTCTGAGTGCTATAGCTTCAGAGACTCAGCAGAAAAATTCTTTCTTGCAAATCAAGATGTGGGGTGCCAGTGGCGCGAAGGCTTACGGTGCCGTGGTTCTGATCAGGATCATGTACTCTGGCATGCATGTCATGAGCAAGATAGCGCTAGATCAAGGCATGAACCCCTTCGTTTTCGTGTTCTACCGGCATACCACCGCCGCACTTGTGTTGATCCCTGCTACTTTCGTTCTAGAGAGGTGATGAGATTATAGTTAACTCTGCCTTGATCGATGTCTCTCTACTTGTCTGACTATGTTTTACAGTATAACTTAGCGTGACATGACTCTCTTGTTGTGCAGGCAAAAAGCTAAGCCGGTGACCTTGAAGATCGCAGCTAAGATGTTCGTACACGCCTTATATGGGTATGTTGAGTTGTTCTAGCGTTGAGTTTCTATTGTTCTTATGGTGTTACATAGATCATGCGGGAGTTGTTGTTTTCAGACGGAAGTTCATGCAGGGTCTGTGGCTATCGCTGGCTATTAGTCTTGTATGAAGAATCAAGCTTAGTCTTTTTCAATAGAAATACACTTCACAAATCTTCTTTTGATTTGTCGACTGTGATCCGAGATCTTCTGGTGTGCATGTGTTGCACTGTGTATACACAATTTGTGCATATTGGTTATGCTGTCCGTGAAGCTGCTAGTTTTTTCAAAACAAATTATAGATTTCACTCATCTAAGCATTTCAGCTCCCTGCATCCTTGGCTAACCCGGTGAAATTCCTGATATTTTCTGGTCTCAGGGTAACAGCATGTGGAGTCTTATTTAACCTGGTCTCAATTATGCGTCAGCAACATCGTCGTCAGCATTGTACAATGTTCACACCGGTGGTTTACCTTCATTCTTGCTGTCATATTGGGGTAATTGAAGCGTTATTTTATCTCACTAGGAGCGCATACGAACTGTAATCAACAATCTTGTTTTTTCATCTTAATCAACTACATGGATTTTCTGTTGGCTTACCAAACAAATAAATAAAGAACGATCTACACGTAACATAGTTCAGAACATGCACTTTATCACAAGTCTGAACGAAAAAGCTACAATGTCGGTTTCTGTCCCTTACAAACAAAACACCTTATGACAGGATGGAGTCTATGAAACTGAAGAAGCTCCATGGCAACATCAAAGTTGCCGGTATTCTCTTCTGTGTCGCTGGCGTCACCGTGCTGGCCTTCTACGAGGGGCCAATGTTCAAATCTTTCAACCACCACCGGCTCTTCCAGTCCGGCAGCACCTCCTCTGAGCAGATGTCTACTCCAAGAACCAATGGGTGTTTGGGATTTTCCTCATGACAATCTCCAACATTTTAGCAGGCTTGTGGACAGTGCTGCAGGTAGCATCTCCACACATACTTCGGAATTGATCAGACATTCAGACCTCGATGTGCAGGGACTAACTGCAACTTCTTGATATATTTTTTGTTCAGGGGCCCACTGATAGAGGACACTTCAAAACTGATGAACACCACCCTGCAGATCTCGTGCGCGTCAGTCCAGGCCTTCGTCGTGGCTGTCGCTGCAGAAAGGGATTTCTCCAAGTGGAAACTGGGGTGGAATATTAGCCTCGCCGCGATCATCTACAGTGTACGTTATTGAGTCCCTGACACAATATTCAGTTCCACAGTATGCACTGAAAAATGCTCGACTGAATTTCATGCAATGCTTCTATATGATTGCAGGGCATAATCGTCACCGCGCTTTCGTACTACATGCAAATGTGGACGATCGCGAAGAGGGGGCCGGTGTTCCTCGCCATGTCGATGCCGCTTACTCTGATCTTCACATCATCATATCTTCATTCATTTTAGGAGACGCAGTTAGCCTGGGGAGGTATGAGCATATATAATCAGGATGAAACTTGTCGCACTAGAGAAATATCTGAATTTGGATTTTACGACCTGAACCTTTTTCTTTTTGCTGACGCTGTTCTATCTATGGGAGCAGTATAATTGCAGGGATACTACTGATTGGAGGCCTGTACAACGTTCTCTGGGGTAAAAACATGGAGGAGAAAGACGACCTGAACAAGATCGGTGCCGGTAAACCATCTGCCCTGGAGCTGCAGGACAAGGAGGCTCAAGTGCCGGATGATGCGGCAGAAAAGGTCTGAGCCAAGTGAGTGGGCAGTGATGGGACGGAAAAGATTGTGTCAAGCGACACTAGGGGTTCCACATTCTGGAACTGAACGAACTGGTGGCACACACGCAATGTCGCTATGCGCCATTGCTGTACCTACTCTTGTCCACCATGCATGGTTTCCTTTGAAGCACCACACGTCTCCTTGTACTACCAAATAAACCAAGTTTCAGANGAGTTGAAGCTATAACCTTGAAACCATGTGAATATTTTTTGCTGGTAAACAAGAAAGGGGTTGCATTTCGCACACTTCCGTGATGTGGTGTGGAGAATGTTTTTGATATTATTCATAATGATGTGGAATCGCTACCACACCCGCCGTTGGTGCTCACGCTGAAGGAGGAGGGGCGTGTGCCGCGGAGCGGTTAGACCGCCTTCTGCAGGCCAAAGCTGAAGCTGCGTGCGCCTCCACGCGACATTGACGTCGTGATCCCTAGCCAAATACAGAGGACGTGAGCCTCTACCGAGTTGTTGCAGCGTGGCGGCGGACTTTACGGGCCCAATTTGGGCCCGGCCGGACCCGATTGGGATTGGTCTGCCCCTGCGGGGGCTTTATGGGCCCGATGGGCCCGATGGGCCCGGCCGAACCTAACTGGGACTGGTGTGTCCTGTGGCCGCGGCCGGTCGACTACCGCCGAAGGCGTCGGCGGTGGAGGTAGTTCCCTCCCGCGCGGCCACGGCACTGCTGACCCCGATTCTGGCTACTCCTCGCTGGCGTCTTGCAGACCTCGTGTTGGCAGCGTTGGTGAGACGACGATCGCGGCGTCGTGACCATGGTGGCGCATGTTGGTGGGCGGAGAGCATGGTGGTTTCGAGGCCTCATCCTCGTGGGGCTCCTGTGCTACGAATCGTCCGGGGTTGTGGACTGGGTTTTTCGGGAGAAATCCTTGTCAGCTCGCCCGACGCCGACGCGGTGCCGCCCCTGGGTGGCATCCCCCCTTCTTGAAGGGCGTCGTGGCTACCCGTCGTCCACTTCCTCCGTGTGCCGGGGGAAACCCTAGGATCTTTGGTCCGGCCAGCAGCAAGCGCTATCCTTCTTGAAGGTGCTGCTTGGCACTTGACGGTTCGGCGCTAGGAGCGTGGTGGTACTTCTTTCGAGGGCGCAGTTGTCGCGGGTCACCGTAGTTTAGTCGATCCGCCTATGTCTCCATTTCTTTCTTCTTTTCTTTGGGTTTGTGTGTGCTACTACCCCAGCTTCTGTGGTGTTGCGTTTGTATCGCTGGATGTTTGTTGGTTGGTGCTTTATTTATAAAGCGGAGCGAAATCCTGTTTCGAGAGAGAGAGCCTCTACCGAGCGGCCGGGTCGTCTTTCGTCGGCCCAAGCCGGAGCGAGTGGAGCAACCACACCCGGAGGAGGGCATACTTGCGTGTCGTCACCATTACGAGTCGCCGGCGGCGGCGAATACTGGGCTAAACACATGTGGTGTTCGATTCGTCGATCATGTCGTAGCCCAAGGCGCCGCCACCTCACAATCCTCGGCTATCATTTGGCCTTGTGCACACAGCCGCAGTCTCCAGGGCCGTCGTCTGACGATGGCGTCATCTACATACATGATGACGAGTGATCTACGACTTTAGATTATGTTTTTATTTACATTTTGCTCAAATCTTTGTAAAAGTTCTAAAATTTTAAGTGAAATGTGCTAAATTTTGAGTGCTCGATACTTTTTAAAAACTTTCGTGGTCGCTGCTGGGCAGCCGCCCCCATATAGGACCATACATGTGTCCGGATACCCTATATCGGACACAATTTCAGAAGGCGCCGGACACATTTTCACGGGGACAGGTGGAGATTTCGTCCTATCAACATTGTGAACGCCAACCCCAAGCTCTGCCGTCCAGGTCCAACCAAGGCTCGATAAAATGCACCACATTAATGGGGCTTCAGGTATTGATAGCAATACGAACAATTCCCCTATATGAGAGTCAACAAAATAGGTGCCCAAATCATCCTTGCCGATTGTGCTGTAATAATTGTCTTCAGCAAGATTACCCCCATCGCCAAATACCCTAGGGACATCTAGAACCTGCACACGACCATGCACTTCTGTTGCGTATCTCCACATGCTTTCTACATGTTAGCTTGCTTGTTCCGTCGGTCACTAATTCCCGTGTCCCCCTTTCATCATGTACATATCTACACATATAATGTTGACATGAAACAGCATGTGCCCAGTTTGTTACACACAAGCTCTGCCTTTGCACGAAAAAGCGGCGACCTTGTGGCTCCAAATGGTAACAGCTAGCTGAGCCACCAATGCTAGTCCTAACAAATAAGTTGGGATCGACTCAGATCACCTCCGTGTCAACTTTTCCAGTCCCGTCAGTGGATGCTCAGATCACCCCTCACCAAATCTTGCTCGCATGACTCATCTAAGCGCCAAGCATTTTCCACTCGCTTTCTTCTTCCCCCATTGGCGCATGCATCACTGATTAGGTGATGGTGCACTAGCTAGGTCGCTGGGATTATCCATGTCCTGCAGCACACACACACAGGCCCAAGGCATATGCTCTTACTAGGTTCTAGTTGCCCAGGGGCTTTTTGGCAATGTATATATAGGTTGCCAACACTCTGAGTTGCTATAGCTTCAGAGACTCAGCAGAAAAATTCTTTCTTGCAAATCAAGATGTGGGGTGCCAGTGGCGCGAAGGCTTACGGTGCCGTGGTTCTGATCAGGATCATGTACTCTGGCATGCATGTCATGAGCAAGATAGCGCTAGATCAAGGCATGAACCCCTTCGTTTTCGTGTTCTACCGGCATACCACCGCCGCACTTGTGTTGATCCCTGCTACTTTCGTTCTAGAGAGGTGATGAGATTATAGTTTAACTCTGCCTTGATCGATGTCTCTCTACTTGTCTGACTATGTTTTACAGTATAACTTAGCGTGACATGACTCTCTTGTTGTGCAGGCAAAAAGCTAAGCCGGTGACCTTGAAGATCGCAGCTAAGATGTTCGTACACGCCTTATATGGGTATGTTGAGTTGTTCTAGCGTTGAGTTTCTATTGTTCTTATGGTGTTACATAGATCATGCGGGAGTTGTTGTTTTCAGACGGAAGTTCATGCAGGGTCTGTGGCTATCGCTGGCTATTAGTCTTGTATGAAGAATCAAGCTTAGTCTTTTTCAATAGAAATACACTTCACAAATCTTCTTTTGATTTGTCCGACTGTGATCCGAGATCTTCTGGTGTGCATGTGTTGCACTGTGTATACACAATTTGTGCATATTGGTTATGCTGTCCGTGAAGCTGCTAGTTTTTTCAAAACAAATTATAGATTTCACTCATCTAAGCATTTCAGCTCCCTGCATCCTTGGCTAACCCGGTGAAATTCCTGATATTTTCTGGTTCTCAGGGTAACAGCATGTGGAGTCTTATTTAACCTTGGTCTCAATTATGCGTCAGCAACATCGTCGTCAGCATTGTACAATGTTCAACCGGTGGTTACCTTCATTCTTGCTGTCATATTGGGGTAATTGAAGCGTTATTTTATCTCACTAGGAGCGCATACGAACTGTAATCAACAATCTTGTTTTTTCATCTTAATCAACTACATGCATTTTCTGTTGGCTTACCAAACAAATAAATAAAGAACGATCTACACGTAACATAGTTCAGAACATGCACTTTATCACAAGTCTGAACGAAAAAGCTACAATGTCGGTTTCTGTCCCTTACAAACAAAACACCTTATGACAGGATGGAGTCTATGAAACTGAAGAAGCTCCATGGCAACATCAAAGTTGCCGGTATTCTCTTCTGTGTCGCTGGCGTCACCGTGCTGGCCTTCTACGAGGGGCCAATGTTCAAATCTTTCAACCACCACCGGCTCTTCCAGTCCGGCAGCACCTCCTCTGGAGCAGATGTCTACTCCAAGAACCAATGGGTGTTTGGGATTTTCCTCATGACAATCTCCAACATTTTAGCAGGCTTGTGGACAGTGCTGCAGGTAGCATCTCCACACATACTTCGGAATTGATCAGACATTCAGACCTCGATGTGCAGGGACTAACTGCAACTTCTTGATATATTTTTTGTTCAGGGGCCACTGATAGAGGACACTTCAAAACTGATGAACACCACCCTGCAGATCTCGTGCGCGTCAGTCCAGGCCTTCGTCGTGGCTGTCGCTGCAGAAAGGGATTTCTCCAAGTGGAAACTGGGGTGGAATATTAGCCTCGCCGCGATCATCTACAGTGTACGTTATTGAGTCCCTGACACAATATTCAGTTCCACAGTATGCACTGAAAAATGCTCGACTGAATATTCATGCATGCTTCTATATGATTGCAGGGCATAATCGTCACCGCGCTTTCGTACTACATGCAAATGTGGACGATCGCGAAGAGGGGGCCGGTGTTCCTCGCCATGTCGATGCCGCTTACTCTGATCTTCACAATCATCATATCTTCATTCATTTTAGGAGACGCAGTTAGCCTGGGGAGGTATGAGCATATATAATCAGGATGAAACTTGTCGCACTAGAGAAATATCTGAATTTGGATTTTACGACCTGAACCTTTTTCTTTTTGCTGACGCTGTTCTATCTATGGGAGCAGTATAATTGCAGGGATACTACTGATTGGAGGCCTGTACAACGTTCTCTGGGGTAAAAACATGGAGGAGAAAGACGACCTGAACAAGATCGGTGCCGGTAAACCATCTGCCCTGGAGCTGCAGGACAAGGAGGCTCAAGTGCCGGATGATGCGGCAGAAAAGGTCTGAGCCAAGTGAGTGGGCAGTGATGGGACGGAAAAGATTGTGTCAAGCGACACTAGGGGTTCCACATTCTGGAACTGAACGAACTGGTGGCACACACGCAATGTCGCTATGCGCCATTGCTGTACCTACTCTTGTCCACCATGCATGGTTTCCTTTGAAGCACCACACGTCTCCTTGTACTACCAAATAAACCAAGTTTCAGATGCTTTTGAGTGACTAATGAGTGGCTTCAGCATGCATTATTTTAGGGGCGTCAGATCAGATGTCGCTAGCTGTTTATTTATGTGTTGGTGGTATGTGTTTGCCACGATGCCCACGATGAACAAAGTCGTGATGTTGATCTGCGGCACAGTTTCATGCATGTTGTCGACGCCATTAGGATTGCCAGATCCTGCATACACAAACAACTCAGTACCAGATCAGTGTGAGTAAGTGGAGAATTATATTAGCAAAAGACAGAAGCTTTCCTTTGCTTGTACGCCCGTACGGGCACCACAAGGTATAAAATGTTGTCATGACATTATCATACGTAAAATTAGAAGGATGCCCCGCGTGTTGCAGCAGGATTCTCGTTATAAAATTATTTTTAAATAAAACTAAGTTTATAGGGCACATAAACATGAAGAAGAATTAATTGTATAATTACATAGCAGGGTGGGGTGATGCCATAAATCAGATGGCTAAAAAGAACGACATAGATGAATGGATTGTGTGATCTCATAAATCGAACAACAACAAGAAATGACATGGATGATTGGATGGCTACAAAATAGATGATGTGGATAAATTATATGTAGAGATAGACTATCATTAATAAATTTTATTGGAAATTACATGGACAATTGGATGGTCGAAAAAAGCGTGATATGGATAGTTTGCATGTTGAGTTAGGCTACCGGTATTAAATGTTAGTGCAGATGACATGGACAAACGGATGGCTAAAAAATGGGTGATGTGGATAGTTTGCATATTGAGATAGACTATGCAATGATTATTAAGTTAACCAACTGAATTTATTGTTGTATAAGAATTATTTAAATTCCTAGATAAGATGAAATTAATGGGCTGAAAAAACTGATAATGTATATAGATTGCACGAAGATATGTCATGCATGTTGCCCAATAAACATTTTTGAAATTGTTTAAATGGTTACGTATAGAAGAGCACGTAATCTTGAATTGCAGTATGATGTTTTCATCATTGAAAACAATTGGCAAAGAAAATCCATTTGGTACGTTGGAACGATTACTATAAAAATTTGTGGTGATCGAGTTACGCATGATTTAACTGCGTTCTCATCAATCACACGGCTAATGATATGTGAGCAATTGAATAACTACAATAATAGATGATGTGCATAGTTTACATGTAAAGATAGACAAAGGATGATGTGTGCAATTGGGTTGAAAAATTATGGATGCTAATGAATATTAGTGATATGAGGTGGATAATTAAATGATTGAAAGTACGGATGAGGTGGACAGTCGGATGGTTAAAATGATGGATGAGATGGATACTTACATGTTAAGATAGAAAATTATAAATAATTTTAGTGCAGTTTTATTTTATAAAAGATATAGATCACATCAAGTTTTTTTTTAAGAACACATCAAGATTTGGTGTTTACCCAGGTTGTGGGTTTTTCTCATTTTCTTCTACAGCCCGTTTTTTTTAGAAAACGAACTAGATGAGAAACCCAGAGGGGTCCGGCCCAAATTAGCCTCGGCCGGGTATCCAACAGGAGGGCGCTCCTCCCTATATGTGATCGCTCGGTTACTCCATCAAGTTTGAGCCCTGCCCTTCTTTATGGGCTTGAGCGTGAGGTATCCTATTTAAGCTGGTCCGACTCTTACTAATTCGAAGGAGCACTAAACTAAGGGTATGTACAATAGTAGAGAAGACGGGTCTTCCCTTATCCCTCCACGTCATTTAGAGAAGTCAATAAATATCGGTCATACAATGTGCTCTCTCTTATTGTCATCTCTAATAATTAATGAGAATTAATTAAATTTTAGTATGAAATTACGTTAATAAGATAAGGCATGCGGTACAATGGAGAAAATAGTCTTCTCTTAATATTTAAGAGATCATCTCTTAGATAAGGGAAGACAACCCTCTCTTTCTTCATTCTCTCTTCGCCAACTAAGCAAAAATCTGACGTGGCATCTGTAAGGGAAGGCTGACATCACCCCATTGTACATGCCCTAATTGGATACATCTAAATAAAAAAGATGGATGACGCGCACCGCAGCCCTATCGGTTGGCATAATGGCATCGTTACTTCATGTTTTCTTCACTTAGCAAGGTAGCTTCTATTATTGAAAAATAGGGATCGTCTTCGATTTCATGTTATGTTCAGGTAATTGCCGGCCATAAGCGTCAGAGCATCTCATAAGTTGCGCGCTGGAAAACGGTCGATATAGTGCGTGTGGCCGAAAGTCGCGCTCCAACAGCCGCGCTATAATCCCGCGCGCAGGAAATAGGCGCCAGTACGTTGCGTATTTCGTGTGCCCGCTCCAGCGCGCTGGACACACAAATCTTGCGCGCGAATTGACTAACCGCCGAATCTGAAACCTTCTGGCGCCCGCACCGTCGCCCACACCACCGGCGCTTCCCCCGCTTCTCCCCAGCGCGCCGCCGGTTCCTATGGACGCGCGCGGACCGCTGTCGCGGTGAATCTGATAGCACCGTCACCGACGCCGCCAGCGCTTCCCCCGCTTCTGCCAGTGGCCGCCGCTGCTTCCTCCACCTCCCCCCTCGCCGCCGCCCCTCCAGCGCACTGTTCCTCCGACAAACAACGCCCGGCGGCCGTTTGTAGCTCCGCGCCCACAAGGTGTTTGACAAAACACTTGCAAGGTATATATTGCCTTGTAGATAAATTTGGTGCATGTTGTTTGTAGTTTTAAATTAGTTTAAATTCATGTTTGTAGATGAGTTCGTCCTATAATTCTTCCGATGAAGAATTTGATTTTGAAGAGGAGGAGAACGTTTTAATGCTCCTAGCTATCCACGCAAATAAAAAGCCGAAGCACGGTGGTTCCGTTTTCGGTCGTCAGAAATTATGGAGGGAAAGGATGGATGCTCACAACAGATTGATGAGGAATTATTTTGTGGACAATCCCATATACCCTGGGCCCTACTTTCAGCGCCGTTTTAGGATGAGCATCGAGTTGTTCAAACGCATTGCGGAGGAACTGACGAGGCATGGTCAGTTTTTTCAGCAAAGGAGGAATGTCGTCGGAGAACTATGGCATAGCACCTATCAAAAGGTGACCGCCGCTTTGCGTATGTTGGCATTCGGTATTCTGGCAGATCTAGTTGATGACCACTTTGCAATGGTTGAGAGTCAAGCCATCAAGTGTGTCAAGCGCTTCGCAGTTAGAATTGTGCAAGTATTTGGTCCGGAATATTTAAGAGTTCCCAATGCTCAAGACATGGCTAGGATTTTGGAGTTCAACAAAGCTCGAGGGTTTCGAGGTATGCTTGGCTCAATAGATTACATGCATTGGAGTTAGAAGAACTGTCCTGCGGCGTGGCATGGATAATTCCAAGGCCACAAAAAGAGTTCCACTATAATTCTTAAAGCGGTGGCCGATCATGAGATGTGGTTTTGGAATGCCTAGATCTTGCAATGACATCAATGTTCTTCAACGGTCACCACTCATGAATAAGATTGCAAATGGTGAAACTCCACCGGTGGAGTTTGTAGCAAATGGCCATACATATAACTATGGCTACTATCTTGCGGATGGCATCTACCCAAAGTGGCAAACATTTGTCAAGCCGGTTCACAAACCGGAAGGAAAGAAAAATCTTGATTTCCACAATGCTCAAGCGGCGGCTAGGAAAGATGTGGAGAGAGCATTTGGGATTTTGCACGCCCAATTTACTATTGTGAGAGGACCGGCTAGATTTTGGGATCAAGAAATGCTTTGGTACGTCATGAACGCTTGTGTGATCATGCATAACATGAGCATTGAGAATGAGCATGTGCAAGATTTAGTATACTCACTATGAGTTGATGGGATGTCCCGTGCGAGTGCGGAGGAGGGATGAGAGGGTGGCCCGTTTTGTTGCCTCTTATCATGTCATTCGACATGCCGAAACGCATGATGAGCTTCAAAAGGATCTAATCGAGGAGTGGTGGTCATGGAATGGGAAACAAGACTAGTTTGATGTTGTATGTTTGTTGTATCGTTGACTATTTGTTGTATTGTTGATGAACAATTTGTTGTATTATTTATGAACTATTTGTTGTATTGAAGATAAACTATTTGTTTGAGTTGTAATAATAATTAAACTATTTATTGTTGATTTATTTTGTGTGTGTTTGATCTTGTTGGTTCTATGTTTGAGTGGGAAATGTTGTTTGTGCTGGGCGCGTGCTCTGGAGTTTAGCGCGCCTGCTAGAGCACTACTTGCGGCGCGCAATAATATAGCGATCCTGGAAAAGCAACCACCCTTCCCCGCGTGCTAAAACGCTATTTCGGCGCTGGAAAAAATTAGCGCGCCGCGCTACCGTACGTTTGTTGGAGATGCTCTCACTAGCTAGCTAGCTTGTGCCTACACTAATGGAAAATCATATACGACTTTTATCTACGTTTTGTTACAGGAAAAGAAATAAAAACCGAAACAAAATCAAAATTGGAAATCATAACAATTATTTTTTCCTTGCATGAACAAATAGAAGTAACTTGTGAAACGAAAGTTTAGCACATATGGAACAAAACACGGCTTCTAGTAGAAAGGATCTTTGGACTAGATGCAAAAAAAATGTCCAAACAACAAAAAGCATTTACAAATGGAAAAATAGAATCATTATTTTGGAGGAAACGGAACAAAGTATTAATACAGGAGGAATCTTTACTAATAATTTGGAATTAGACTGAGGTAGTACTCAAGCTAGTTTTTGATATGGTTTAAAGAGACATTAATTTTTACCCACATGCATGTGTAAAACCATAGCTTTACCAAGCTACGCCGCGTTGCCCGATGGCATTGACGAATTATTTGACGCCAATCCCACTACCACGCTCGTCGAGGCACCCAACTTCACAATGGAAAATAGATACTCTTATTATCTTTTTCACTTCCTGTTGTCAGTTAGTACTTCGTACTACTAGCTTGTAGCGTTCACTGCTTCGATCGTCATTTCAAGTGTTAGTAATAGATGGGTAACGAAAGAGTTTATTGCAATTTTTT
Source organism: Puccinellia tenuiflora (assembly GCA_012064385.1). Classification (NCBI taxonomy): domain Eukaryota; kingdom Viridiplantae; phylum Streptophyta; class Magnoliopsida; order Poales; family Poaceae; genus Puccinellia; species Puccinellia tenuiflora. The sequence goes on along the minus strand of QRDG01000107.1, from coordinate 335,009 downwards.
GACATTGATTGATAGGTTATCACCAAAGGGTCTTCTAGGCTGTACTTTGTAAGCAGTCCACTTCTTACACTCCAATTATACTCTTGTGTCATGTGTGGACTTCAGGATCATATTTCTCCAGGCCAACTTGCAAAGGCCCACTGGAGCTTTCTTTGCCCTTGAATTTTCCCTCGGTCGGACTCCAAAACTAATCTCTTATCTCTGAAATAAGCTATTTTTATATGTAGAACATTATATTAGCTGCTTGAAGTATTTGATTCTTCTAAGACAATCGAATTTTAAGTGGATTCGAGCCCATCGTATTTAGATTCAAGAATGTTTTCAAATATGAGTACATATACAAGATGTTTGACAATTCGTTGGAGGTTTGTAACTTATGAGTGGCGCATAATATTTTTTGTTATCTTTTTCATCTATTTTGTAGGAGCACTAAATACATATTCTGTTGTTACTAATTGCAACGGATGATTTGGGCAATTGTTTTTGTATAACAGGCATATATGCTTGTGAACCTAATTAACTTAAAAAGTACTCATAGTATGTTATATATATATGCACTAATCAAGATGTTAAAGTTGGATCTATCTCATTTTAGCAAAGTGAACTATGTCCACCCTTCTTTCCTAAATTATCAATAGTTTAGGCATTTTTCATGGACAACCAACCATGGACATTGTGCTTGTGTTCAAATAATTGACATATACTATGTGCAGTTTGACCAAACATTGAGAGAAAATATCAAACCATGTGAAGTTTGACCAAACATTGAGAGAAAAATATCAATCTCCACAATGTCAAATTGGTCTTATTAGATACATTATTAAATATACTATCATTATATATGATAAAATATTACAATTGTTGAGAGTTTTTTGTATACATTTAGTCAAACTTTACTTTTTTTACTTTAGAAAAAGATTATACGCCTTGTTTTGTGGAACGGAGGTAGTAGCTCTTAGCTGGAATGGAGTATTTCTCATTTCTCTCTTATATTATGTGTATAAAACTGATATGCAACACAGTTTTAAAAGTCGCATGATTTTGATCTACATGCTTACAATCAATTTTACAACGGCTAATAAATACTTTTCGACATCACTTAGTTTTCGTTGATATCGATACAAAATGGCTAATGTTACATAGCATTACATTTCCTTCTTGATCACAGGGAGTTTGCAACTATATGATGTTGTTTGGTTCAGTCATGGAGCGTACCGTATTCACATAAAAATTCATATTCCATTGAAGCTTAAAAGAAAGACTCTGAATTATAAATATGTCATATTTCATTCTTACACACTGGTGGTGGAAAAGGACCAAGGATCATGGAGAGAAATAAAAGAAAGGTCTCTATGGTGGTGGGCATTGGTGCGAGAGAAGCATGATGAAGAAGTCACTTTCGTCGACATGACGTTGGAAATGTATGTTTTTTCCCTCGATAGGCACATTAGTTTTATTACATAGAAATGCACATACACCTAACTTAAGAATGAGATAATTAGATGGGGTTTTCTTTATATGCACATGAAGTCAAACTATAGCTTCGCATCAAATTACATCTCAAAAAGTATAATTTTATTATTTCTAGAATACTATATTGCTCTATCTTTTTATATGCGTGAATTGTCAGGTGTATTATGTTTAGATGCGCAGAAATCAATAAATATGAGGGGTTGTGGTAATGAAGGGCATTGAACAAGTAAATATTACGACTGCTAGCGGAACACAATTTTGCACTAAGAGTAACAAAATTTGAGCATGCTTGAACAAATCACAACAATAGGCGGGAACAACTTTTTTAGCTTCATGAAATCATTTGACAATGAGCAACAAGGAGTTGTATTTTGGGCTACAGGCGACGAACGACGGCCTTTGCAATGTCTTGGTGAAAGCATATATCAAGCTAATAGGCCTAAAATCTGTGAGCTTGGAGTCCCTTCGTTCTTGGGAATCAAGATTAGAGTTGCAAAGTTGAGGCCATGAAGATTATTGAAATTGACCTCATTAGACTTCCTACTAATACCGTGAATTAAATTTTGATGATGTCGCAATAGACTCCGAAGAATAACCCTGTGAATCCATCTTGGCCTGGTGCCTTGCCTGCTGCAATGTCATGATTAGAACCTTTGATCTGTTTCTCCTAGTGTGATTCAATCCTCAACTGCGTCACAGGAGTGACTGCTGAAGTTGAGGCCGGATGGGCCGGCGAGCCCAGGACCTCATGAAGAAGGTGAACCAAGTGTAATAGGAAACACTCAAAATACCTTTGCGCCTCAATATAACCGAGCTGGCTGAAGTTGTCAGCATAGGAACATCAAAATTTGCGCCTTAACAGGGTTGAACTAGAATCTGAGAAGTCTCCCAATTAACCGAGATGATTTGGAAACAATAGTATCACCACGAATATCTGAAATATAAAGCTTTGAATTGCAATTCGTATCCGATGATTGCTCGAAGTCACGGACAATACCGCGTGGACCTGCCCCCCACGAGGCACAACGGAGGCATACTGCCGCTAGCACCAATGCGTGTCTATGTTTTACTTGCGCTTCTCGAAAATAAATCAATGAGTTACAGCTTTACAACTTTTCATACCCAACAGTTCCAATTAAAAACACCTTCTTTAGTTTTGGTATAGAAATATATATATCGGTATTTCTCCTGGTCCTTATTACTCGAGTAGTCTTTGAACGTGCCTTGCCAGTTAGAGTGGATGGAAAGTATCTTTCATGTCTCATTTTCATGATTGCTTTAAGGCTCTTTCCTTTTCTTTATACCAAATATAGTGTGAAATTACACTTTCTATGGAGCTCCAGTATGGTGCCATCTATTTGAGAGACAGCTGGGTTAACTGAAGTCAACTCCAAGTCTAAATTAAGCTTTGTACAAAGTGCTTTACTACCTAGCTAGTTTACATCCGAGCAAGGTTCAACTCTTATTTTTTTTGTTCTCTTTTGGACTCGGCTGCCAACTAACAATCACATGATGAAAATATTTATCCCGCGTTCGCCCACGCACAAAATTTCATGACGTTAAAAAAAACACGGTTGACAGTTTTCCAGACTAACTAGTAGCCAATATTCTGTTTTTCTAGAATGAAATGGAAAACTCCTGTCTTTGGAGTGAGATGTCTACCGAAAATTGCATGTGCCGGAGTGTGAATTACGTGTGTATAGGAGAAAAGGCCTTGAACCTTTGGACGTGGCAAAGGTGGCCTCTCATGCCTCTTTCTGTAAAGAGAAAGAGAAGAAGGTAACAAAGCTGATATATGCTGCATCTGTGAACAGAATCCTACTGCATCAAACACCGACAGCTAAAGATCGAGATCCTCATGACCTTGTCGCAGATCTATCACTCATCAGTAAACGGTACTAATGCGCATTTCCATTACACGTACCAAACGATAATAATGATTTAACGGAAGGCCAAGAAGTTATATATATATGGCACGTCCACCACCACAACGGATGTTGCATATTCCGGCCGGCCAGTAGAGAAGCTAACAAATATCTGACTCCTGAGCAATCAGTACTTACTTATGCAAAGATGAAATCATCAATGGATTGCTCTTTCTCTATTTAAATCATTTATCTCGACATTTTATAGTATCTCACAATGGCGCACGATGATCATTCATCTGAAATAAAAACGAATCAGGATCAGGAGATAGGGAAGCTTCTGTAGTGAACAGCTTTCCCCTAAACAAGTTCAACTTACACACGCTTTATCTGAAAAGACCACCGTGCTGCTGATTCATGTCGCAGTTTATTCATCTCTGGCCCGCGCACTACTCATCGTTTCCATTAAAATCACCATTCGGCCAATTTGAATGCAACTTTTGCTCTTAAAAACCTCTTCCTGTCGTCCCAAAAGCATATCCTGCCATCGTAACATGAACCTTGCACATAAATTCGATCCCTTTTTCTGTAAACCCTGCACATAAGCTTGATCGCAACCCGAAATTGTTGCTATCCAGCACGCACGAACATGCAGAGAACTTGCATGCTTTCCCCTTGCATGTCACTTCAGCAGACTATCTTCAGTCTTGGGAGTTCATACAAACTAGTAGCTGCTTCGCCATCACAGTTATATATAAGGATGGGAGCTAGTGGACAGACACTCAGACAGAACAACACACGCAACGGTTGTGTTACATCAGTCGATAGCTAGGTTCGTCAGTTACTACACTACACGCCATGGGCAACGGCAAGGTGTACGCGACGATCGTGCTCATCAGGCTGATATACGCGGGCATGCACATATTCACCAAGGCGGCCTTCGAGGAGGGCATGAGCACCACCGTCTTCGTGTTCTACAGGCACGCCGTCGCCGCCATCTTCTTGGCGCCTTTCGCCTTCTTCCTCGAGATCAGGTAGGGGCCGGTGCCGGATTTGTATACTCAGCCATGAATCAAGCATGGATTCATATGACTGTTCGGTGATCGATCTGGTGTGGTCTAATTAATTGCAGGAAGCGGCAGGCGCCACCGCTGACGCTTAGACTCTCATTCAAGATCTTCGTCCACGCCTTCTATGGGTAGGTGTCGCCGGCTAGAACATCTGGATAATACTTGTTCGATTGCTTATAGTTCATTGTGTTGTCTTTCTCAGGATGGCTGGAACGATAAACTTGTATAGCATTGGTCTGAACTACGCTTCAGCAACCTCTTCATCGGCTATCTTCAACATCGTGCCAGTGGTGGCCTTCATCTTGGCTGTCATGTTCAGGTCAGGAATTCAGACCAGAAAAAATAAATGCTGATTTTAGTTCTTCCACCGTGTTCTGTTTTTTGGTAACAGACAATAGATTAACTAAGAAGTAATATGTTCACTGGATGAACAGAATGGAGACTCTGAAGTTGAAGAGTGTCCACGGCATGGCCAAAGCCATGGGAATACTTCTCTGCATCGGCGGGGTCGTCGCGCTGGCGCTGTACCAAGGCCCCCAGCTCAAGTCCTTCAACCACCACCCGCTCCTGCACAACACCAGCAAGGCCGCTCCTGCACAACAACAACAGAAAAACTGGGCGCTGGGGATCTTCCTCATGACCGCATCGGTCGTGATATGGTCTCTGTGGACAGTGAAGCAGGTAACCAAATCCAATCAATCACTGTCTTGTCTGTTGTCTAAATTTTGCCTGACATTGTACCTTGGTGCAGGGCCCCCTGCTGCTGGAGTACCCGTCCAAGCTTCTCAACACCACGCTCCAGTGCACCTTCGCGAGCGTCCAGTCGTTCCTCATCGCCCTCGTCATGGAGAGGGACTTCTCCCGGTGGAAGCTCGCCGGCGGCATGAGCCTCTTCGCGGTGCTCTTCACCGTAAGCATCTGATCCGATTGTACTCAGTCAATCTCACCTGGAGATTTCTTGAATTACTGGTCGGCTGATCGCGACTCGAGTCAACGTCTGGGTGTGTTGGTGTTTCAGGGTATTGTTGTGGCGGCGATCTCGTACTACCTGCAGATCTGGGTGATCGAGAAGAAAGGCCCGGTGTTCCTGTCCATGTCGATGCCGCTGAGCCTCGTCTTCACCATGGTCATCGCCTCGTTCCTCCTGGGGGAAGACGTCAGCATGGGAAGGTAGGCAAAGCAAGCTAGCGTCGTTGTCACAGCCAAACCGAGGACACATTCGCTATCTATCTCAGATGCGAGATGCGTCGCACAGTGCACATTCGTTCGCACGTACGTCTAATCACCTGCCTGTCCTGTCGTTTGGGTGCTGCAGCATTATCGGTGGCGCGCTGCTCGTTGCCGGTCTCTATGCCGTGCTCTGGGGCAAAGGCAGGGAGGCGCGGGAGGTGGGAGCAGGTCCACAGCTGGACGGCACCCTGCCGCAAATGGAGGGGGGCAAGATGAGCAGAGCGGAGGAAACAAAGGAGAGCGAGACGTCCGACGCCACCGCCAAAGTTTGATGCGCGATCTGTAGTGGATGAATCTCGAAATTCTCCTGAACGACCGGTGGTTCCATGCCTTGATGATGCCGCATCTGTCGTATCGTGAGAAGGAATTTATGTTCTTTCAGAGCTCATTGTCATGTATATACATCAGCAAGTAGTCCTAGTTTACCATGTGTTGCTAGTTGTTGCAATGTTGCCTGTGTATCATGATGAAAGGGATAACCAGCAAGATGCGCGCCGAATATCAAGTGTTCTTTTTTCCTCCTATGTCAATATCACGTTATATATATGATGTACTACTTCAGAAAAAAATGTTCACCCGTTGCTAATGGAAATTTCCAGTTTGAGTTTACATCCAGAGAATGTTGGCTAACCTGTTAGTGATCGAACAATTACTTTTCCAAACAAAATTACTAACTTGCAATATTTGAAATTCGAGCTGAATGTTTTGCTTCTCCGGTCGTAAGCAGATGACATTTCGGACAAGGACAGCCTCCAACATAAATTTGTGTACATCAATTTTATTATGAACATGTTTACAATATGACACATCTGACAATACTATTTTACCTACTACCTCAGTTCCCTAATATATAAAAAATTAGCAAACTAAATTAGTTTGCCAAAATGTCTTATATTACGAAACATAGGAAGTAACTGTAATAGGTACTTTTTACAAGCACAATACGGGAGAGAGCATTACCAAAACAGAAACAATTTGTGTCTAGCAATCTACCATCTTTGCTATTAAATGAGAGTTGTTGGTAAGTCCTAGTGGTGCTTGCTGTCACACCTCACACCTCTCCCTTTCTTATCCATGCATCACTCAAATTAGTTTTGACATTTCTACTATAACATAAAAGGAATGAATCACAACAGAAAAATTGTCCAACAAATCCTTAGATAGCTAGGCGTATACATTTCTTCCTCAAATTTTCAACGTGGAATTGATGGCATAAAACATAAATGGAATGAATCGGATCAGTTCTCATCTAACCAAATTCCACTAACAAACATTCATTACAACTATAGCAAGTATGTCTAACAAATCTTAAAACAGACAAGCTAGGCGCACATTCCTTCAAGAAATTTCCACACGCAATGTTGTACACATGAAGGGAATATATCAGATCATATCATTTTTAACAAAAGTTCACAAACAAACCTTTAAGTTTCCACCTATAGCGTACCTGGAATGTATCACAACAGCTAAAAAAAGGTCCGAACATAGATAAGTCAAATTCCCCATGCGCAATTGATGGAGAAAAACATAAACGAAAGTATCACATCAGATCTTATCTAAGCAAATTTCACTAACAACCCACCTTCATAACTATATTATATACAAAATATAAAAAGACTCAGAGAGATTGATCCAACATATCGTGGATGTACACTCCGTTCATCCAATGGTTCAGAGATCATTGTCATGTACATCAGCCAAGTAGTCTATGACTCTGTGTTGTAGTTGTTGCAATGTTACCGGTGTATCATGAGAAAAGGGATAACCAGCTAGATGTGCGTCGAATATCAAGTATTTTATTTTTAATTTTCTTCCTATGTCAATATCGTGTTATATATGACGTACTACTTCCGAAAAAAATAGTTTAGCCGTTGCTAATGGAACTTTCCAGTTTGAGCTTACATCCGGAGAATGTTGGCTAACCAGTTAGTGAACGAACAGTTACTTTTCCTAATAAAATTGCTAACTTGCAATATTTTAAATTCGAGTTACATGTTTTGCTTCGCCCGGCTGTAAGGACAAGGACAGACTCCGGCATAAATTTTGTCTATCAGTTTTCTAAAGAACATGTGTACGATATGACAAATCTGACAATACTATTTTAACTAACTAATCTAGGTACTCTTTACTAGCACAATACAAGAGTCAAAGCTAGGTTGCATTATATGACGTTGTATTTAAGAACGGAGGTGCTACAAGTTATGAAGTGTAAATGTATGAACGTTGAGAAGATGAAAAAAATTCAGGAAGATTTTGAGTTAATTTAACAATTACAGCTTCAAAATTTCAGTTACGGTGTTTAAAAGTCAAAGGTTTTGAAGTTATGTCCACTTAGGGCATATGTACAATTGTGTGATGTTAACTTTCTCTTACACATGCCATGCAGGTGTTTTTTCTTTTTTGAAGAGAGAGAGAGAGAGAGAGAGAGAGAGAGAGAGAGAGAGAGAGAGAGAGAGAGAGAGAGAGCATTTCCAAAACAGGAAAAAATGTGTTTAGCAATCAAGCATCTTTACGATTAAATGGTAAGTCCTGGTGGTGGTTGCTGTCACACCTCTCCCTTTCTTACCCGTGCATCACTCAAATTATTTTTGACATTTCTACTACGGAGTATAGCATAAACGGAATGAATCACAACAGAAAAATTGTCTAATAGATCCCTAGATAGATAAGCTAGGCGTACACATTTCTTCCTCAAATTTTAAACGTGGAATTGATGGTATAAAATATAACTGGAATGTAACGGATCAGATCTTATCTAACCAAATTCCACTAACAAACGTTCCTTTTTTTTTTACAACTATAGCAAGTATGTCTAACAAAGCCTAAAAAGACAAGCTAGGAAATTTCCACACGCAATGCAGTACACATGAAGGGAATATATCAGATCATATCTTATTTAACAAAACTTCAATAATAAACCTTTTTTCCAACTAAAAAAATCCTAATATAGATAAGTCAAATTTCCCACGCACAATTGATGAAAAAACATATAAGGAAAGTATCATATATATCCGATCTTATCTAAGCAAATTTAACAAACAATCATTCATAACTAAATTATATACAAAAATATAAAAAGACTCAGAGGGGTTGATCCAACAGATCGTGACTGTACACTCTGTTCATCTGACGGTTCAATTGTTACCCTATGTTTATCGGCTTACCACATCCCACTAATCCCCTGATTTCCTGGTAGAACATGACTTCCGCACTGCCACGCTGCGGACCCGCCGCTACATGGCCACGACGCAGCATGACGTGATCCCATAGCCACATTACCTCGACGCCGCCGTGATGTGACCCCCACAGCCACACGACCTCCATGCCGCCCCGACTCCACGGCCACACTGGAGACGCCGCCCCGTCACGACCCTGCCTTCATGCGACCTCCACGACACCGTGACCCGGCACCACACGAAAACCTGATGCTGCCATGACATTCCCTGGACCCACCGTCCGCCGGCAGCTCGACATGTTCCCTACAGTTCGACTTTATTCGGGTTCTTACCCATTCTCCTGTCGGCCTCTTGGATTCTTTAGGATGCTAGGGTATTCATGTACATGAACCTGACGGTAATTGAGGTCAATCGTGTAAACCACACCTTACCTCACCTACACTAGTGCAACTGCATTATTTGTATCAGACCTTACCTACAGGGCTTGATGCAGGAAGGGATGATCTCTGTGTTGTTGTGATGTAAGATTTTTCCTAATTTTAGTTTCTCAATTTTGAGACATGCTTGCTCTTTCCCCTTTTTGTTTAACTCTTATGTACACTACGCCGCCTACTCTAGACTGTCTAAACTATGAAGCGGGATCTACAGTGGTTTGCGGCGGGAAGGTGGTGGATGCTGCTGCATCGAGTTTGCACGCTTTGGTGGAAAAATTGCTAGCAATGTCAACACGTGCTTGCGTCATTCCCTTGCTGAAGGTGGTGGCTCGAAGCTAGTCTTTGAGGATGAAAATCCCGAGCTCGACCTTAATTTCGACTCATCATCATCGGCGCATGTGTTACGATTCCCATTTGAAGGTTTGGTATAATATTTGTATTTTTACTTTATTTATGTATTTTACCATAAGGTTAGTGATAGACTAGTGCAGCTACTGTCTCGAGGCATGAGAACTCAAGTTTTCTTTTTCCTTACGTCTTTGTGAACTTTTAATTAAAAAAAGTCGTGTGCGTCATTCCGATGCAGAGGCTGGAGCGTGCTCCCCTTTCCGGCGAAAAAAAGGTGACGATTATAGGGCGTAGTTGTGCCTTCATGGTAAAATTGATGCCAAGGCTTTAGACTTGTGCATTCTTATAAACCACCTTTCATATTCATATTATGTAGGAAGTTTATGTGTTCGTCTTGCTTATTCGTTGCTCAATTGATTACCTGTGTTTCCGTTCAAAAAAAATTGATTACCTGTGTGACACTTTTTCACAGATGTTCGTTCATTTTCAATTCTTCCACTTTTTCAGTTATTGATGGCTATCATAAGTAACTTTTTAAATTTATCAAGTAAAATAAGTACTTAGTGTTTTTATGTAGCGTGAGGACAGATGCATGTGAAGTTTTCACTTGATTTTCTTCCTACGCACTACTAGTTTAGAACATCAAACCACAACTTTATTTTTGCAGTGAAAAAACATCTGCTATCGACTGGAGGATGCATCCAACAAAGTCTTGAAATGCATTTTGCATGATCCGTATTTGTCGGTTTGGATCTCATGTCATCCATTAATTCTTCCACCTAGGGCACGTCACCTCAGATAAGTAAGCAATTGTTAGCAACCTTTTTTTTTGCATTTTATACTGTGATGTGACTATTAGCAAATAAAATAAAATTACAGATCACTGATTTCCTATATTCTGTTGATCATGATGTTTGAGAGTGCCCTGGTTCATTGCTATAAATTTCAATCTAATTGACGTGAAAATATTATCAACTGGAAGTATGGAGCTTTCAACTTGAAACTCAGTTACTATGGTGGACCTCATTATTGGTGATTGTAATCAAGTAATTACTATGGTTTTCTTCTAATACATTTCCATTATTTTAACGCTAAGTTGCAGTTTACTAATCTTTTACTTGTGCTAGCGTCCATATAGAGGACATATCAGGTGCTTCTGTGCTACTCCTGCGTAACAAGATGTTTGATATACTAACTTTTTTCTGAAAATCATGTATCAAGTGTTTTAGTGTTTCATTTTGCTAATTTTACTCTCGGTGTGGTCCACTTTGAAATATATAAAAAAACAAATATTTTAAAACAGAGGGAGTACCTAAGAACAAACATTTCATTAAAAGTTTTCTTTGTTTGAAATTCTTGAGAAACAAAAATGAAATTTTTGGTTACACACTGGCATTAACTTGAAAACTGAATACATAAAATTATTTTTATGATATAATATTGTATGCATTAGGCACGTACAGGATTACTATAAATATGTAGTGTTACAACATATTTGTCAAAAAATCTTTAAACATACACATTTTGCATACACATTTTTTCCTCAAATATCCTACATACATGCAACTAGTGCAAACACATAAACTCAATGTATCAGATTCCATAGTATCTAACACGATTTCACTAAATACCTTCTTTTTTGGAACAAAAATTAAGATAAGAAGATCGAAAGAAGTAGCAGCAACAAAATATTCGTAAAATTTCTCACCCACGGTTGATCCGAACAAACTTTACTCATTTTTTATAATCCCAACCAACAAAATCGGCAAGGTAGGTCACACACTTCCTCACTTCATGCTCGTCCGTATACGGAATCACGACCTGCCACAACTCTTTGGGGGACAATTGTGTACATGCACTCTCATTTATCTTGTTGTTGCATGGCACTTTGTGATCTACCATCATCATGGGTGGTGTGGTCTATTCCACGGTGCTGGTCAGCTCTAGGTTTGCCGTATTGAAATCTTCAACATATAACAATGGTGGCATGTTAAATACAAAAAATGCTATCCTTTAGAGAATCGATGACATATGTTGTAATGTTTCTATGCATGTATATCGAATGATGTGATAATCATTTGGAAAACTAGAGAACTGACACGGAAATTTTGAAAAAAAAATATCAAAATAGTCTCATGTTTGATTGTGCTCCAAAAACAAAAAGACATGTAATTTAATTGCAAGTGCACATCATAGGTATAATACCATGCTTCCGTTTGTAAATGCTAAACTCGAAAGAGAAAAAATCAGCCTTGACCGTATGATGTCCCTAACATATTTATCAATCGTCCATACATCCTGACAATTATCAAATGTAAGATGATTACCGCAATGCAAAGAATAAACTTAGATTCCTTTTCCCTAGCCGTTAGTGGTATGGCTTCCCCAATGAGGATTATTGGACATAAAATGTGCGGAAAAGACAACGTATATTATGAGCTCCCTAGATTGTAAATTCTCTGTCCACAAAGATTATGTAGTCACAGCATGATCCTTATTGTGAACCCTTTGGAGAACACAGAGATAATGATGAGCATATGTCACTGTTTCTTATCAATGAATGTGTCTACGATGTTTTGAAAAAAAATCTCTTTCTAATCCTAAGAATGTGTATTGGTGCTAGTTGAACAAGCAAAAACAAGGATAGAAAGCCCGTGTTATACCAGTTCAGTACGATGATTTATTTATACGTGAACCATCCAACGCTACAAAATTGCTTACCCAGTTAACCTTTTTTTTTTTTTTTGCCATAAACAGTACCAGAACAAACGTGTGTGGTACACTGGAACCACAACATGGAGAAAGCTCCATGGATATGCCCTTATTTTGTTCTTTTAATAGTGCAAGGTGGTAGAGATGACAATTATCTATCCTCTTTTGTGCATTTTTTTGTGTGAAATTGTAGGTGTTAGACACACTTCGCAAAAAGATATTCCAGGCGTACATGCTCAATGCAGGCAATCATCTCACAATCAGGAAAAACGAGGATATAAATGCTCTACAAATAATGTGTGGATCTCAGTTAAGTGTAAACATTCAAACAAGAGAAAATTCCTTCTATGACACTACTTGAAAGTTGGGTTCCTTATTTGACACTGGGAAAGTTTTTGTTCCCTATATGACACTTTGTGCAAATTTTTTGCCCTATATGACACTCTAGTTCAATTTGAGGGCTAATGGTGTCAAATATGAAAATGAAAAGACGCCTTTGCCCCTGGTGCATTACGTCACAATAATTTTGTAAAGACAAAGTCAACTAATTTTGCCCTGGACGCGATCCACCTAGAGGAACTCTGGCAGGTGCGCCAGAAACTCCAGCTCCCTCCGCCCAGCACCTCGAGCTCCATCTCCTAGGATCCCACCGCCGACGCCAGCTCCTCGAGCTCCCGCCACCCAGCACCTCGAGCTCCATCTACAGCAGCAGGATCCCGCCGCCGGCTTCAGCACATCGAGCTCCGGCTCCGTCGCCGACTGCCGCCGCGTCTCCATCTTTCTCTCCTGCTTCTTTCTGTAGCGTGGCCAAGCATCCCAGAACCTTCCCACTGACGAGCTCCTCCACGGCCAGATTCGTGCTACAGCAGGGAAGGGGAAGACCTGCTCCCCGCCGGCGCTCAGCTCCCGTTCCCGCCAACGCTTACTCATCCGCCTGCGTCGCTGCGTGCGCGTAGAACCACGCCGCCGGGCCCGCGGACGCGCTGCAGGGCCAGAGGTACCGCGCCAGCGCCGCGCACATGGAGGAGGAGGCCCCAGGAGAGCGCGTTCAGGGAGCCGTGGATAGGCGCTCCACAGCCGTTCCGTTCCGTCCCGCCGGCATGCCTTCTCTTCCCTCCGCATCCCCGCCATGGCCGCCGTACGGAGCACCCCCATGGTCGCCCTCCGCCGTACCTGGGTAGCTGCCCTCCGCCCCGCCATGGCCACCGTCCGGATCCCCTCCCAGCACGCCACCGCCACCGATGGGTTCCATTGGGGAAACGGGGAAGGGAAGAGACGGGTCACCGATTGGGATTCTTTTTTTCTTTGACTTGTTTTCGATCGGGGAAGTTGAGACAGGTCGCGGGTATTCTAGTCAGCCACAAAATACTTTGACGGAAAAGTGTAACGAAACAAACGGTAGTGTCATGTGAGGCAAAAAATTTACACAAAGTGTTATATAAGGAACAAAAACTTTCCTAGTGTCAAATAAGGAACCCAAATTCNGAAGGATGCGAGGAGTGAATGCGGAGGGGAAGACAGGTGCCCCCTCCCTACTATTTAAGAGCGGCCGGAGGAGATCGTGGGCGCGTGATTTTCAGTGCACGATTCCGTAACGGACGGGAAGTTACCACCCCCACGATCTCCGCCACGATCCTCTCAGCGGCTTAACTGCCGCACGATCCGCCCCACGATGGGCCACAGGGAGCCAACGGCTCTGAGCGGCACACCTGATCGGGCGCGACCCGAGGCGACGTGAGCGGTGCGGTCCAACCACGCTTGAGTACTTGCGTGCGCACAGTCTCCGAGGCGACCGGCGTGACGCAAGTGGCGTGCGCGCCGGTGGCACGTCCATCCGTGCACAAGAGCCGAGGCGTTAAGCAGAGATGCTCTGCCACGTAGAGGAACCAATGACTCGGAGGAGCCGTGGGTTTTCCTGTGAGTCGGAACGATCCGACATTAAGTCGAATATCATGATGGGAGGCGAATCTGCTTTCCGACATATAAATGGTTTGCCGACGTATGTGATGTCGGTAATCAAGTAAGAATGCTGGTTTTCGGGTAAACCTGCCGTGGCCCTCCATCCGAGGCTGCAGGACCGCGCCAGCTTCGGGGACTAATGTCGGGGGGCAGCCCCCGAGATGGGTCAATATGGTGAAATAAGCGTGGACTCGGAGTTGACCGAGTCAATGGTAAACCGACATACACATGGGCTTACCCGGGGTCAACCGGGTAAGGGCTTACCGACATAGCCCTATGTCGGATTATGCATACTATATGTCGGAATCTGCTTTGTTGTTCTTATGTGCAGGAGAGGAGAAACCGAGTTAGGGAATATCTGGCATGCCTATGTCGGATCGGGAAGAATGAAGCTCTATCTCAGGATTGGTCAAGGCTCATGTCTTGTCCCTACAATCACGGGGCAGGCGTCCTGCCACTGGCAGGACAGGACGCGCTGCCTACTCCTTGACTCGGTGATAGCATGGCCAGTCAGACCTCCACGCTGCTGACCTATGCAGCACGGTGGAGCAGTGCACAGGAGTTGATGGATTGGACATGCCACGCAGGGGTGACGGAAGCAGTCAGAGGCCCCGGCGTGGCCACAGTGCTGCCTACGCCAGCACCAACGTCAGCCCTAACCCTGTGCCCTGGGTTTCCCTATATAAGGAGCACCAGGGGCTCCTCTTACAAGGACGCTTCATTAGATCGCTGAGACTTTGCCTCACAAGAAAGCACGCTAGACCAGAGAGCCTGTGAGCCGTTCCGAGACTCGGTAGAGAGTTCCGAGACTCGGTAGAGAGCCCAAAGCTCTTAGTCCTTCTTATACAGCTCAAGGAGCAGCTTGTAACTCAATTGTAGTCCACATATATAAGATCAGATAGGCAGGAGTAGGGGTGTTATCTCCTCACGAGAGCCCCGAACCTGGGTAAAACCGTGTGTGTGTGTGTTCGTGTGTGTACGTCTTCACGTGCAAGCCCTCCCCGGTGCCTCCAGCGTCCATCGGCCCCACCTTAAGCCTATCTATGGCATCTGTCCGTGCACCACCACGGCAGAGATGACAATTATCTATCCTCTTTTGTGCATTTTTTTGGGTGAAATGTAGGTGTTAGACACACTTCGCAAAAAGATATTCTAGGCGTACATGCTCAATGCAGGCAATCATCTCACAATCAGGAAAACGAGGAGATAAATGCTCTACAAATAATGTGTGGATCTCAGTTAAGTGTAAACATTCAAACAAGGGGAGGCGAAAAACACCTAACGGTGCCCACGTGCTTTTCAGCCTTTTGGGCTGTTTTGGGGCCATTTTTACCATTTTAGGCCTAAACTTTCAAAAAGGAAATCACAACAATAAACGAGCCATGTCATGCCGGCCCAAGTGTCAACTTGGCGGACGGGCAGCACATGGCCGCACGCATGTGGTGGCGGCTCCGAGCGGCGTGCAGGGCATGAGATGACCGGCAAGGGGTGGCGCGTGGTGTGGTTTTTTTCTAGTTGGGTCGATCCGACGAGGAAACGAACAAGGAGCGCGAGTTAGTTCATAGAAAATTGGGGGTATAAACGTAAAAAGGGCAACGTACAATTTACGGCCGATTTCAAATTAATAATTAAAATTATTATAACTGTAGGCAAATATTTTTGCAACTCTAATATGTTTATTATCATAATATGTTCATTAGAAATTTGTGACCCTAACAATGCACGGGTATTATGTTAGTTATTCTGCATTTGTACAATCACGACATGAATATCATCGTTTCCACATGAATATCGATCGTGATTATTCAGAAATAACCGGGCGAGCGCATCCATCCAGTGGTCAAACAGAACCAAATGAACCCTCCTTGAGTTTTTTAGGCATACTCCAAGGTTACCTAAGAAGATTGTGGAATCGCCTAAAATAAAAAAACAGAGGAAGTTGTACCATACTGCCATACCCTGCAACCTGCATAGCGTCGACAAGCGCCTTCACCACCAAAAATGTGCACGAATTTCCAAACAACCAAGCTGAAAACCCATAGGCAAGAAATCTCGGACCAGGCGCCAATAAGTAAACAGGAAACACAGCAAATATAACGGGAGCCAGCGCCTAATCAACGCAACACAATCAGGTTCAGGTAGACACATGTTAGGGAAATTCACCATGAAGATGAAGGGGCGGAAGAAGCATCACGTTCTGTCCTGCTGCCTGCTGCTCGCCATTCTCTTCATCCTCGGCATCCTCGCTCTGGTGTTCTACCTCCTGTACCGCCCGCTCCCGCCGCGCGTGGTGACGTCGCCCGTGGAAATCGGGCTGGAGGAATTCAGCCTCCTCCCGCCGTCGCTGACGCTGTCCGCGTCGGTGCACGTGGAGGTCGTGAACCCGAGCCGGTCGCCGTTCCGGTACGGCGAGACGGTGACGGCGGTGACGTACCACGGGGAGCCGGTCGGGACGACGGTGGTGCCGGCCGGCGGGGTCGGCGGGCGGACGACGACGTGGGTGGCGCCGCTGACGGAGGTGGACGGGGTGAAGGTGGCCGAGAGCCCGCACTTCGCCGGCGACGCGGTGTCCGGGACGCTGCCGTTCGTGGCGGTGGTGAGGCTGGACGGCAAGGCGCTGGTGCTGCGCGTGTTCGAGGTGAGCGTCACCGTCGAGGTGGTGTGCTACGTCCAGGTGTACGTCTTCCACGGCGACAGCAGCTCCCACTGCGTCGGCACCGTCCGGGCAGGCCCTCAACGTAACTACTACTAGGCCGGGCATATATGATCACGATGCCACCTGATCGATGACATGGACCTGCGAGTGTGTAATCTTTTCTTTACGTGTAAATGTAAGATTGCAAGTAAATTCTTTTAGTTTCGTCTCATATTTTAATTCGATTCCCCTTTTCATTAGTTCCAACGCGCCTCATATTTTAATTTCCCATCGTCAGTCGTCACGCATAGATGTGAAACCTGTAAACCGGTCGTTTAGTTCGAAGTATATTCCAAGGTAATTGACCAGCTAATTAAGCAACTATCATAATATGTGAGACGTACGTCCATAGGTTCTGCACTTTAACATTTTGTCCTGATCGATCAGGGGGAGAGAGGGGGCTTGATCCAAGGAAAATACTGGAACACTGATAACAATGCAAGCGCGCACCGAGTCCAAACAACCCAAAACAAAATTCATCTGAAATCCCAATGAATTACCTCCCGTCTTATATATATTGCTCTCCTCTACCCTTGAGCGGCAAAACCAAGAGACACGCATCCAAAGACACTAGCATACTGGTGATCGATCGATAAGATGAAGAGGAAGCCCGTGGTGATCTGCTGCAGCGTGCTGCTCGCCCTCATCCTCGTCCTCGCCGTCGTCTTCATCGCGCTCTACTTCACCGTGTTCCGGCCGCGTTCGCCAGAGGTGGCGGCGACGGTCGTGAGCATGAGGCTAGCTCCGGGCTCCGACTTCTCGTCGTTGCTGGCGATAAAGTTCAACCTGAGCTACGACGTGGACGTGACGGTGAAGAACCCGAACTACGCGTCCTTCCGCTACGGCGACGTGGTGACGGAGCTGACCTACTACGGCGAGCCCGTCGGGCAGTCCCTGATGCTCGCGGGGGAGATGCGGGCGCGCGCGACGCAGACGGTCGGGGCGACGGTGGTGGTGGAGGCGGACAAGGTGGTGGGATCGTTCAACTTCGTCGAGGATTTCGCTGCCGGGCTGTTGAAGCCCCCGTTCATGATGCCGTTCCAGACGAGGACGACGGTCGCCGGGAAGGCCGTGGTGGCTGGGACGTTCAAGATCAGAGCGACCTCGGTGGTGGCCTGCAGCATCAGCTCCTACCCTTTGACGGGGGAGAGCACCTCGGAGTGCACGTCCACGACGAGTGTGGGTTAACTGTTTTTACCGTACCTGTTATGTACTTCATCCATATCATAATATAAGATGTTTTTTATGTATTTCCTTGCGGACTAAATACGGAGTAAAATAAGTAAATCTACATAATAAATACATCTGTTTGTGTTTGTACTTTGCATGGAAATAGTTACAACATCTTATATTATGATACAGAGAGAGTAGGAGCTAGGAGCCCACACGGCCCACTTACTACTCCGTACATCGGTACCCATTTTTAGATGGAGCGTCCGCTTTTACAGGTTTTGGTGCTTAGTTTAAATTTTTAATTTGAACTAGATATCGAAGCTCTACAAAAATACATGTCACATCCACGAATTCGGCGCGCACTTTTCTGAATTATGGTGCGACATGAATGTATGCTATTTTTTGTGAGTTTGCAATAGTTCTTTTTACGGGTTTGTAGATGGATTTGTATAAATAGGTAATATATGCTACAGTGTAAACTTAAGGGGATTTTGCACCGTGTGTAAATGTTTCTTTTTTAACAAAACGGTTAATTTTACCTCATACTTTGTAAAAAGGGTGTGAGTTAGCCAAGGGTACACGGTTACAAACAAAGGGTACGTGACGTAATTACACATGTTTTTTAAAAGGTGTTCTATATAGAAGACAATTAATGGTTTTAAAATAAAATTGTGTGTGATCCACCTAAAACAATTTCATCATAATGGGTCTATTTTAAGCGTAAAGATGTCTTGCCATACTAAATAACACTCCATACCTTCTGAACTATAAATGGTTTTGGGTATTTCAGTGTGGACTACATATAAATGGAAATGAGGGAAGCGACATACTAAGATGACTCTAGATACATGTGATTAAGGAAAATGTAAAACATCTTATGATTTTGAAGGTCACATCTCCTGACCCATTCCGCGTAATCACTAGTAAATGGTTGCTTCGGCGACCTTGAGTAGCACGTCACAAGTAGAATCAAGAATGGAGCTCCGATGATTGGCGAGGCCATCACCTGTAGCGGCGGCACCTGTCACCGTTGGTGTTTTTTTTTCATTTGTATCTTATTTTGATTGCACCTTTTTTGGGTTTCAACTATGTGCGTCGTGCTTTCAGTCTCACGCGACTATTTGGTTCCACTCGTTTGTAACCTAGGTGCCCAGACGATTGTTTGGTTCAACCATGTGCAACTAGATGTTAATCCCATGCGACTATTTGGTTCTAGTCGTTTGTAACCTAGGTGCAATCCCAGACGATTGTTCCGTTCAACCATGTGCAACTAGAATTTAATCAACTATGGGAGCCTAAACTCTCATTTTGCAAGTGACTTTAATTGTAATTTCATATTTGGATTGATGAATAGAATTGCCGGAGAATAAGGAACCATTCCAATTAACAATTAAGCCACCAGAACTGCATTTAGAAGGAGAATGGGCAAATTGAACCAACCTTATTGGACAAAAATTATAAATATATGGGTGATCAAATTGGTCTCTTTTTGTCTCTTAATTGTATACATTTAATATTGTAGTTAGATTCCTGTGTTTTGTTTCTCAAATCCTCCCATCTTCTCTGTGAGATGATACATCTCAATGGTGGAACTAGGATTTGATCGGTGGGGATGCCAACCTTAAAAATTCAGTGTTGTGTCACTAGTTTGGAGTTTTTGCTAGAATTGGTCATGATATTAGTAGGTAAGAGAAGTTATATTTTATGAAGGGGTGACATGGCGCCATGACACCCACTGCATCCGCTCCTGTCTCTCATGTTCCAATTCATGATGATCCACTTTCTATTCATGGAAACTAACTTGTATTTTTCATATCCAAGTTGTGACATGCCACTTCAATTATGTATATTTCATATTATATGTTTTCGAGGATCTTGCAAATTAAAAAGGCCACAAATGCATATCCAAGAGGGAGCTCAGAAATGCAAGGCTCCGGGCTAGCTTCTATGCTGATGACGCTGCTTTATTCGTCAACCCAGTTAAACAAGATATTACGGCGGTGCAAAGAATCCTATCCTTATTCGGAGATGTCTCTGGGCTCAGAACCAGTTTCAATAAATGTATGGCATATCCTATTGCTTGTCATGAGGTGGATTTACTTGAGGTTCTTCAGAATTTTGGAGGTGGACAGGGGACACTGCCGTGTCATTACCTCGGGCTCCCTCTTGGGTTTAGAAAACCGAGAAGAATTGATGTTCAACCAGTTTTCGACAAGGTGGTAGCTAGGCTGAAAGGAGGCAAGGGCAAAATGATGACTCGCAAAGGACGCCTTATTCTAATCAACAGTGTCGCCACTGCCACTGCCACCTATTTCCTAACTGCTTTCCCTGCCGAGAAGTGGATGATCAAGAAATTTGACAAGCTAAGGCGCAATTTTCTTTGGGCACCTGAAGAGGAAGCCACGGGAGGCAAATGTCTGGTTAGTTGGAAGAAAATTTGTGCTCCTCATGAGTATGGTGGGCTCGGTATCAAAGATCTTGAGGCATTCAGCCGTGCTTTGCGTTTGCGCTGGGAGTGGTTTAGATGGGACGAACAAGACAGACCCTGGAAAGGGACGGCCACGCCGTGTGACAAGATGGACAAGGCTTTGTTCCAGGCTTGCACAACCATTTCTTTAGGGGATGGGTCTGCTGCCAAGTTCTGGACAGATGAGTGGCTCCACGGACTTGCACCAATTTCTTTAGCACCTCTGATTTACCCCCTGGCTGCTAGAAAAACCTTGACTGTCAAGGAGGCTCTCTCAGTTGGAAGTTGGATGAGAGGCCTACACCGGATGAGTTCAGAAGCGCAACTTGACCAATTTTTCGTGCTTTGGCAGCATATTCAGCATGTTGAACTTTCTCAGGAGAAAGATACCGTGGTCTGGATTCTCACCACAAATGGGCAATATTCTGCAAAATCTGCTTATCATGCCCAGTTCCTTGGAAGATTACAACAACCAGACCTGAATGATGCCTGGAAAGTTAGGGCCGAAGGGAAAGTGAAGTTCTTTTTTTGGTTGCTCCTGCAAAACAGAAACTGGACTGCTGATCGCTTGCGAAATAGGGGGTGGCCTCATGATGATTCTTGCTGCTTGTGCCACCAGGAGCTGGAAACTGCTAACCACCTTGCTCTCCATTGTTCTTTTACTAAGGAGGTTTGGAACTTCTTCACAAGCTCAAACATGTCTTTGGTTCAACTGTTGTGTCGTTCCAACTGTGAGTGGTGGAGCACGATTCGGAGACGTCCTATCTCTGAACAGTTGAAGAAAGACATTTCCATTGCGATTTACATGTTTTGGCATGTGTGGAAAGAGCGAGGCCGGCGAATTTTCCAGGAGAAGGCCCTTGATGCAGCTTTCGGTTGCTGCGTTGATCAAAACCGATGTGGAGTTGGTGTACATCCCTGCTAACACATGTCCTTAGTGCGTTTCCGAGTACATAGCGTGTTGAGTGCTCATTTTGGAGCTGTGTTGTAAAGGTTTTTTCAAATCTGGCTGTTCTTTTCCTCTCTCTCTAATAATGCAAAAGTAGAGCGCCTGCTGTTCAGTTCAAAAAAAGTATCGTCGACTTAAACATAAGAATGCCTAAACCGAACTAAGATGAGGCCTTATTTACTCTAGGTTTTTTAGTATAAAATACAATGCAGAGAAATAAACAGAGCATACACACCATATGTATGCACGCTCACCTACACGCGCTTGAAAAATATTGGAGGCTGATCTACTGACCTCAATTAAGATGGGTGAACACGTAAGCATAAATCACAGTACTCTGCTAATCTCGGAGGTGAACCCAGGTGAAGAAGAAAGGACAGCGTCGCTCACAACGTTCAACGTTCTGCAATTTTGCAGTCTTCTTTTCAGACAACGGAAGATGCAATATCGGTCTCTTCACCTCTCGCGACCATTCTCATATTGATTAAGATGCTTATGTTGAAAGTTGAAACAACCAGAGTGAACACAAAATAATAAAGTAATTAATGATATCTCAATGTAACACCTCATTAGTAAGCCTCAGTGCCAACACAAGCACTAATAACACAACATTTCAAGAAACGCCATCCACTTCAACGAAACCCGAGAAACGCCAAACCACACCTCGTCCCTCTTGCTTCCGACGACCAGCTTAACTGCTTAAGCATGGCAAGGATCAAGAAGAAGGCCGCCGCAATATGCTGCTGCGCGCTGCTGGCGGCGTTCCTCGTGCTCGGCGGCGGCCTCGTCGCCGCGCTCTACTTCGCGTTGCTCCGGCCGCGCCCGCCGCGCGTGGTGGCGACGGCGGTGGACACGCAGCTCGGCGCATTCAGAGTCCTCCCGCCGGCGCTCAACTTCTCCCTGGCCGTCGACGTCACCGTGCACAACCCGAGCCACGCGCCGTTCCGGTACAGCGAGGTGGTCACCGCGGTGACGTACCGTGGCGCGGCGGTTGGGCGGTCCGCCGTGCCTGCCGGGAAGATCAGGGCGCGGTCGAGGAGGACGGTCGGCGCGCGGGTGCAGGTTGACACGGCGAGGGTGATCCGGAGCGGACACTACGTGGTGGACGTGGTCGCCGGCGCGCTGCCCTTCGAGGCCAAGACGGCGGTGGCCGGGAAGGACGCGGCGGCGGTCTGGCCGTTCGGGGTGAGCGCGGACGCCGAGGTGGCCTGCAGCGTCATCCTGTACCCGTTCAAGAGGGAGAGCAGCTCGCACTGCACCTACGCGGTTCGTGTCACCTGAATGTGATGCGTCCACGAGACAGACGTCACGTTGACTCTACGATCAAGCACGCCACCGTCCACCGGACCGGCAAATTCGTCTTTCTTCTGGGGAAAGGGGAACGTACGGTACTGCAGTTTCAGCTGATTTTGGAATTTTGAGTTGGATAAAACGAATTTTCTTGGGTAGATTGTATACCTGTCAGTAGACTTGCGCTATCTTCCGGGAAAATCTTGATCTTATCAGTTTTGTTAATTCTCGTTTGAATGTTAATTAACCTGAAGCTCATTTTCAGCTTTACATCGTGATTCATGCAGACTATGAGTTGCACATGGCTTACAACCAAGACTATTTGCAGTTACAGCTGGGCTACACATGAGTTGCAATTAAAAATTTCTCAGTTGCACATAGGTTGTAACTAAGATTTTTTCCGAATTTCAGGTTGGTTGCATATAAGTTGGAACTAAAAAAATCCAGTTACACATAGATTGCACATTTTGCAAATGAATTTTTCCAGTTGCACATGATTGCAACTAAAATTGGGTGACGTTATCTGATTGAGAATTTAGTTGATTGTTGATGGATTGAATACTTAGTGACTCCCATATCTTATAGGTTCAACTGCTAACAGGCAGAGAGTTGGGCGACTAACACACATATCAATATGGGTTCTGCAAAAACTCAGGGCACCCGTGATTTAGCAAACTCGTGGTATTTTCGAAAAAAAAATTTGGTCTTGAATAGCGAGGAATATTTTTTAGAAAAAATAAGTAAAGGAGTGAACTTTGTTTTATGTACATATCAAACCCATTTTGTATTTGTATTCTTAGGAGTCTTGATTATTTTTATTTTTTTATTTTGGTTGTGTACTTGTATTTGATATGGTTTTGATAGTTGTTTTTTTAACTATTTAATATTTGTATTTTATAAATTTCTCTTATTTTTTGCAATTGCATTTTTGTTAACTTTCGCCTTTTGTGTAATGGACTTTTTAAATTGTGCAATTGCAATTTTGTTCACCTTAGCCTTTTTGTGTAACTTGGACTTTTTAAATTGTGTAATTGTATTTCTGGTACAATTACGTATTTTTTGTGTGACTGCACTTCAAAAATTGTGCAACTACACCTTTTTGTGTTATCGTAATTTCGATGATATTTCACCTCTTATTTCTAGGAATCAGGAGTAATTAGGTACCTAAAAATGGCTAGTAGATGTGCTTTTACTGCCTGGTCTTGGATAACGAAACTAATGGCAGAACTGTTGGGAAAACTGGAGAGACCAATTAACCCTTAATGGAGAGCAGCACACTCTTAACGTGATCTGAAAATACGCAGCAGAATAAGATGTAAACTTCAGCACTACTTGAGTACTAACTCACGGATCGTTGCTCGTGTCGGAAGGAAACAATGTATCAGCATATAAGGTGGAAAATGTGTCCGCACTTGGACAGACGCTCATGGAGCCAATGTCTGCTCCAGTGCGAACGTTTTCTGAACTAAGTACTGCAGTAGCAAATCAACACACAGGGACACCAATCCTTTTTACGTGGAAAACCCTCTCAACTTGAGAGGGAAAAACCATGGGCCGAAGCCACCCAAATCTCCTTCCACTATTATGAATGTGGGATACAACAGGTTCTTCTCTAGAGAGCACTAGAGTATCTCATACAATAAGATTTGGGGCACAAGAGATGGGGATCGGAACAATCTCACCAAAGATGGTGAAACCACAGCTTGAGGTAGACAAGGTAGTGGATCTGAACGTCACAACCTTGTGGGTAGGGCCCAGTGGCGAAAGACGAAAAAGTTTTGAGGTAGGGCAAACTAAAAAAAAAAGATGCATATACTGAAATAAAATCAAGACAGTAACACTATATATGATTCATAATAATTTAATATATAGAAATTTAAACATATTTTAGTATAAGTAAAATCTAAAACATACCAATGGAAAATACTTTTGATTTAGAACATCATCAAATCTTTGTAATACGAGCAAGGTTATACACATTGAATCTATAAAACGAGTCTCTATAGTCATCAAGACAATAGAATTCCAAAAACCTCTTAAGATAAATCAATTAAACAATTTTCAAAATTGGTGATAATAAAAGGCTATAGCAATATAGTATAAGGTTTCTGCTGTAAAAATAAATCAATAGTGACCTTCTCTCTTCCCCTTTTCTTGTTTTCCTGTATTTGTTATCATTTCATCCGTACTTAGAATTGTGATGGCATTTTCTGTGCAATTGACACCTTTCAATAGGGGCTACAAACCATTGTTTTCAAATTTAGCGTCGGGTTTTGCTAGATTTAGAATTAGCTATTGAAAATAGAAAGAACTGATTTCTGTTTAGGCTAGATCTTATCCTTATTTTTAGTCCGGAGTCGATTTTGCGTTGTTTTTACTAAAATTAGCATAACTTTCTCATACGATATCAGTTTTTGATAATAGAGGCTATAGCAATATAAAAGGTTTCCACACAGTGACCTCTCTCCCCTTTTCTTGATTTTCTGTATTAGTTATCATTTCATCCATATGTAGAATTATGATGTCATTTTCTGCACAATTGGCACCTTTCAATAGTGGCTATAAACTATAGTTTTTCAAATTTAGTGTCCGTTTTTGTTAGATTTAGAACTAGATATTGAAAATAGAAAGAATTGGTTTCTGATTAGGCTAGATCTTACCCTTATTTTTAGTCTGGAATTGATTTTGTGCAGTTTTTATTAAAATAAGCATAACTTTCTCATACGATATCCGTTTTTAACGTTCGACCACTCAAAATGTTCAGAAAAAACATATGCATAACAATGTTTTCGCGAAAAATCAAGGTAGGTCGGCTGCCCTACCTTGCCCTATGGGGAGCTTCGCCCCTGGTAGGGCCCATGGTTGATCTCAACCTTCTTCCTTCAACTTCTTCTTTCCTTTTCTATCTTGGTTTTCTTCTCCAATGGAGGCTATCCTGAATTTTCGTCACTCTGCTCCACCTCCTAGTGGTGGCTGGTTGAGAGGGTTAACATCCCACATCCATCATGTGCAAAGACCATAATGACACTGAGGCATAACCTTAATGGGTAGTGGGTTTCTGCATCTGTCTTCATAAGGTCATCTCCTCACAGCCGACATGAGAAGGATACCCAACAAAAACACCATAGACACGATGCTGGAATCGA
The DNA here is from genome assembly GCA_012064385.1 of Puccinellia tenuiflora. NCBI lineage: Eukaryota > Viridiplantae > Streptophyta > Magnoliopsida > Poales > Poaceae > Puccinellia > Puccinellia tenuiflora. The sequence continues at coordinate 309,022 of QRDG01000107.1, read as the reverse complement.
CTGTGTTCTAAGAGGACTAAAAATAATAATGATACAGACTTGATTGATACCGTGAATTTCATAGATCTGGCGACAACAAACGAAAACATAAGCATCAACGATTACTTGCGAGTACATAGTAAAAGAATAATATTTTCAGGTTTCTAGAGCTAAATTTGGACTAGTCAGATCATCCACAGCGCAAAACACTTACCAAGGCACTTAAACATAAAATAACTAGAAAAAAATAAAATGTGTAGGAAAGTGCTTATCCCTCGCAACACATGGCACTTAATTTAGACACTGTTGCCAGAAAATGGAAGTAGCGCCGGACGATATTATATGCGCTATTGGCGCCAGGAATGGAAGACACCAACGGCCAACAGACAGGAATAAAAATCCTAGGGCCCACTTTTAAGAGCCGTGATGTGTACCCTCTCACAAGAACATGCTGTGGCTACAAGGATCCGGCATCTCTTTATTTCCGTCAAGTTACTTGGCAAAACAGTTAGGTATCCAGTATATATCATAACGCCATTTTTCTGTCAACCCGCCTACCTCTGTATATATTAGTTAATACATTAAGAATTGCTACCCAGTATAACAAAAATAATGACTAGCTACTGCATCCGCCAAGGAATCGAGCGCTTCTGAACATCTTCAGTTCTTGTTCAAATGTCCTTTCCTAGCTCAACCTTCTTCACCAACCGTAGGGTATTGTGCAAGATGGAGTCAAGTATTCCAGCGACCTAGAATTTACAGACTATTCATTAGCCATGTATACTTGACCATTCAGAAATATGAAAAATATAAACAAAGACATGTTCCCACCGTGAAAATTCCACCAATAATAGCACACACATTTGTGAGGAAGTGGGAGAAAGATTTGGGAAGTTCAGTCACCAGAACCTGATAAATGAGAATCAGTTTCGATTAACTGTTCACATCATAATGAACCGAGCAACAGGTAAAATAAAATAATAACAAGATAGTTACCTGCATGGGAGAAGGCTCAAAATGGAATTTCACGACAGGAACATAGAAGCTGTGCACCAAACTGCTGTGAGCTGTGTATTCATATTCTTCAAGCACTTTCAACTCCTTTGAGGATCTCAGCGTAACCAGCTCTGTCTTTACGATTTGTAGGTAATGCTCAATCTAAAATGACATAATTGGAATAAATGCTATGTTATTTCCTAAGAAACAAAACCATAAGTGTTGGCACTAGAAAAGCTTAGATGCCTTGTAAACTTCAAGAGAAGCAAAATTTAGACTTACAGTAACATTTGCATTGATATCCCCGTGCTTAACAATGTAAGACTGACCAGCTAATCTATCATGGTGTCCGCCAACATAGGGAAATAGTCTTTTCAGTTCATTGAACATCTTTGATGAGAGCCTTTTGCCAAATGAGAACTGTGTTACGTAGTGGGAAACATTTATTTGAGATGGATCAAATGAGTGTGAACCAGATCGAGCTGATATTACAACACTCCCAGGAACCTGATGAAGAGAAAATAGAAATCAAAGATAGCCTCAAAGAATCCCTCATGTTACAACTATTAATAGTACAGACTACAGAGACTTCCTTCACAAAATATAAAATACTACAAAAGATATTACAAGACTCTCAAGTTCCCTTACCTTTTTTACCCGCACAAAACCTTCTATTCTGCATCCGCTAGTCATTGGAGCAGGACGCTTAGCAGGATCAACAGTTTTGTTGGATTTGTCTTCCAAAGCAAGCGTATGGGCCTCTTTTGGAATATTTGCAACATAAGTTTCCATTGCCTAAGATTCAAAACATATATCAAGGACACAGTACAGAAGAGTAGCCTACGAACCAATAAATAGCACAAAGCAAAGAAGATTTAGCCTTTTAGTTCTCCCTCGAGAAAAATAGTTCCGTACACTTCCTCAGGCAGGCTAAAGTTTAAGATATCGTGCCGTAGTAAAGACAAACCATGTACTCCCTCCGATCCACTTTAAGTGTCGGGAGAAAAGAACTAAGCATGTACAATTCCTAGCGTAACTCATGACATCTATTTAGGATCAGAGGGAGTAGATAAAATGATACATACTATATTAAGTAACACAACTGGAAACTAGGAGACATACCGCGACTAAACTTTCAGTATCACGTTCCCCGTAGTACGAATCATGATCATGGTGACCCTGGTTCTCTCTGCATAGAAGTTGATGTTCTTGTTTAATGAACTTGGGGGGGCCAAAATTAACTTCAAAATAATGGCAGATAAAGTATACAGTCTCGGTAGAAACTGTGACCCATAACCATAAGACTATTTAAGAGAAAATTGCAAGGTTTACTGTGCTTACTTCATATCACTCCCTTTCCGGAAAATGCGGATTGATGGGTAACCTTGTATATGGTGCCTGCATTTAATGAACCGAAGTGGTAAAAATTATCTTATATCAGCATGTTAACTCAATAAAGAAGAATATGGGAGCACATGCAATTAACAAAATCACAACTGACAAATGCCAATATGTTAAACTAGGAGAGAGGGGGGAGGGGCATGAGGCTTTCATTCAACTTGCAAAACTGATACAATTAATTAAAAAGCACATACGTATGACAGGCGCAAATAATACACATGTTCATGTACAGAGGTGACAAATAGACAATTATAGCACTGTTTATTCAATATGCAAGATAGAAAATGCTTCAAAGTCGTACTCGGTCGATTAGTCCTAGAAGACATAAGCACCCAGAGAAGTGGCATGCAGGAACATGCACAAGTAACTCGTGAAAGATGGTGGGCTGGTGGCATCGTAATATAACTTCATTAGGGATTTGTAACAGATCAATCGATCTCTAATGATAGATGACAAACGAGAATTTTGGGTTCCACACTGCAGCATATGTGGTGTTTGTTGATTTGAAAATTGAAAAATAATTAGTACACACAGACCTCTTACACAGTTCACCTTCCACGGTGCAGTCAACATTGCCGAGAAGAATTCTACCATCCATTTCAGGGTCATATCTGTATGTAACAAAAAAAAATGAGGATGCCGATTGAAACTGTAAGATCATGAAACCCCAAGCCATCTTAGGGACAAACAGGGCAACATTTTATACCTCTCTCTTATTATATTCGCAGTCTTTTCCCATGAAGGTTTCTAGAGAAATATTAAATAATCAGAACCTTTTCAACTTTTCGATATATACTAAGTAGAAGGGAACCCAACGAAACTAATTCTAACCAGTCGATTGCTCCAGTAGCACCAGGGGGCAAAAAAGTTGACTACCAAAATGGGATACCTGAAAAGGGATAGAACGCATGATAAATATTAACTGAAAAAATAAAAGTGTACCAAAAACTATTTTTTTTTAAATTCAATATAAGGGATAGATATCTCAGGCAGGGAAGAGTAAATATGATTGACATATCACATAGTATCCAACCACAGTAATTGGATGCATATAGGCAAGTATAGAGATACATAAATATCCACATAAATGTCCAGCAATTAAAAGATTGTGACTAAAATAACTCCAACAATTGGTTGGCTAATGATTAAATTAATAGGATGTTGGAAGTCCATATTAAACTAGATAGTTGAAGGCCTTCTTTGATTTATAGGGTAGGAAACATAAAGGAATAGGAATTGTATAGGATTGATTTGTCATGACAGGTGGATTCCTATGGGTATAGGAACAAGACATAGGATTTTTTCCATGAGGTCTGACCTCTTGTTAGATTTCCTGTGAAAATGTACTACGGAGTTCCTATGGGAATTATTCCTATAGACTACAAACCTGTGAATCAAACACATTTGAAAGGAAAATTTCCACAGGTTTCAAATCCTACAAAATTCCTTTGAAAGTCCTGTGAATCAAAGTAGGCCAGATACTTACTGGTGTGAATAGCTATCGAAGTTGCGAGAAGACAAGGCAACTGCACCATCACCGTGGTACTCTTCAACATCATCTCCATGTTTGTTAACCGTGGGTATAGGTCCTGAGTGGAACTCAGATCCAGTAGGTACTAAATTCCGATCGATTGAAAACTTGCGGATAGTTTTCGTTATGTTTAATCTATTCTGCAAATGTTCGAACAGGAAATCGAAGTTAAACCAACGTACAAAAAAGATACATCCAATAGAAAGCAAGCCAAAAAAAAGTAGGAAATGCTTCAAGATGTAGAAATATAGTTCACACAAGTTCCAACCTTTTTGAGACAAATGCAGCTTGGCAAAAAGTGAGGCACTGGCGTATCCATATTTTGGTTGGTGTACAAAACATGTGTAGCTTACAATTAAGGCAAACGCACATTCTGGTCCCTCAACTATCTCTAGTGTCTAATTTTCACCCTTCACTTCAGTACCTTTTACATGATGACATCCCCCAAGGCAATAAGCACCAGAAATAACCAATTGCACCTATTTCACTCTGTTATACTACCACACCAATGGCATTGCAAACTTCTGCAAGCATATCAATGTTATCGGTTAAGTAAAAGAGATGGCTTGATGCAGATGATTCACTGTCTTGAGCATCTCCTTTCATACTCTGCTAGTCTCTTCTCCCGTTCTATAATCTCTTGCTCATTACTCTATCTCCATCAGCTTTGGCAGGACAGTCAGTAGGCAGGGACATGGCGACACCAGAAGCATGGATTGGCCGAAAGAAACCACAGACTGGCCGCTATGGCAGACTGGCTATGGGTAGTTTTGACAGTGTCAGGTGCAATGGAAGCACAGAAAAGGCTGTGGTAGCCCAAGAGAAGCATGATGGTGGTAGCAGCTTGGTGCAAGCAATGACAAGCTCAACGGTCTCACGGCGGCTTGGTCTGGTGGAGCCAGAGAGAAAAGGACAGACCCAGTGCACTGAGGCTCCCACACAAGGTGGGGTTTGGGGAGGGATTATAGGAACCAGAGAGAGAGGGAGAAATATAATATAGTTTTCTCTGATGTCAGTGGGACGAGAATGCTTGGTCACATGTGGGGACATCTATCGTCTCGATCAATGTTTTTTCTGACTAAGGACACATTGGTGTACCTAGCTGTCACGTAAGGCCCAAAATTCTGTGGATTTAGTTGAGAGGGGGGCGTAGTTGCAACATTTTCATAACCAGGATATGTAAAGTAAACTGTACGAAAGTTGGAATTTTTCCTACATTTAAAAGGTAGTGTAAAATGATTTTTAAGATGCAAGTAACAAGACTACACAACAAAAATATTATGGAAAGCGTAAGATATGTTAGATACCTATCATACTCCCACTTTTTAGGTTATTCGTACAAAAGGAAAAGATGCATCTTATATACTGCTGCATTAGAAGCTAGAAGAAAACAAATAGAGGACGGCAGGAAGAGATAGAATCTTACTGTTCCCAGCACATCACTGACATCAACTGATGCGAATTCACATGAAAGCGCGGGAAAGCTGCAAAATGCAGAGCCAGATAGTGAACAATTAAGGAATAGTAAGTGTTTGGCGCCTATCATTAATGAAGTCATCAAATAAAAAACAAAAAACATTGACCTAAACTCCAAATAGATGGCTAGGCCAGTGTATAATTTTTTTACAACAAAGTACAAATTATGACGTGCAAATGAAAGAGCAGATAATTGCCTAGTTGTTAAAATTTTCCAAGAAACTTGGAAGGCCAGCTCCAACAACACATTTAGATGCCTACAGGGTCTAGGAGGAAAAAAGATAAGTAATGGATACCTATTATTCTGTGAACACGATAAAAAATGTTGGACTTCTAGCACTACTTTGATGGGAACAGACTATTAACCTAAGTACAAACAAGATGCTTCATTTTCACACGATTCAGAAACGACTACGAACATCTAGAAACATGCACAAATAAATAGCAATAGTGATTCATCGATTTTAGCAGAGCTAACAGACATTAGGTGGAAAGAAAAATTCGATGAAGCGTAAATCGTAACACCGAGAGCAACAGATATAAGGACTGTTGATGAAACTATGTATCGAGTAATGCGTCAAAAATGCTATTGGATTCACCTCATGTTAAAATCTATCCGTAAGAACTCCCCATCAGAACTCCTATCAACAATTACAGATGTGGTGGTGTTGACAGCTAAGTAACTACTCAACTCCTGCAACAACAATTTTCAACAGCCTTAGTGAAAAATAACCTTATCAATTAGACTCGGAAATTTAAAGGTCATAAATAAGAGATCAAGTAAACATTATTCAAAGTTGCAAACAAGCAATTGCAATGCTTAACCAGTGGGGACCCAAGTGGTGCAATGGTTCCAGAGTGACTAGAATATTTGACCACGTGGTGTAAAAGCTGCCAGTTTCTGTTCATGTATCACAATTAACAATTCGGTCAATAAATTAGCTTCAAGTTCCCATGATCATAGGTTGTTTTCAAAATCTAGTCCATCGTGCTGATGATCTAATGGTCAATTAAAAATGCTCATTTGAAAGGGTTTATTTTGGACCACTGAACAAAACAAAGCTCAAATGGATATTGATGTGCTGCAGAAGTTAACTACTACAGCGAACCGGGTAGTAGCACACAAATTGTCCGAATAAAGAAGAAGAAGGGTGTCCTTTTCCTAATGGCTGTGTTCCTTAGATTAATCTACACACCAAATCGAACATGAAAACGGACATGGTGCTACAAAAACTGAAACCAGGTAAGATAATGCAACCTAACAAGAGCTACAGTATATTTAACAACATAACAAAAACTGAGAAGAACAGACCATTCCAAACAAAAACACCATTGCTAGTGCTGCAACAATGGATAATCCAGCCCCAGATAGCGATGCCTCTGTCAAATCCCTAGGAATTTTCCTGCAGACAGTCAAACATAGAAAAAATAAATTATCAATGCAAATCCACTTCCGAAAGAACTCGAACATAGCACAGCACAATGCCAGCACAAAGGTCAAAAACTCCACAGCTACACCATAGTATTTTGCATTGCCGGTATTACCACCTTCGAACATACTCCCTCCGTCCCAAAAAGGATGTCACAGATTTGTCCAAATTTGAATGTATCTATATACTAAATAGTGTCTATATACATTCAAATTTGGACAAATTTGTGACATCCTTTTTGGGACGGAGGGAGTATATCATCTGCGTTACGGTTCTCTAGAACTGGACCGAGTAAATCATTAATACCGAGTATCTAAACCCAAACCAAAACTACAATTCTTAGCCAATCAGACGAATGCCGACGAAAACCACCCACGCATTCATCTAATTCCGCTGACAATCGAGTGAGCCAGACCCGTTTTCGCGCGCGCCGAGGTTCCCAGATTCCGGTTAATTCCCGCAAATACAGAAATCAACACGAAGCCGCCCGACGGAAAAGGCGTAGTGGAGGGATGCGCGTATGGAGATCGGAAAGGACGGGAATGGGACCTGTAGAAGTCGACGGACTTGAGCTTGCTCGAGGAAATCATGGCTGCTGGTGACGGCGGCGTCACCTCGCGCCGGGGGTTCGGATCTGCGGCGTGCGAAGAGATCTGGAGGGAGGGAGGGGGCAGGAGAGAGGTGAGATTTCTGTGGGGGTATCTTCTCGTCGTCTAGAGAAGTGTGCCCGCGGATCTCACCGCCCTCGTCTCCTACCTCCCGGAGTCCAGAGTACCCGCTGCTTTGCCGGGGTCAGATCAGATGTTGTTTGCCTCGAGCCTATGAGATACGTATCCATTTATTTCTATATCTTTCCTTTTTATGTACTTCTAAAAAATGCCGTGTCAATTTAAAAAATTAATTCGCTCCTATTTTATGATGCTGAGATCTTCTAAAAAAATGCCGTGTCAATTTACAAAGTTAAATCGGGCTAATTTCACGATATTGAGATCTTTATGGGAGATAATTGCATACCAACTTTTTTAACATATGCTATTTTTTGTCAGGTAATATGTGTCTCATTTATAGAATCTAAAAATTTATAGAATCTAAGAATTTATAGAATCTAAAAATAGAGTTAACCACATAAATACGACCTGACAAAACTGAAAACATAGAAAAATCCTATCTTTTGAAGGGTCGATCAGCCAAAAAAGAAAATTACAATCCATGCCAGCTTCCAACCACGAAGCTTGCGCAAGATTCACCATCATCCAACTGTCAATGACGGCCCTGAACAACCTCCCGAGCTTCACTCCGACGTAGTGAGCATCGTCGCAACGGAGAACCCCGAGGACCCAAAGCCATCACAAGGATGTCGTCGTTGCCATGTCACTCCCGATTGAACAGACTACCACTCAGATCCATCGCCGACCACAAAGTAAACATGCATCGGAGAAGGATTTGGAACACTTTTATCCATCACCGTTGTCGCCTTCAATGATGTCAAGACGTCAAGCGACCGAAAACCTAGACTCAAAAGGATCTAACCCTCGAGCTATATATGTACGCATACATGTGATTCGGCAAGCCCCCTCACCACCGACGACCAAGAGGTTGTCAAGGGAGGGGACCGCCGGAGGTCGGCGTCAGGAGGCCCATGCCCTAGGCCTAGGGAAAGATCATATCGTTTTTTCTCACCTCGTGGAGGGAAGGAAAAAAATATGCTATTTGGCGCCTGTTGCATGTGGCACGAGGTTGCTGCAAAACATAAAGGGAGATTTCTACATTTGTTTTCGATTAGCAGAGGAAATTTTACCCCTCAAACTGATATGACATCCTGAATATATTTAAAAATTTGTGGAAGACAGTCTTTACGTGGGGTGGTTTCGATAATTCTTATCTAGGGCTCAGTGTCATCGAACATGGTCTACCCCCCCCCCCCCCCCCCCCCCCCCCAAAAAAAAAAATTTACGTATTAGTTTATTTAAGCCGGAAGAGAGTGCCCCTACCAATTCTTGAGAGAAAATAGTCGAGAAAACAGGATGTATGGTGGAAATGGCAATATATATTACAACAGAATAGTTAAGTTATTTATTGTCACTTTTTACATTCTACTTATGTATTTGTGATAGTAACAATCCCATCTAGTGAAAAAGCACCTTACATTATCCTTTTAGAATGTTGGATCCCTTTTTCTGATGCATGACCGTGTGAGATGATGATTGATGCTCAAAAATACAAGGACAACAACGAGGAGTTGAACATATGGTGAAGAGAATGTTGAACATTATCCTTGAAGGTGACCTCCGATCTTTACATATTATACAGGACCACATCAAGCTAACATGCCGGTCTATTCTAGCAAAACGTGCAAAATGCTCCAATGGGTTAAAACCTTGTTCGAAAGTTTTATGTTGTGTATTTTTTTACTAATTAGCGAATATACGTCACAAATGCACAAGCGCATTGCAGCAGGAATTTATCTAAAAACTCTATTGTAGACAAACGTATATACAAAGAACTTTTTTTCATGTATAGATATAACCAGTGTTGAAAATATGGGAAGATATGTCGATTAATCGCAAATCTAGAGGTCACCGATATGATAAAGGCATATCTGCCATGTTTGTCATGTGGGCCGACCTGACAAAAAATTTACGAGCCATCGTGACGATTTATCAGCCGATATACCGATTTTCCAGTGCTGGAACCTGGGATTAGTGATATCCATATTTAGAATTTTAGTATTATAGAGTATAATATATCTGTATATTGTGTTTTAGGATTTTTTTGTGTCGATATAATATATTTGTATGGCATATTTTAGATGTTTTAGTGTTGGAACCTGGGATTTACAGAAAAACTGACCGATGATAAATAGTTGACCGATAAAATCAATTAATAGGTCAATAAGCCGATTTGTCTCTTATCTTAGGCCTACTGATAAGTTAACGATAAGCGATACGTACATTAGATATAATATTATAATATCGTGGGATGACATGGATAAATAAATGACTCAAATAGAATGTAGAGATAAACTATCCTTACTGCGTATTATTAGGTTTTTCTCTTATAAGTTACTAGAAGGATACGAATGGGCTACGACGGAAATCTTCTTAATAATTAAGTTACATAACTATGTACAAATAAATTGGCAAAAATAGTCGAGAGGCTTAATTTAATTGACATGAAATTATTGTGTATTTGATGGCTAAAATTTAGTGTTGCGGACAATTGGATAGTTGAAAAATGAATAATGTGGAAAGCTAGTTGGATGAAATAGATAATTGTATGGCTAAAATAATGAGCGATGTTGATATTTTACTTGTTCAATGTTCAGAAAGATTATAATTAATAAATTTTAGTGAGTTTTTTCTTATAAGAAATATAAATATAGATGAGCAAGATTGTTTTTTTTCTTTTATGGCTGGTTAAGTCATCACTTTCTATATACAAACCATGGCCTGTAGCTTCCAATGGGTCATCGGTGGGCTCCTAGCCTCCAACGGCCTCAGACTAGCGTTGCATCATTATTATGCTGAAGACAAGCCTGCTCTTTAATGGGCCCATTCTATATTATCTGGCTGTCGTCATATGTATGTGTAGAGATTTATGTGTATAAAGTTCACACATATTAAATTGTTTACCGAATTTACTCAAACCACTCAGACTGGAAGGGATATAGTTTAAATTCCTGGTTATTTAAATAACTGAATCGACCAAGAAGCTAATAGAAAGGAGAAATCTAATTTCAGAACGGTGAGTAGCTAACCATATACGTAGAACGTCCTGACAATGCATGGAATTAAAACGTTCTGCCTACGAGCGGAATCAAGACGTGAGAAAGTCTAGTGCATGCAAACAACATGATAAAATTGGTCACATCATCCTTTTTAATAAGAAATCCGAAAATTTAAAATGTTTTACAGCTCAAACCATTTATTCGATTTAAAATCCGCTTCACCGTTATACTTTCTTTTTTTCGAGAATCCCGGGGGGGAAATAATTCTATGAGACATGGTCTACAAATTCAGCCCCGTGGACCAACTCCAGCAATTGACACGTAGCCGAGTTCGTGCGACGACACCAGTGTCAACGGCGTCGGATAGCCGAGACGGGGCGTCGAATAGCCAAAGGCCAGTGTGCCGCCGAGACCAAACACAGTCGAAGGGCGTCGGATAGCCGAGACTGGGGCGATGACACCGGTGTGCCGCCCCCGTGGTCGAAGGGTGACGCAAGCTGAGGCCACCCCATGACATCCAGGAAGCTCTGTTGGACCATCATGACCGCTGCCCGATGCCGCTGGGATATGAGCCGGCGGGAGGCAAGAGGTAAAGCCGCCCGATGCAAGTCAGATTCCAAAGCGATGCCTCCAAGGAGGAAGAATGATGCGGAAGCGACACCATCGCCAGATCCGGGCAGGCCGGAATCGGGGATTTCTCCCGGAACACCGACGGGAGAGCACCACACAGGAGGACACCTCCAGGGAGGAGCACGACACCCGTAAGGCGCCGATGTCCAAAGGCTTTCGCCCAGCAGAGCCTCCAAGACGCATCAGGACGGGTCGGCATCACCACCTCTGCAACACAATGGAGCGGAGCAGAGGACCCGATGGTGGGAGGCCTCCACGGCCAACCACCGCACCACCACACCTTCACACCAGCACACCACCGTAGCCACAACACCATGTCTGCACCAAAGAGGGAGCAGGAGCATGACGCTCCACCATCGCCGGAGCCGCACCGAGGGAAGCCGCCGCCACAGCCCGAGCCACCCCCATCGAACAGGGCCGTACCGCCGTGGAAAGCTGCCGGGGCGCAGCATCAATGGCGGCAAGGGCGCGCCAGAGCCGCCCGACGCGGGCGTGATCCCCGCGGAGCAGAGGTGGAGGTGGCCCGAGCCTCACCCGACGAGCAGGGTCGCACCTCCGCAGTCCGCTGCCCGGGGCGCAGCATCATCCGGCGGAGAGGGCGCGCCGGAGCCACCCAACGCGGGCATGTTCCGCACGGAGCAGAGATGGTGGCGGACCGAGCCACCCCCGTCAAGCAAGGTCGCGCCGCGCCGCCGCCGTCCGCTGCCCGGAGCGCAGCATCTTCCGGTAGCAAGGGACGCGGGCGCCATCCATGCGGAGCAGAGAGGGGCGGCAAGGGGAGGAGAGGAGGAGGCACGCGCGAGGAGGGAGGGTGGCGGGGGAGCAGAGGGGATACCCCGCCGCCGCCGTCCGCCGTGGGGCGGCTTCCTCCGGCGGTGGCGAGAGGGATCGGCTGGGTGTGGGGACTTTTTTGGCGGGGGCGGCGGGACGCCTCGGAGTCGCCTTGGAGGCGACCCGGAGGTGGCTAGGGTTTTTTCTTTTCCTTCACCGTTATACTAGTCGGGACAAGATCTTCAAAAATAGATCCAATGTTGATATATTTTGGACAACTTCTTTTCGGACCAAGAAGTTACGGGGCCATTAACACTTAAGTTAACCAGCTGTAATATATGAGTTACTCACCTATTAAAGAATTAGTTTATGTTTGAAGTTAGATCCCACTTTTGCTACTTAGTGTGAACACTTAATTTTATACGTAATCTACCACTTTGGGGGTGGTAATTTCATCCTAAATAAGTGGATAACTACATCAGTTTTGATGATGGTCTTGTGCTCACAAGTCGATAACTGCATAAGTATCGTGATGGTTATTGTGTCGTGTATATCTAGATAACAACGTCTATACCGTTGTGATAACTATTCATTGAGCAGTTGGGTGACTACATTAAGACTTGCTTGGTAACTATAGGCCAAATAGCAGTGTAACTATATCAATTTTATAGTGATAACGAAATTGATGCAGTTACCATGTTGTCTAAGTAATAATTACCAACCTCATACTAATGGAGCTACCCATATGTTTTTAGGATATATTTATCACCATGAAATCGATATAGTTACCCTACTCTTTAGTTAATAGATCCATCAAGTACTGATAGAGTTACACATATGTTCATTATATAGTTATCACCAAAAAATCAATATAGTTACCCTGCTATCTAAGTAATAGTTATTCCTCTAGTACTTACGGAGTTACCCATATGTTCATGATATAGTTATCACCACGGAATGGATGTAGTTATCCTACTAAAATAGTTATCCACTCAGGATGTAGTTACCCAGCTCTCTAGGTAATAGTTACTCATCCAGTACTGATGGAGTTACCCATGTGTTCATTATATAGTTATCACCACAAAATGGATGTAGTTACCCAGCTCTGAAAAATTCTTTATGTGATGGTTATGTTATTTAGTTTTCTTATGATTCTACTGAAAGTTATTATGAGAGAGTGAAGCGTGGTTATATAAATTTTCATCTTATGCAGTTTCCCCTTTTTATGTTGAAGGTTTTAATGTTGCATTTGCTTTGCCTTCCTATGCTATTAGCTTTATGCTTCAATGATTTATTTTCTTACAAGATTCCTATGCATAGAAAGTGGGTTAGACTTAAAAGTGTTTGATATTTGCTTCTTGATGCTCTCTTTTGTGTTTCAATTCTTATTCTTATGAGAGCATAATTAAAATCTCAAGCCTAGCTAAAAGGCTATAAAGAAAAGCGCTTGTTATGAGACAACCCATCTTTTACTTTTAGTTTGTTTTTACTTTTCTTGAGTCATGAAGTTGTTGCCTCTGTAGCAACTTCATTGTATCTTTTTCTTTTGGTTTTTTGTGCCAAGTTTAACCTCTAATGCATTGAAAGTGCGAGGTATTGTTTTGCTGTCTAGAAACAGATTTCTGTCTTTCACTGTTCGAAAATCCAGAAAATCCCTGAATTTTATATTTTCTGATATTTTTAGACAGCAAGACTGATACTTTTATCTATCTTTCGTTAGTTTTGAGTTTTCTGATTTGAGCTATAGAAGTGCCTCGAAAAATTCAATCTTTACAAACTGTTCAGTTTTTGACAGATTCTGCTTTTATTTGTATTCGTCTCTTTTGCTATCGTCAAATGTGATACTCTAGAGGAGGAGTACCACATTGAGGCTTAGTGAACAGTAGCTAATGGCCAATAAAGTTGTTTGCAATTTGTCTTGAGTTGAACACATGTGTATTTTAATTTATGAGCACTAACCCTCTAATCAGTTTATGAGAAGTTTTGTGTGAAGGGAGTTTTTAAGTTTCAAAGGAGAGGATAATGAAGAAATTAAAGATGGATCAGAGCTCAAGCTTGGGAATGCCCCCATGGCACCCCCTCTGAATATCAAGAACCATCAAGTGTCAAAGCTTGGGGATGCCTTGGGCATCCCCTCTTCTTCATCGACTATCTTAAGGTCGTCTTCGTTGAACTATATTTTTATCACTTTACATATTATGTGCTATGTTTGGAGCGTCTTTTTGCTTTCAATTTTGTTTTGTTTGTTTGCTGGTCATATCCTTGTTGGATCCTAGCTTTATTTGTATGGAAGAGAGACACGCTCCGCTTTTTCATTTGAATACTCCTTTGCTTCGCTTATATCTTGTTGAGTATTCTTAGCTACTGTTTGTTTGCTAGTAAGCTCTCCCTTTTAGCTTTTATCTTGTTTAGGGCTGCTAGTAGTTGATGTTAAACTCTCTTGTTATTCACTTATATTTGTTGAAGAGTTGTTATTGATAAATTGCTTGAAATTGTCAAAGTGACAAAATGCTATACATGTGATATTGGAATGAAATTAAAGCCTGCATAGTCTTGTAGATCATTGTGTGGATACTTGATGCTTCTCATTTGTCTTGAGATATTAAGATGAATGCTTAAACTTGCTGGTTATTTGAGTGGAATTGATTAGTAAAGAAATACTGTTAAAAGCTTGAAACTATGTGGTGTTTCGTAGTTGTTTATTCTTAAAGCTAATCTTTCCATCAAAAGAATTGTTTGGTCAACAAAGGAGACAGTGTGGAGCGTTTATGGTTATGATTGACTAATGTCTTATGTTACTTTGTTACCGGTTAATGTTAGATGTTTGCTTCAAATACCTCTTTTGCTAAGCCCAAAAATTCGTACTGAGTGTAGAGTTCACTCGTGCATCCAAATCCCAAAGCCAAACTATATTGCCAGCTGAGTCCACCATATCTACCTATGCATGATATTTCTTGCCATTCCAAGTAAATTTGTCATGTGCTACCTTTAAAATATTCAAAATACTCCTTTTTGTGCCTCTGTTTTTAAGCTCATGAGAAAGCAGTAGAGAGCTAGATATAACTTGTGACAAGCAAGGTCATTTCCCCCTTTCACCCGGTGTCGATGGTTTACGTCTTTACTTGAATCAACCCGAGAGCAGGTTAACCAAAATATAAATACAACTCACCATTCTCCTCCGCGCAATGAAAATCTGAGAAACCAGCTCTAAACATTGGACAGTGGTAAAACTAAGGAGAAAGAGGAATGTACTCGTTCCTCTAAAACCAGCTGCTCTCACAAGTCTAAAAGCCTTGCTTGTTATGGAGGACTAGATAGCTTCTCTGTTGTGAAATCGTTGACAAAAGCATGCATCTCTCAAAAAAAATTTACTTCTGTTTTATAAAAATAAAAAGCTCTAGCACATGACTAATCCCTGCTTACCCTCTGCGAAGGGCATTTCTTTTACTTTTAATGTTGAGTCAGTTTTCCTTTTCCTTCTATCTCCACCAAAGCAAACATCTAGCATTGACCCTGGGTATCATTGATCATATTGCATCGTCAGATTAAACATGAATCTTTATATTGACTTTATCGTTGGAAGTTGAAGCTTTTTGCTAATACTTTCATCTTCTTTGTTTTGATTTTCAAACACTTTTGTCATGAAACTATTACCTTTGAGAATTAGTCAAATATGTGGGTCACATTGCTTTCGTGTCTTTAACGTACTATTTATGAAAGGTTTTACTTGAATGATTCAACTCGGTTATTCATTACTTTCTTGCTATCAACTATAGACAATTGCTTTGTATCACTTTATTCACGTCCTATGCTTTACATTACTATCTTGATCAAGATTGTGTTGGTTGCATGTCTAATCAAAAATTATTTTGTTATCACTTACCTACTCGAGGACGAGTAGGAGTTAAGCTTGGGGATGCTGATACGTGTCAAACGTATCTATAATTTTTTATGTTTCATGCCTGTTTTATATCAAATGCCACATGTGTTTATTATAATTTTATATGATTTTATGGATTTATTGGACTAACCTATTAATTGTGGTAAAAGTGCACAATATTCTTGTTTTACACTTTGATGTGTAGGAATTACTTGGAAATTGACAAGAGTGCAAAAAGGAAACCTTGTTGGGGTCGAATTGGACTTTCCTGAAATCTGTCTGAAAACTATTTTCGAAGATGGACCCATACCGACCCGAAGACGACGTCAAATCGAAAAAACTTGGTCGCGAAAGTTGTGGGGAAGTTTCCGCCAATCGTTCTAGACCTAAAATTCGACCCAATCCGAGTCCGAACAGCCAAGATATCCCCGTTTTACTGAAGCCCAAAAATCTGGTGACGGGAATTCGGGAATCTTTATAAAGAGAGTAAACCTGGGTCACAAAGCCACCACGAATTTTCCTCCTCCAAGGCAGCCGCCCTGAGGTGGAAACCCTCCTCCACACCAGCACCATCTCCAAACTTGAAGGGGGGGGGCAAGGGCCGCCGCCACCAAGGGCTGTCGCCGCCACCACGGGTTGCTGCCGCCGCCTCTCCAGGCTGCTGCCCCCAAGGGCCGCCGCCGGCGGCCACCGTCGCCGCCAGGCTGCTGCCTCCGCCGCCACCACGGGTTGCTGCCGCCGCCGGGCTGCGCCACCACCGCCGGGCTGCTGCCAAGGCCGGGCCGCCACCGCCTCTCCAGGCTGCTGCCCCCAAGGGCCGCCGCCGTCGCCGTCTCCTTTCCGGGCTGCACCTCTCCATCAAACCCTCACTCACCATGGCCATGCGTGAGTAGTCTCCACCGGGCTGAGGCTTATACAAGTAGCTATGTGGTTATCTCTCTCCCATGATGTGATCCTCGTTGTGATCATGAGCTTTGTTAGCATAGTTGAATACATGATATTTTCCTGTATGTAATGGATATGATTTTGCTCAAGTGGTGTCATCTAGTATAAGTTCAGGAGTCACCGTTGTGATCACGGTATCTCGGTGACACTGTGGGTGTCGTGTGTGACTCTAATGATAAAAACTTAGAGGGATCTTCATCATGAGTTTGTTCTTTATTATTGTTGGATTGAATAGATCATTAGGTTTCTTGATGCTTGTGTTATTGAAGAAAGAGACTATTCAAGAAATAGGTTGTGGTGTTTGTTAGTACTATCTTTGGATGCGGATAGTGACAGCATGAAGTGTCCATAGATGTGGAATACGAACTTTAAGGTGTGCTTTTCGTAGCCTTACGCAATTCTCATCCTATTTGATCCACGAAAAAATGATCTCCGAGTAACGTCTACCATGCATGTGTTTTTGTGGGAACTATCATGTGTTTAATTATGTTAATGATGTTGAGAGTAGTCACTAGTGAAAGTATGAAACCTAGTCCTTGTTTCCAAGCATTGATACATCATTTTTAGTCACTTTTGTCACTTGTTTGCTTGCTGCCATTTTTATTACAGAATTACAAAATCACCTTTTACCATCCATATCACTTGCATTTTACTATCTCTTGGCCGAACTAATGCACCTATACAATTAGCCATTGTATTAGGTGTGTTGGGGACACAAGAGACTTCTTGTATCTTAATTGCAGGGTTGCTTGAGAGAGGATACATTCAACTTACACCTCCCTGAGATCGATAAACCTTGGGTTACTCACTTAAGGGAAATTTGCTGCTGTCCTACAAACCTCTGCGCTTGGAGGCCCAACAAGTCTACAAGAATAGAAGCGTGTAGTAGACATCAATCTGCTCTCTCTTTTCCCTCTAAGAGGAGGCAACAATCATGGAGGAATAGAGAATTAGCAAGCTCAAAGAAGGTCAACAATGGGGGCAAAACACGAGCTCAAGTGTTAGGGAACCTTTGGGAAAGAAGACCCTGTCGGAGAATGTTCCCAGGAACTGGGGGTGTCTCCAAGGTATCGTGTAAGGGGCTGAACACGGAGTCAAACAATCCTCAACGTGCTCCGGCGACGGTGCTCGTCGGACTCGCTGCGGACGACACTGCAGAGATGGACACAGGATCTTACCCAGGTTCAGGGCCCTCTTTGGGAGGTAAAACCCCTACGTCCTGCTATGGTGTATTGCACTGCTTGGAGAGGTTCACAGTACAAGGAGAGCTTGGAGAGCTCGAGGTGCTAACAATGGCTACTTGCTAGTCTTCAGATCTAGGGTTAGGGTCTACTAGAGCTGAACCAACCGAAGATCGAACCTTTTGCTTGAGCGTGCTCCCCCTCCTTTTATAGGCGTCCTGGACCTCTTCTGCCCAAACATTTGGGCGGGAAGGGTTACCACATGGCGACGAGGGAAGGAGCGGGGTGCACGATAAAGGTGGAGTCCATGGACGCGGTCCATGGCAGGGACTGGCGCTACCAAAGCTGGAAAAGCCACCGGCCAGCCGGACGGTGGGCTGGCGCTTGATGAGGTGGGATGTGACCCACGGTGACGTCGTCCTTGGAGCGTAGCTGCAGACGGTTCCCTTATCGCCAAAGAGGCAATACTCGTTGTCCGCTTTGCTTGAAGCCGCTTTGTTGACTGCTTTATACATGGAAGTGGCAACTGCGGCGTCGTCGTCATCGCGCGTAGGCACGCGCGTCATCCTGCACATGGGGGCAGAGCCCATGTGCGCCCTGCCGCGGAGGCAGAGAAGGCTTCGCGAGGAAGGAAACCCCGCGAGGCAAAAAGCCTCGCCGAGCCCTTCAGCTTGGTCCTTAGCAGAATCGCGGGTGGCGTCGGAGACGCCTTGTCGAGGAGCGGTCCCTCGCCAAGGGAGAGAACCCTCGATGAGGAGAAAAGATCCCTCGCGAGGGAAAAACCCTCGCGAGGCTCGCCAGGCTTGGGAGCCTGGCCCTTAGCGAAAATGCCTGAAGAATCCTGTGGGCCCTGGCAGGCCGGCCCGTGGTACCCTAGTTTCCACTGTGCCGACAGTAGCCCCCGGGCCCGCGATGGGCACGCCGAAGGCCATGGACGCAGGCGAAGCGTCGAGGGCCCAAAGATGCCGGCCAGGGCCGTGACACGTGGGGCGCAGCGGTTGCGCCGCGGCCACGATCTCCTCGGGTTCAACGGGCAAACCGGTGGGGCCCGCCACGACTCGTGAGTCGGTCAATAAAGCCTAGCGCGCAGACTGCGCCTATCACTTCTCCCATTACTCCGCCGCCCTCTCCTTCCAAACCTCTTCTTCCTCCCAGAGCTCGTCGCTTCCGAGGTCTTCGTCTTCAAGCTTCCTTCCAGCGGCCATGGCTCCCAAGAAGGCAACCGACGGCCAGAAGGGCAAGGCCGCGATGCAGACTGGCACGTCTGCGGCGGCGGCGCTGCCGCCGTCACGCATCAACGCGGCGGCGATTGCGAAGGTGCGGCACTTGGCGGCCGCCAACACCCACGAGCTCGGCGCCACAAGCATAGCGCCCAGCAGCAGCAAGGTCGGCGCGGGGTACTACCCCATATTCCTTCATGCTTTCTACGCCGGCCTTGTCCCTCCTTTCTCCAGCTTTCTCATGGGAGTCCTTGAAGCATACCGGATCCAACTCCTTCATCTCCACCCAAACTCCATACTCATCCTCGCCATCTTCGCCTATCTCTGCGAGGCGTACGTTGGCGTCCACCCCTCGGTGGCTCTCTTCCGTAGCTTCTACTCCCTCCGGAACACCGCGCCGAACGAGCGGCTTGGATGTGTCTCCTTCCGCATCGCCGCCGCCAGAAGTGAAGACTACATCCCTATCGCGTGGCTTGGTGAGAACGCCATCACCAAGGTGACGAAGAAGGTGGATGGCTTCCGCAAGCGATGGTTCTTTGTTAGCACCAAATCGTCGAACCGCCACTTGGAGGCACCCGAGGCGCCCCCAAGGAAGTGGGCGTGTTGGGCGAGCGGCGACTTCGAGGGCCCCAAGCTTGAGGCGGTATACGAGCGCATCCTGGTGCTCCGCGAGGCCGGGCTCACCGCCAGATGGTGGCGATGGATTTTGTTGCACGCCGCATTGCTCCCCTTCAGTGGCACTCAGAGCCAATGTGGACCTATTCAGGCCCGGATGACAGGATGCGCCTCAGCGCAGACAACCTCACCCCGGGCGAGCTGAAGTAGATCATGAGAGTCCTTTTTGCCATAGAGTCCATTCCGCCCCCAAACAATGACGACGCCCTGCCGCTATTCTCCTACTTGGAGGAGAACGTGCGTGAAGCCCGTGAGCTCCTGCCTCTCTTCGATGAATGGGGCATCAGGCCTGCAAGGCTCGTCGGGTCCCGCAGCAACCCGTGGGCTGCGGAACAGGAGCAGGGGGGCAGCGCACCGGAGCCGGGCGAGGACGAAGAGTCTGGCGAAGATGAGGCCTCGAGAAGTGCCAACTCCTCTGGAGAGGACGAGGCCTCGAGAGGCGCCGATCCCTCGGGAGGCGACGCGGGCTCAAGGAACGTGCCGCCTGGCGAGGACCTCCAGGAGATCTCCTCAGGCAGCGACGAGGACGCCTTCCGCGTGGTCCGCGCCCAACGCCCCACGGAGGGGGAGAGAAGCAGCGGCACAGGAGGACGCCGCGAACTCCGCTCCAAGCTTCTCCACGACAGGGATGCTGGGGCCACAAGGGACGCTCCTCGCGAGGAGGCAGCAGCGCCTGAGGAGGAGGCCCGGACGGCCAGCCCCCCGCCACCGAAGGCGAAGAAGAGGGTATGGAGGAGCGTCGACGAGTAAGTTTTGTCCTTTTCCCTTCAGCATTTCGCTTCTGAGAATCCCCTCCTGAAGGATCTTTGCTTGTTTGTGTTTCTTCAGCGCACCCGCGGCGCCGAAGAGGCGGCGTCTCCGCAAGCTTGGGGAGACCGCCAGCGCCGCCGAGGAGACGCCTGTGGCCGATGAGCCGCAGCAGGCGGCCGACGAACCGCAGCAGGCGACCGACGAGCCGCAGCAGGCGGTCGACGAGCCGCAGCAGGCGACCGACGAGCCGCAGCAGGCGGTCGACGAGCCGCAGCAGGCGGCTGACGAGCCGCAGCTAGAGGTCGTTCCTCCCGCGGTTGAGCACCGCGCGGAGGTGGTGGCGGTTGAAGAGGCGATGTCACCTCCAGCTAGGGCTGCTTCTCCCCCCGCGGTTGAGCACCGCGCGGAGGAGGTGATTGAGGTGGCGACGCCGCCGCCAACTCGGGCTGCTACTCCTCCTGCGGCCGAGCACCGCGAGGAAGAGGAAGTGGTGGATGAAGAGATCGTCATGGAGCCGCCTCCAGAGGCGGAGGAGGCTCCCACAAGGAGGGCGGACGCGCCCGAGGCCGATGGCGGACGCGGCCATCATGGAAGGGGCGGGGAGCGCCCCTGAAGAGCAGGAGGTGGAGGTGCCCCTGGAGCCCACGGACGCCGGGACCGGGGGTGAGAGGACGCCCAGCCCCCAGAGGGTTCTCGACGTGGGCAGCGGAGAAGGCGCCCGCACCAGCCCCCAGGCCGCGCCGGAAGCGGCCGTGAGCCCGAGGCAAGATGCCCCGGGCGCCTCGACGAGCGTCGAGGCCTCTGCGCCCCGCGACGACGCGGGGATCTTGGCGCTGCGGGAGCCGCGCCCTCGCGCGGCCCGCCGCAGGGTTGTCTTCGGCCAAGCGCGGCAGGCGCTTGACGTGCTGGAGGCGCAATACGCCGAGGAAGAAAACGCCCGGGAGGAGGAGCGAACAAGGCTTGCTGACGCCTGGGCCCTCCTCCACGAGAGGGTGGAGATGTGCCGGCGGCAGGACGCGACGGCCCAGGCGGCGCGCGAGGAGGCGATCCGCTTCGCCAAGGAGACCCGCGATAGCGTCAAGCGGGAGGCGGAGGAGACCATGGACCAGCTCGACGCCGTGCGGGAGGCGCTCGAGGTGGAGACCACCGCCAAGCATCAGGAGCTAGCGGCCGCCGAGCAAAAATTCGCCGCCGAGTCCGAGGCCGCCAGGGCCAGCTTGCAGGAACTTCGCGAGCTGCTAGACGCCCGCGAGGGGCAGCTGGCGCCTCGCGAGGCAGAGCTGAAGCGGCGCGAGGAAGAGCTCTCCCTCCGGGAGAAGGAGCTGGACCAGCGCGAGGAGCAGGTCCATCTGCTGGAGGGGGCCCAGGCCACCCGCGAGGGGCAGCTGCAGGAGCGCGAGAGCTCGGTGGCCAGGAGCGAGGCCACCCACAAGGAGCGTCACGACAAGGCCAACGCTGACTTCGCGCTGAAGCAGAAGAGGATCCAGGAGGAGGCCGACGCCAAGGTGGAGCGCATCCGCCAAGGCCTTGCCGACGATTATAGCGCCAAGGTCACGAAGCAGGAGGAGCGTTTCACGATAAAACGCAACGAGCTCCTGCACCAGGTCGAAGGGCTCCAGAAGCAGGAGAAGGAGATGACCTCCCGCCTCCAGCGCGCCAAGGAGGCGCAGACTCGCGCGGAGAGGGAGATTGCCGCCCTGAAGGCGGACCTGAGCGACCTCCAGCAGCAGGTGGGGCCGGCCGCGAACCTCGCGGAGCAGGCGCGAGACACCGCGCAGCACGGCCGGGCCATGACGCGCCAGCGCCAGCTCATGCTTCACGATCTGGTCCGCCGCGCGAACGCCGTCGGGGACGACATGAGGATTGAGGTCCCCCATTTTCCCTCCGGAAGGAGCAACGACGAAGCCGCGTACACGCTCTTCTTCGGGCAATTCCTCGGGAAGCTTGAGGAGGTCGCGAAGCGCTTCGACGAGCGCGTCGTGGCGGAGAGCCGCGATCTCCTCGTCCTCGCCACCAGCCGCGTCTTCAGCAACCTCCTGAGGCTCTGGCCCTCGTTCGACCTCGAGGCCGTGATGGCGCCGGTCGATATCCGCAGCAAGGCGCGGGAAGCCGCTGAGGTGCTCGCCAGGAAATACGACCAAGTCTTGGTCGACGAAGACGAAGGCGACGGCGAGGAAGGTGCCCTGGAGGCGGAGGCTGCCGTGGACGGAGCGGGCACCTCAGGAGGCGCGGTTGCTTAAACTCCTTCCTGTAGCTGGACGTGCATGGGGCACATTTTACTTTAGTCATTTTGGTTGTAAGACTTTGTAAAGACTCGTTAAGCTTATTGGAATGTGCTTGTGGACGTCCCTCGGGAGGCTTTTGTCTTTCCCCTTCATGTCTTTTTCGCTCTACGTCTTAGGACCCTCTCTTAGCGCTACACCACCGCCGCTTCGGTATGTGAGAGTCAGGGCTCCACAAGGCCGGGGGGTGCGTGAGGCCTCAAGAAGTAAGGGCTCCTCGAAGCGCGATGCTTGGGGCCCCCCTTTGACGTGCAAGCAGCCCATGAGGCATAGGAGAGAGAAAAGAGACTCGAGGGGCAAAAACCAGCGAGAGGAAATTCGAGCAAGTGTTTAGACTTAGCTTGACGAGGCGTTTTCGCCTTGGAGAGGGTGTTGGTTCCCTGGCGAGGTGTTTTCCTCCTGATGTTGCCTGAGGCTTGGAGAGCCTGCTTTCCTGCACTTGGAGAGATAGGCATACCCACAAGCAGTACATAGCTAGATAACTTATGGTGCTCGTAGGTTCCTTCATGTGTGTCTTGCGAGGAGAACAGGCACCAAGGTTTTTGGTGATCCTTGGTGAGTTGACGTGCGCGGGAGCTGACCCATGAGTTCAGAGCTCCTTGGGAGTTGACATGCATGAGAGCTGACCCGCAAGTTCAGAGCTCGGATCCCTTGGGTTTTAGGTGCTGCCGGGATGCTCCCGTGGCATGGCACCATGCTAGCCCCCGCTCGTGAGATACACATGAGGGATCATACGAGCGAGAAAGAAAAGCAAATAACATTAGAGCTTACCGAAGCAACAAAATATGCTGGCGCGATGCGCAAAGGTTCAAATTGACCTGAAACATAGGTTCATTACACTGGCGTGGCCAGAAGCACAAAAAAATCCGCCATGCTCTGGGCATGGGGTCCACATGCTGTGGCTGAGACTCTCGAGGGGGCGTGCCCGAGGCAGACGCATGTAGAGAGAGCTCAGAGGGGCCCCTAGGCGGGGGTGGCTTTTAGCCTGCGTTCCGCCATGACCGGCATGGGGATCCACTTCGCCAAGGCATGGTGCCTGAAGAGGTTACCGTGCCGAGGCTTGGTGGCTTGGGAGTCTTCTCGAACGGCCCGCGGCAACGTATAGTAGAGAGGGGAGCCCGAAGTTTTTCCTCGTGGAGGATGATGGCGCGTGGTTCTCCCTTGATGCAAAAAGTTGCTCGCCGGTGGCGATCAGGGGTAGAACTTGCGCAGGTGCTGGATGTTCCAGGGGTTGGCGACAGGAACGCCGTCCTCCGTCTCGAGCCGCGCAGAGCCAGGCCTGGCGATGTGCACGACTCTGTAGGGGCCTTCCCACATCGGCGAGAGCTTGTGGAGGCCTGCCCTGGAGAGGATTCTCCTCAGGACAAGGTCTCCTGCTTCGAGAGTGCGCGGCCGGATGTGGCGGCTGTGGTAGCGACGGAGGTCTTGCTGGTACCTTGCCGCTCTCAGGGCCGCATTTCGGCGGAGCCCTTCAAGCAGCAGCAGGTCGTCGTTGCGGAGTTCGTCCAGCTCAGCCTCCTTGAAGGCCAAGACTCGTGGAGAGCCATGGGTGATCTCGCTGGGGAGGACGGCTTCAGCGCCATAGACGAGGGAGAACGGCGTCTCACCAGTAGGCTTTGTTGGCGTGGTGCGGATGGACCAGAGCACCGAGGGGAGCTCGTCGATCCAGTGCTTGCCGCTGGCCTTGAGGCGATTGAAGCTTCTCGTCTTGAGGCCCTTGAGCACCTCGGCGTTGGCTCTTTCAGCCTGTCCGTTGCTTCGTGGGTGCGCCACCGAGGCGTAGCAGATTTGGGCGCCGAGGCTGCCGCAGTAGGACTTGAAGGCGCCGCTGATGAACTGCGAGCCGTTGTCGGTGATGATGCGGTTGGGCACGCCGAAGCGGCAGACCAGGCTCCTGATGAATTTTACCGCCGATTTCGCCGGGATGGTGCGCACGGGTTCCACCTCAGGCCACTTGGTGAATTTGTCGATGGCGACGTAGAGGTAGCGGTAGCCCCCGAGCGCTCGCGGGAAGGGCCCCAGCAGATCCAGCCCCCAAACCGCGAACGGCCAGGAGAGCGGGATGGTCTGGAGTCCTTGCGCGGGCTGGTGAATTTGCTTGGCGTGGAATTGGCAGGCGTCGCAGGATTGGACGATGGCAGCTGCATCTTGAAGCACTGAAGGCCAGTAGAAGCCACTCCGGAAGATCTTGCCTGCAAGGGTGCGCGAGGAAGAATGGTGGCCGCACTCGCCGCTGTGGATGTCGTTGATGAGCTGGCGGCCTTCCTCGGCAGGGACGCACCGCAACGCAACCCCATTGGGGCGCTTACGGTACAGATCTCCGTCGTGGAGGCAGTAGGACTTGGCCTGGCGAGCAATTCTTTCGGCCTCTGCGTCGTCTTCGGGGAGGACTCGGTTTTGCAGGTAGCTCTTGATCTCGTCGATCCAGCTAGCGTCTTGGCGTACCAGAGTCAGCAGCAGGCGATCGCCAGAGGGGAGCCCGCAGTTTGGCGCTCCGCTTGATGGGGCCGGTGGGAGCTCCTCGTCGATGCTGATATTGGCCGCTGGCTGCTTGACTGAGGCCTTGGTGAGCCTCTCCTCGAAAACTCCAGGCTTCTGGGCTTCCCTTCTCGCTGCTCGCCTGGCGAGGTCATCTGCTTCTTGGTTTTCTGCTCGCGGGATGTGCTTGAGCTCCATGCCCCTGAAGTGCTTCTCCAGCTTGCGTACCTCTTCAAGGTAGGCCACCATGTAGGTGTCCTTAGGCGTGTAGCTTTTGTTGGAGAAGTTGACGAGGAGCTGGGAGTCGCCCTTGATGAGGATGTGCTTGATGCCGAGGGCGATGGCGGCTCTGAGCCCGGCGAGGAGGCCTTCATATTCAGCAATGTTGTTGGAGACCTTGTCGTTGTCCTTGAAGCATAACTGGACGGCGTAGTAGAGCTTGTCGCCTGTCGGGGAGGTGAGGACGGCACCAGCCCCCGCACTCCGGGCCGCGAAGGCGCCGTCGAAATGCATGGTCCAGGGGCCTGGTTTCGTCCCACCTAAGGCTGCAGCTTCCTCCTCTGGAGGCTCTTCTTCTTCGCGTGTGTCCGTCCACTCGGCCATAAAATCAGCCAGCGCCCTGCCCTTGATGACCCTTGTGGTGTCAAATTCCAGCTCGAAAGGTTGCAGCTCGATGCCCCAGCCTGCGACGCGATCTGTCGCGTTCGGGTTGCGCAGGACCTGCTCCAGGGGGTAGGAGGTGACCACCTTGATGGGGTGACCCTGGAAGTAGTGACGCAACTTCCTGGAGGCGATGAGGAGCGAGAAGAGGAGCTTTTGCTGCATGGGGTAGCGCTCGCGGGCGTCCCGTAGCACTGTGCTGACGAAGTACACGGGATGCTCGACGAGGGTAGTCGTTGGTGTGGCAGCGGCTGGCTCCTCTCCAGGCTCGGTGGAGTCCTTGGCGAGGTTTTCTTGGGGCTGGAGGCTTGACGAGGCTGCTTCCTTGTCGGGGGGTTCTGGGCTTGGCGAGGCGGAGTTCTGCTTGTCGAGGACTGGCTCTTCCCTTTCAGCCACCAAGACCGCGCTTGCCGTCTGAGGAGTGGCTGCAAGATACAGCTTCAGAGGCTCGCGAGGGCGTGGGGCAACCATGATGGGTGGGCTCGCCAGGTATCTCTTCAGGTCCTCAAAGGCCTTTTCTGCTTCAGGGGTCCACTTGAAAGGACCGGACCTCTTCATGATCTTGAAAAATGGCAGCGCCCTCTCGCCGAACTTGGAGATGAAACGGCCAAGGCTGGCCATACATCCCGCTAAGCGTTGCATGTCCTTGAGGCGACGAGGAGGCTGCATCTGCTCTATGGCCTTGATCTTGTCGGGGTTGGCCTCGATGCCGCGGTGAGATACCAGGAATCCGAGGAGCTTGCCTGAAGGGACCCCGAAGACGCACTTGGCGGGGTTCAGCTTGATGTTGACCTTGCGCAGGTTGGCAAAGGTCTCCTCGAGGTCCTGGATGAGCGTGTCCTTCTCGCGGGTCTTGACGACGATGTCATCGACGTAGGCCTCTGCATTCCTCCCCATTTGAGCCCCCAAGGCGATCCTCATGAGGCGCTGGAACGTGGCGCCGGCGTTCTTCAGACCGAAGGGCATGCAGACGTAGCAAAACACACCACAAGGGGTGAGAAATGCTGTCTTCTCCTCGTCCTCCTTTGCCATCTTGATCTGGTGATAACCAGAGAAGGCATCCAGAAAACAGAGGAGCGCGCAGCCGGCGGTGGAGTCCACGATCTGGTCGATCCTCGGGAGGGGATAGGGGTCCTTGGGGCAGGCCTTGTTGAGGTCGGTGAAGTCGATGCAGAGGCGGCTGCCTCCGGTGTGCTTGGGGACGACCACACCGTTGGCGAGCCAAGTGGGATGGACCACTTCCTTGATGATGCTGGCCTTCTTCAGCTTTTCCACCTCCTTGACGATGAAATCTTGCTTCTCTGGCGCCTGGCGCCGCGCCTTTTGCTTCACGGGGCGTGCGTTTGGACACACGGCTAAGTGGTGCTCGATCACCTCCCTCGGTACTCCGGACATATCTGACGGTGTCCAAGCGAACATGTCAGAGTTTGCCCTGAGGAAGGCGACGAGCGCGCTTTCCTATTTGGGAGGCAGGTTGGCGCCGATGGTGACGCTAGCCCCCGAGCCGCTTGCCTCCAGAGGCACTTGCTTTGTCGCGGCCTTCTCCTGAGAGAACAGCTGCTTCTTCTTCGCGGGGGGCCTCGGGAGGGGTTCCTCGTCCTCGTCAGCGGGAGACGCCACCGCGGCGGCCTTGTAGGCCACTTGCGCAGCGTACACGGCGTCAGAGACTACGCCGCGGATGACGATGGTGCCACTGGAGCCAGGGAGCTTGACGAGGTTGTAGGCGTGGTGGGTGACCGCCATGAACTTGGCGAGGGCGGGGTAGCCGAGGATGGCGTTGTAGGGCAGGCCGATGTGCGCGACGTCGAAGTCGATCAGCTCGGTGCGGTAGTTGGTCTGGGTGCCGAAAGTGACCGCAAGCCTCACTTGCCCCAGAGGCGTCGTGAGGCCCTCCGTCACCCCCGAGAAGGGCCTGGTGGGCATGAGCCGCTCGTAGGGCACCTGCAGCTTCTCGAATGTCTCGACAGAGATGACGCTGAGGCCGGCACCCCCATCAATGAGCGTCTTAGAGACGGCGATGTTGTTGATGGTGGGGGTGCAGACCAGCGGGATGGTGCCCACAGTTGAGGTGGACTTGGGGTGGTCGCTGGAGTCGAAGGTGATGGGGTGCTCAGACCACTTGAGGGGCCTAGAGGCCTCGACCCCGGGAAGGGCTGCTGCGAGCTCGCGAGCGAATTGCTTGAAGTGGCGGTTGGAGCGAGGGGCCTGAGCCCCGCCGAGGATGCAGGCGACGCCGCGAGGCACTTGGTAGCCCTCATCAGCCTCGGCAGGCAGGTTGTCGTTCGCGGGCTCGGCAGCGTTGGCCTGGGGGTTCTGCTGGTAGTTGTTGTTGTAGTTGTTGTTCCAGCGTCGCCCCCCGCGGCCGCTGCGGCCGCCGCCGCGGCCACCACGGCCTTGCTCCCGCTCGCGGGCCTCGCGAGCCTCGCGAGCCTCGATGAGCCTCTTGAGGTCGTAGCAGTCCTCGGTGGCATGAGAATGCCTGTTGTGGTAGACGCAGAAAGGGCGGTCGTCTTTCTTCTCGGACCCCGCGGCTGGAGCGGCAGCACGTGGCTGCTTGGCGTCGGGCTCAGCCGCGAGGACCGCAGTGGTCTTGCGCTTCTCTGTGGACTTCTTCTTCTTCTTGGACTCCTCGGCGGGATCCCCTGGCTCGTTCTTGACGAACAAGCGGCCCTCTTCAGCCTTGGCGCACTTGTCCGCCAAGTCGAAGAGCTTGACGACGGTGGTGATGTTGTCGTGGATGCCGAGCTTCTCGAGCATCCGCACGTCTGTCACTCCAGCCTGGAAGGCCGAAATGACCTGCGCGTCGGTGGCGTTGGGGATCTTGTTGCGCACCTGGCTGAAGCGCTGGATGTACTTGCGGAGGGTCTCGCCAGGCTTCTGACGCACGGCGCGGAGGTCGTTGTACGTGAGGCCACGCTCGTACGTGCCCTTGAAGTTGGCGACGAAGCACCGGCAGAGCTCCTCCCAAGTGTTGATGGACTCGGCGGGGAGGTTGGTGAGCCATGAGGACGCGGAGTCCTTGAGGGCCATGGGGAACCAGTTCGCCATGACCTTGTCGTCACCCCCGGCGGCCTGGATGGCCAGAGTGTAGAGCTGTAGGAACTCCAGAGGGTTGTTCTTGCCGTCGTAGCGCGGAGGCAGGTCCGGCCTGAACTTGACGGGCCAGACGACGCGACGGAGGGTGCGAGTGAACGCAACCGTCGTGCCGTAGGTGACCGGGCCGCTGGCGAGGGTGGCGCGGAGATGGCGCCCGGCGGTGGCGACGTCCTGGACGGCGCGGTTGTGGCGGTCCTGCTGGCGCTCGATGCTCACGCGTGCGTCCTCAGGGGCTCGCTGCACAATTTGGCAGTCGTGCGGCGACGACGCGTGCGAGGCAGCGCGGTTGTCGCGAGGAGGAGCCCCCGCTGGAGCAGGCTGCGGTGCAACCGGTGGAGCTGGAGCAGGTGCAGGATGGAGAGGAGGCGCGGGAGGGGCGCCTTGCGCCACGTCCCCCACGCGGCCCGAAGGAACCAGCGAACGGGACGGGGCAGGAGCGGCGACGCGAGCGGCGCCGACGAGCTCCGAGAGGCGGTTGAGCCAGGCCTCCTGGGCCTCCGGCGTAGGACGGTACTGCAGCAGCTCCTGCGCCATGAGAAGCGCAGTTGCCGGGCTGGGCGCAGGGCGGCCCAGCGAGGAGGCAGCACGGTCCCGCGACGGGTGCAGAGAGGAAGCCTCCTCTTCGCCGAGGTCATCCTCAGCGTGGTCGTGGTCGTCGTCCTCCGGGTGCTCGACGCGGGGCTCGGGGTCGACGTGGCGCTCAGGAGCGGAGTCCCCACGCGGGCGGCCGCGCGGGCGGCCCGCAGGAGCGGTGGCGGCGCTAGCCGTCCGGCGAGCGAGACGTTCGGCACGAGAGCCGGCCATAGCTGTGTCGAGGATGAAGACGCGCCTCAGCCCCCTACCTGGCGCGCCAAATGTCGGAGAATGTTCCCAGGAACTGGGGGTGTCTCCAAGGTATCGTGTAAGGGGCTGAACACGGAGTCAAACAATCCTCAACGTGCTCCGGCGACGGTGCTCGTCGGACTCGCTGCGGACGACACTGCAGAGATGGACACAGGATCTTACCCAGGTTCAGGGCCCTCTTTGGGAGGTAAAACCCCTACGTCCTGCTATGGTGTATTGCACTGCTTGGAGAGGTTCACAGTACAAGGAGAGCTTGGAGAGCTCGAGGTGGCTAACAATGGCTACTTGCTAGTCTTCAGATCTAGGGTTAGGGTCTACTAGAGCTGAACCAACCGAAGATCGAACCCTTTGCTTGAGCGTGCTCCCCCTCCTTTTATAGGCGTCCTGGACCTCTTCCGCCCAAACATTTGGGCGGGAAGGGTTACCACATGGCGACGAGGGAAGGAGCAGGGTGCACGATAAAGGTGGAGTCCATGGACGCGGTCCATGGCAGGGACGGCGCTACCAAAGCTGGAAAAGCCACCGGCCAGCCGGACGGTGGGCTGGCGCTTGATGAGGTGGGATGTGACCCACGGTGACGTCGTCCTTGGAGCGTAGCTGCAGACGGTTCCCTTATCGCCAAAGAGGCAATACTCGTTGTCCGCTTTGCTTGAAGCCGCTTTGTTGACTGCTTTATACATGGAAGTGGCAACTGCGGCGTCGTCGTCATCGCGCGTAGGCACGCGCGTCATCCTGCACATGGGGGCAGAGCCCATGTGCGCCCTGCCGCGGAGGCAGAGAAGGCTTCGCGAGGAAGGAACCCCGCGAGGCAAAAAGCCTCGCCGAGCCCTTCAGCTTGGTCCTTAGCAGAATCGCGGGTGGCGTCGGAGACGCCTTGTCGAGGAGCGGTCCCTCGCCAAGGGAGAGAACCCTCGACGAGGAGAAAAGATCCCTCGCGAGGGAAAAACCCTCGCGAGGCTCGCCAGGCTTGGAGAGCCTGGCCCTTAGCGAAAATGCCTGAAGAATCCTTGTGGGCCCTGGCAGGCCGGCCCGTGGTACCCTGGTTTACACTGTGCCGACAGACCCCTTAAATAGGCCTTCAAGAAATCTTCCCGTTATGCTCAGGATAGTTTTAGGTCGGAGACTCCAGCCTAACTCTGGCCTGGACGCCAGAGATGCTCCGGAGACTCCGGTGTGTTTACACCGGAGATTCCGGCATAGGAAAAACTGCAGAAACACCAAACACGAAAACAAACATATCTTCATCATCCGAACTCCATTTTTGATGTTTTTGGGCTCGTTGGTATCGCAACAAAAAGCTCTACAAGATCATGCAGAGAACATCATAGTACATCATGTGAGGAGGAGATCACAATGAGAGAGTTTGACCTCTCTAAAAAAGACAAAGCGGTAAAACCTCCAATATAAAAAATGCAACAAGATAAACATATAAAATCCGTTTTTTATGAACTAGAGCTTGGTATGGAGATGAACACAAGTTCTAAATCCTCACATGGATAAAAGCCAAATAACAACCAAGAAATGTGATATGCCAAGTATGCAAATGTTTGAGCTCTCCACGAAGATGTGATCAAGTTACTCACTTGAGAGCCCCTCTTGATAGTACGACATCTATCCTATAACCCGGTCTCTCCAAAAGCATGAGACCGGTAAAATAGCAAATCTATCAAGATCATACCTTTGACTTGAGCATTCCACTTGAGCTAGATGATAACGATCTTGACTCCCTCAAGTTGGAACACCTTTCTTGATCATGCTTGCTAGCACATGCTTGATGAAGACTTCTCCAAATACTCCCCCATACTCCATTATGGGAGAGCCTCGCTTAGCTCTGTCTTCATGTATCAATTGCAAGTTTCAATCAAATGATATCTTCCGATATGGATCATATTGAACTTGCACTTCATAATCTTCTAAATGTGTTGATCAATCTTGACTTCATAATTTGCACATTGACTTGATCAACCTGGCACTTCATCTTCTTCTCTTAATATATATGATGGCTCCGAGATAAACATGAATGTTAAATCGATATTCTTTTCCAAGCCACACTTGCAATAAGCTCAACTCTAGATGACCATTTGTGTGGATCACACCTTGAATATTACTTTGGTCATCACTTTATCTTCTTCTTTCAATATTGATACCAACATATGGTGTTCAAGCATTGCCAATGGACAAGCCCTACAAGAATAGCTCAATGCAACTATTAGTCCATAGAGATTGTCATTAATTACCAAAACCACACATGATGGCACATGCACTATCAGCAGGCAGCCATTAAAGTAATCAACAAACATCGGCAAGAGTACCACCACCAGTATTTCAGGGAAAAGCAACCGAACCGCTTGGTCGACGTCGCAGGGAGCCGAGGGTACGAAACACCATTGCCGAGGACGTAGCAACCGGGACAAATATTGCGAGGACATACCTCCTCGCGACAACCATGAGAAGAAATCCAAAATTGATCCGGCGAAGCAAGATCTGAAGTACCATACCTAGACAAACTTAATCTTTCAACACCACCATTGACATCGGGAAGGAGATCTCGCCGTCGAACGGTAGGCAAAAGATCACTTATTGAAGACGAAGCCATCTCCATTGACGAAGAAAACGATAACCAAAACCAAACTCTAACATTAAGGACGTTTCAATAGCGCCGTACGCAGGTTCGAGGTCCCCACCCCTCCTAGCGCCAGAGCGGCAACTAGAGGAGGCGGGGACCCGTCGATTCGCGGATGAAGACGACGAGGAAGGTGCAGATGGCGGCGGCGGCGACGGCTAGGGTTGAAACCCTAGGCCGCCTCTCTCTCTTTCTGATATTCTTTTTGCAGGTCGCTAGGGGTCCTTCGTTTATGTCGCGTGTTTTTTGTTTTTTGAGGAGACGGTCCACAGTAGATTGTCATTCTTGGTTAGGGGTTTCTATAGTGATGGTATCTCAATTGCATACCTCATATTGTACGTTGCTCTTGATTTGGATGTAAGTGTGACTTTACTATAACCTGTATGGGAAGAAAATTTGTAGTTGTGATATAGTATGTTCTTGACTCCACGTTTATATCGCATAAACACAAACATGGTAACACAAGGATGTTACAATGATCTTATGCAGGTGCATTGGCATGATTCCTGTTGGACTTATCCTGCTATGAATCGGTATGGAATCGGAGCTGCTACGAGCGATGACGGTGACCTGCAAGGGGCCTTCCGATCGCGAAGATCCTCGCCGGCACGGGTCCTGCACATCTGCTCTTCGGATCTCCTCATCAATCCAGAATTATCAGTTTTCTGCGTGAAGTCATCTATTTGGCATTGAAAGGACACGGATGTCGCCTAGAGGGGGGGTGAATAGGCGATTTAAAATTATCACGGTTAAGGCTTGAATAAATGCGGAATAAAACTAACGTTTAATTTATCAAGCCAAAACCTAAACTAGCTAGGTTCACCTATGTGCACCAACACTTATGCTAAGCAATATAATCAACTAGGTGATAGCAAGATATATGACTTTAAGCTCTATGTCTATCACAAAGTAAATAGCATAAGTAAGAAGCTCGGTATAGAAATACCGAGGCACTTGGAGACGATGATTTATCCGAAGTTCACTTCCCAATGGAAGCTAGTCTCCGTTGGAGAGGCGCGGTGTTCACCAATGTGAAACACCGAGTAGCCTTGATATGGCACACCGTATCTCCGTTGTGTCTTACCACCAATGTGGCGAGGCACTTGTCACTATGTTGCCGTTGAGGTTGACAACTAGAACCTTTACAAGGGTAAGCTCACTCCACAAGTTGGAAGGGTCTTCACCAAATGCACCGAGCCACCAAGACTCGATGCTCAAGGCCGAGGCACACACCACAACTCAATTGGTGGCTCCCGGCAATGTCTTCGTAGCTACCAAAGCTCCGAAGCGAACAAGGTTGGGCCTCCCTCCACAACCTAATTGGAGGCTCCCAACAAATCCCGTGAGCCACCAAGACTCCGAGAAATCAACAACTGTCTAGGGTACTAACGTGCCCTAGAGGAACAAGCTCTAGGGCACCAAAGCACCCAAGAGGAACAAGCTTCTCAACTTCACTTCCACGTATCACCGTGGAGAACTCAAACCGATACAACTAATGCAATGGCAAGACCACACTAAGTGGTCAAGTTCTTCCAACCCGAATCAACCAAAATAACTAATGCTTGGGAGGGATTTGAGAGGAAGGACAAAGGATAAACACTAAGAAACTCGAAAGATCTAGATCCAAAGGGTTCCCCTCACTTAGAGGAGAAATCGATCGGTGAACCGCGGATCTAGACCTCCTCTCTCTTTTTCCTCAAAAACTAGCAAGAACTATTGGAGGGATTGAGAGATAGCAAAGCTCAAAGGGATGGAAACAATGGAGGAAAATGATCTCAAGAGTTGGCAAAAGGTTAGGGATGAAATGGGGAAGAAGACCCTTAAAAAGGGGGCCAAAAATATGCCGTTAGGCCAATTTTCGGGCAGCCGGAGGAGGGAGGCCGGCCAGGCCGGCCATAGCCCGGCCATGATGGCTGGCCAGCAAACAGAGAGCCCCCGGCCATGGGGCCGGCCATTTG
The DNA here is from genome assembly GCA_012064385.1 of Puccinellia tenuiflora. Taxonomy (NCBI): domain Eukaryota; kingdom Viridiplantae; phylum Streptophyta; class Magnoliopsida; order Poales; family Poaceae; genus Puccinellia; species Puccinellia tenuiflora. Next base: position 274,490 of record QRDG01000107.1, on the reverse strand, counting down.
GCCGGCCATGCTGGCCTAGTCAAACCAGTGAAACTAAAATTGCAATATCTTTTGCATCCGGACTACGTTTTCGACGATCTTGGGCTCGTTGGAATCACCATAACGAGCACAACAAGATTATGAATATAAACATCATAGTCCAACAATATATTATAATAACAAATGAGGAAAGGTTAAACCACTTTCTTGCAAACCGGAACCGTCATATCTTTTGCAAATGAAGTCCGAAAGAGGTGAAACCAATTTTGTTGCAAAGAGGATGATAATAGCCATTCTTGGAAATATTTGAAAACAATTAAGAGATAAATTCTCAACACATGTATGTGTGGATAATTTCTCAAAGACAAACCGACAATATTTCTAATATCGAAAACGCAATGGAAGACGCATATGAAAACCGTTTTCGATGAGCTTGGCCTTGTCATGACAAGCACGACAAGCACCAAGACCACACCATGATAAGAGACAAATAAGAAACAATAAAGATGATGCCAATGATGCAAAGGTTTGAGCTCTCTACGACCGATACGCTAAAGCTCACTTGAGAGCCCCTCTTGATAGTACGGTTACCTATCCTAAAACCCGGTCTCCCAACTACACCACGAGACGGGTAAAATAGAAACCTATCAAGATCATACCTTTGCCTTGCGCATTCCACTTGAGCTAGATGATGACGATCTTGATCTCCTCTCAAGTGGATCACCTTTCTTGATTACGCTCCGCTCGGTGAAGCCTCGCATATTGCTCCCCCATACACCAATATGGGAGAGACACTCTTTCGCATATCTTCACTTACCCTTATCTTGTATGTTGATCAACTTGCACTTAGCCTTGATCAACATATAATCTTCTTCTTTTAGCTTCGACCCAACATATGGAGTTCAAACATTCCATACGGACCAACACCTTATCTTGTATGTTGATCAACTTGCACTTAGCCTTGATCAACATATAATCTTCTCTTTTAGCTTCGACTCCAACATATGGAGTTCAAGCATTCCATACGGACCAACACCTTATGTTGTATGTTGATCAACTTGCACTTAGCCTTGATCAACATATAATCTTCTTCTTTTAGCTTCGACTCCAACATATGGAGTTTAAGCATTTCATAAGGACCAACACTGCAAATATAACTCAAAGCACACATTAGTCCATAGAGATTGTCATAATTACCAAAACAACATATGGGGGCAACCATGCTCTTTCAATCTCCCCCATTTTGGTAATTGATGACAATCCCTTTTAAGAGGGTTTAGATAATGAATTAAACAACCTTGCAAGACGAATACACAAGGATGCATGAGCATGAAAGGCAAATGCTTAAGAACCAAACTAAAGCATAAAGCCAAATTCCCTTAAACCCTCTAAACTTCTCCCCCATTGGCATCGATTGCCGAAATGGGAAGAAAAATTTAGAAAGCCAATATAATATGAATTCCTCCATAAAGTGTGCATTTCACAAAATATGAGTGGATCAAATGCACATATCCATTGACGAATAATTAGAGGAAATCAAACTATATTGAGGATCAAAGATGCAAATAAGATGAAGTCATTCTAAACATCTCCACAAAGGAGATAGGCAATCAAAAAGATCTGAAAGCGAGAGTTCTAAATAAAAATGGAGAAGCTCCCCAATGTTCATGCACTATTGAGGGGTGCACAAATATGGAATCCTCGCTCCCCCAAAATCATCTAGAACACTCACCAAGTGCAAGGGTTAAAAAAAATAAAGCAAAACCAAGCACTTGCACCAAAGATGTGGTTGAGCCATAAGTAGATACCAATTAAAAGAAATTATCAATAAAGACCCAACCAAGAGTGTGTGTGTGTGACAAAACAATTAATTTGGTAAGACACATAGTCTTAATCAAATGGAGATAAGTTATAGATCACGTATTGACACACACAACTTACAAAGAAGATTTTCAAAAAAAAATGTTCACAAGCTCAAAGATACCAATTGGAAATTCAACCAATCGAAAAAGCCAAGAGCAAGTGAGAACATTTAGGCAACAAAATCAACATACTCATGGATGAGCATGAAGAGAAGAATCTTCAATAGAATGTGAGTGCGCAAAGGTGCGAATAGAAATAAGACAAGCACTCACGAGGACAAACTTGGAGCCACCAAAGAATTATAGATAAAAGACAAGGTGGCTTGAAAGAAAGTAGGATACCAAATAAAAGTTGACCTCTCTCATATGTATAGGTTTCTAAGTAGACAATGATATTCATCGACAAAGAAACTTGCACATATAAAATGGTCGAAGAAAGGAGACTATGATAACCAAAAGGAAGGTCATGAATATACAAAAAGAGATTATTGCATAAAAGCATAGCACATAGCTCAACTTATCTCATTGTATATAAATGACTTCAAACACTCAATGCAATCACCATATCACTAAGGGAACAAGAGATAGTGGAAATGCTTGATATAGGCGACAAGTATCACAAAGAAATAATACCAATTGAAGGAAGGTTTTTGCAATTTCATCACAAATATCACACGATATACCAAGTGAAGGAATAATCCAAAACCACAACAATTGTACATTAAAGTTTTCATGCCAAGAGGCAACCTACACAAGGTTGAATACAAGAAAGATATGCATGAGATAGATACTTGTTACCGAAATAGCATTGGTGATGATGAAGATGGATTTTGTTTATCATCAAAGCTTGACTCCAATAATCATGGTGAGAACACCTTCCTTATGAATGAGGCAAGCATCCAATGCATCTCCATTGTACCTAAAACAAAATTCAAGTACAACATGGTTCCCAAACTCATTGGGTCCCATAGTAGTTAGATGAACTACAATACATAGGAAACACTCCACATAAATATGTGCATATAGATATGAAATTGAATTTCATGCACATCTTAGCCGATTTAGGATTTGGTGGAGTATCCCCTATATATTGGATCAAGAAAGACTAGCATGCCATAAAATAAATATACTAGTAAATATGCATGCATGGACTTACAAGAACCAAATGAGATACAATTTGGACAAAACACCAAGTAAACCAAGAAGAGAGCACACCAAAGTGTGACACAAAAAGGTTGTCCAAATTATATCAAAATCCAAATCAACACATGATTGAGGAAAAATCAAATCAACATATGATTGATTCCAAAACACATGAAGTGTGATATCAATAGGAATCAAATCAAACAACACATGAGAGATAAGACACCATTGAAAATAAGATACCAATTAGGAGACAAGATACCAAAAGAGGTAATACTTGACCGGAATCAAGTAAAGTAAAATAAAGTAATAAGGTATCAAATTCCACAATAAATATCAATTGAAACAAATATCTATGGAGGAGATATTAAATTCCAATTAATACCAATTGAAGGTACCTAGGCAAGGCCAATGAGCATATAGATAAAAGAAAGAGACATGCCAAAGGGTTTTCTCATTCATAGGATAGGCATAAAACAAGAAATGAGAAAGCAAGACTCCCAGAGAGAGCAAGGTTACACCAAATAAACCAAACACCCTCTACACTTTTCATGATGGCACAAAGCATCAAGAGAAAAAGATTTGTCTTCCATAAACACATATGATAGAAATCAAATGCCAATTGAAAGGATCAAATATTGATAGATAGGATAGTGTTCTAAATAAAAGGAATGCTCCCCCAAGATTCATGCATTATTTTTGATATTTGATTTGAATACAAAATGCACGCACAAGGGATCATTACTCTTCATATTTTATTTACAACACTAAACACTACCAATTTAAATTAGGATCCATGCAAGAGGCAAGGAAGCAATGGGTCAAAATAAATATTTTGGCAAGAGATGGGGCAAATAAAAGCCAATGCCAATGTAAGGATAATCAAAAATATTCTATCACAAGCATAAATATGGATTGTCCAAGGACAATGACCATTCGGAATTATTTTCCGGTGATAGAGGTATCCAAGAATATCCTCACAAGATAAAACATATGGCAAGAGATAAGAAATAAAACACCATATTTTAATAAGTTTGTTGGTAGTTCCAACTATTCAAACCAACCGGCAAGGCCATGGTTAGAATAATATGGAACAAATGGTTTCTCAACTAATGTATGGAATGCATATTAGAGAAAAACCACACCAACAAACTCACACAAACAAGAGCCAAAAGATAGCTAAAAAGCAAATTGGAACTTGTTCGAGCTAATATGCCACATAGGAATAGGATAATTTACAATATCAAATCTAAGTGGCAAACCTCAAATGTTCACATTTTGTAGGATTGTAATATGCACATAGCTTATTACTCCCCATAATGTGATACTTCATTTCATCTTAACAAGAGGCAAATAAAATCAAATAGAGATAATTAATAGACATTATAGAATTTGAATTTCTCATGAGCATGACACATCACATAGTTACTAGATAATCTTGATATATCAATACTAGGTGGTGTTACTCATATACACACATTTTTAGGTTTGAAGTGCACAAAGCATATCACTCCCCCAAAATGGGATAGTCCATTAATTCTCAAAAGAGCCCATTGAAATCAACACAAGATCCAATAAGGACTCAACACAAAGTTTACACATATATGGAGCGCACATTAACATACACAAACTTGATTGCTCAAGGTAAGTAATAAGCACAACATATACAAGCACATGCTAGGAACAAAACTAACACATGCAAGGGAGCAAGCAACTTTCAATGTATATATAATTTAAATATAAGTTACCGCAAGAAGGAGCATTGGATATGAGGTATGACAATATAATCCAAATGACTTGGCTTGTGGAAATAATAATCAAGAAGATCCCTTAATTCTTCAAGGATAGCCAAGTCTCCAATGTCCTCCATCACAACCTATTGATCAAGTTTGAGCTTGTTGGTCCCCAACCAAGTTGGGTCCTAAGAGGTTAGTCACAATAGGCTTGGCAACCCAAATGGTTCTTTTCTTGACACCACTTTGAGTTCCCACATATTTGGCAAACACATTGCCAACCTATCCTTCCTAAGAGAATAAACATCATCAATTATTATGGGGTTGGATAGAGTACCGTTTGTGCATGAAGAAGCCAAGTGACCCTTCTCACGGCATAAGTAGCAATATCGACTCTTTTCTTTCTTCTTAATAGGCTCCTCAACTTGAGGAGCAATGATTGAGTCTTCTTAGGAGGTGGCCTTTGTTCAACCCGAGGTTGAGCATCAGATTGAACAAAAGGCCGCTTCCCTAGTTGCTTCTCACTAAGAGGCTTCTTCTTCATTGGGCAATCCCTAACATGATGCCCTTCAATTTTGCACTTGAAGCAAACAATCTTGGCCGAGTGATTGACTTGTTCTTGGCCCTTCTTATTGCTACTCTTGGACTTGTTCTTGATATTGGAGTTGAATCCAAGTCCACTCTTGTCATTGGGGGATTTTTGCACACTCAACATGTTGTCAAATGTGGCCTTCCCTTTATGACGCTTCTCCACATCTTTCTTCAAAGAAGTGGCTTGTGCCTTGTGCTCTTTAGTCTTCCCTACAAGGTTAGTAGCTACAAAGTACTAGTGGAAGTTGAAGCTTCATTGTTAGAGCAACTAGGCACAAAATGTAATTCAACATATGATTTGCACTAGTGTGAGATGAAGAATTACAAGGACTAGCACATGGCGTTGTAGCATTTTTAGTAGAAGTTGTGCCATTGTCCACATGGGCTCACTAGATATTACCTTGGTAGCGATAGCCTCATGAGCTAACTTTAGCTTATCATGAGATACGAGAAGATCTTCATGAGAGCTCGAGAGCTTCTCATGGCTTTCTTCCAATATCTCATAATTGCTAGTTAGCAATTTAAGTTGAGCCCTTAGCTCAACATTCTCCTTTAAAATGGATGCTTCACAAGAAATAGAGTTAGTAGCACAAGCATCAACATTAATAGCAATGGGAGAACAAGTAGGAAGCTCTTTTAGTAATTGAGCTTGGAGTTGATCATGAGACTTAGTGAGATGTGCAAGAGAATCTTCCAAGACTTGACATCCTTTTCAAATTTCACATTAGCCTCAAGAAGTCTAACAATTTCAACAACAAGCTCTTCATTTTTATTTTAAAATCATTAGCCACCTTGAGAGCTCTATCATGGGTTTCATTTACTTTAGATGACTCTAGAGTAAATGTCTCCTCAAGAGATTTCTTGGTGGTTTGTTCTTCTTCAAGAGCTTCCTCAAGATCCGCAATCGTGTTTGCATAATCACGTTCGCGGCTAAGACTTTCATCTTCACGTGCTTCCAAATTTTCAATAGTAATCCCTCGCTCAACAAGGGTGCTCATGATTTCATGGAGGTTCTCACAAGCATTTTATTATTTGAAAGAGCATTAAGAATCATTAGGCCTTTCTTACTAAAGTAAGCATCATCTTCTTCATCATCATATTATTGTCATGATCATCACTACTTGACGATTTAGAAGATATGCAAGGACTATCAACACAAGCATGCGAAACATTTATAGTTCTAGATGTGTTTAGGTCCAAAGATAAATCATTGCAATTAGATAGAGATGAAATATCATCTATAAGAAGCTCACTATCATCTTTGCAAAGTTTATCCCTACTCACCATTGCATTATTTTGTGGCTTGCCACATGTAGGTGAGGTAGAAGAAGTTGAGACCTCATTACGCCCGGAGATGGAGGGAGAACAATCATTCTCACTATCAATGGACACACCATAATTGTCTTGAAGCTTGGTCCATAGCTCATGAGCATTCCGATAAGGAGAAACGACAAAGCAACTGCATTTCTCAAAGACATGAAAACCACTTTAGAAGCTTGAGCATCTAGATAAGAGTTTTCCTCATCCTCTAGAGGAGAAAAACCCATATCTAGAATTTGCTCTATATATGGATTAATGTCCCTAAAATAATTTAGCATGCGATTTCTCCAATCATTATAATTAGTGCCATCGAATATTAAAGAGGCATTGTGCACTAAACCACTAGACGACATCTTTACTCTCTAGGCCGTGAAGCCCTAAAGAGAGAACCCGCTCTGATACCAATTGAAAGGACACGGATGTCGCCTAGAGGGGGGGTGTGAATAGGCGATTTAAAATTATTACGGTTAAGGCTTGAATAAATGCGGAATAAGACTAACGTTTAATTTATCAAGCCAAAACCTAAACTAGCTAGGTTCACCTATGTGCACCAACACTTATGCTAAGCAATATAATCAACTAGGTGATAGCAAGATATATGACTTTAAGCTCGATGTCTATCACAAAGTAAATAGCATAAGTAAGAAGCTCGGGTATAGAATACCGAGGCACTTGGAGACGATGATTTATCCCGAAGTTCACTTCCCAATGGAAGCTAGTCTCCGTTGGAGCGGCGCGGTGTTCACCAATGTGAAACACCGAGTAGCCTTGATATGGCACACCGTATCTCCGTTGTGTCTTACCACCAATGTGGCGAGGCACTTGTCACTATGTTGCCGTTGAGGTTGACAACTAGAACCTTTACAAGGGAAGCTCACTCCACAAGTTGGAGGGTCTTCACCAAATGCACCGAGCCACCAAGACTCGATGCCAAGGCCGAGGCACACACCACAACTCAATTGGTGGCTCCCGGCAATGTCTTCGTAGCTACCAAAGCTCCGAAGCGAACAAGGTTGGGCCTCCCTCCACAACCTAATTGGAGGCTCCCAACAAATCCCGTGAGCCACCAAGACTCCGAGAAATCAACAACCGTCTAGGGTACCAACGTGCCCTAGAGGAACAAGCTCTAGGGCACCAAAGCACCCAAGAGTAACAAGCTTCTCAACTTCACTTCCACGTCACCGTGGAGAACTCAAACCGATGCAACTAATGCAATGGCAAGACACACTAAGTGGTCAAGTTCTTCCAACCCGAATCCAACCAAAGCAACTAATGCTTGGGAGGGATTTGAGAGGAAGAACAAGGAGAAACACAAGAAACTCCAAAGATCTAGATCCAAAGTGTTCCCCTCACTTAGAGGAGAAATCGATCGGTGGAAACGCGGATCTAGACCTCCTCTCTCTTTTCCTCAAAAACTAGCAAGAACTATTGGAGGGATTGAGAGATAGCCAAGCTCAAAGGGTCAACAATGGAGGGGAAAATGCTCAAGAGTTGGCAAAAGGTTAGGGATGAAATGGGGAAGAAGACCCTTAAAAAGGGGGCCAAAAATATGGCCGTTAGGCCAATTTTCGGGCAGCCGGAGGAGGGAGGCCGGCCAGGCCGGCCATAGCCCGGCCATGATGGCTGGCCAGCAAACAGAGAGCCCCCGGCCATGGGGCCGGCCATTTGGCCGGCCATGCTGGCCTAGCCAAAACGTGAAACTAAAATTGCAATATCTTTTGCATCCGGACTCCGTTTTCGACGATCTTGGGCTCGTTGGAATCACCACAACGAGCACACAAGATTATGCATAAACATCATAGTCCAACAATTATATAATAACAAATGAGGAAAGGTTAAACCTCTTCTTGCAAACCGGAACCGTCATATCTTTTGCAAATGAAGTCCGAAAGAGGTGAAACCAATTTTGTTGGAAAGAGGATGATAGTAGCTATCCTTGGAAATATTTGAAAACAATTAAGAGATAAATTCTCAACACATGTATGTGTGGATAATTTCTCAAGGACAAACCGACAATATTTCTAATATCGAAAACGCAATGGAAGACGCATATGAAAACCGTTTTCGATGAGCTTGGCCTTGTCATGACAAGCACGACAAGCACCAAGACCACACCATGATAAGAGCAAATAAGAACCAATAAAGATGATGCCAATGATGCAAAGGTTTGAGCTCTCTACGACCGATACGCTAAAGCTCACTTGAGAGCCCCTCTTGATAGTACGGTTACCTATCCTAAAACCCGGTCTCCCAACTACACCACGAGACCGGTAAAATAGAAACCTATCAAGATCATACCTTTGCCTTGCGCATTCCACTTGAGCTAGATGATGACGATCTTGATCTCCTCTCAAGTGGATCACCTTTCTTGATTACGCTCCGCTCGGTGAAGCCTCGCATATTGCTCCCCCATACACCAATATGGGAGAGACACTCTTTCGCATATCTTCACTTGCCCTTATCTTGTATGTTGATCAACTTGCACTTAGCCTTGATCAACATATAATCTTCTTCTTTTAGCTTCGACTCCAACATATGGAGTTCAAGCATTCCATACGGACCAACACCTTATCTTGTATGTTGATCAACANAAGGATGAAAAGGTTTGAGCTCTCTACGACCGATACGCTAAAGCTCACTTGAGAGCCCCTCTTGATAGTACGGTTACCTATTCTAAAAACCCGGTCTCCTAACTACACCGCGAGATCGGTAAAATAGAAACCCTATCAAGATCATACCTTTGCCTTGCGCATTCCACTTGAGCTAGATGATGACGATCTTGATCTTCTCTCAAGTGGATTACCTTTCTTTACCTTGCGCATTCCACTTGAGCTAGATGATGACGATCTTGATCTCCTCTCAAGTGGATCACCTTTCTTGATTACGCTCCGCTCGGTGAAGCCTCGCATATTGCTCCCCCATACACCAATATGGGAGAGACATTCTTTCGCATATCTTCACATACCCTTATCTTCTATGTTGATCAATTTGTACTTAGCCTTGATCAACATATAATCTTCTTCTTTTAGCCTTGACTCCAACATATAGAGTTCAAGCATTCCTTATGGACCAACACTACATATATTACTCAAAGCACACATTAGTGCATAGAGATTGTCATTAATTAGCAAAACAACACATGGGGGCAACCATGCACTTTCAATCTCCCCCATTTTGGTAATTGATGACAATCCCTTTTAAGAGGGGTTTATATAATGAATATAGCAACCTTGCAAGACAAACAAGCAAGGATACAAAGCGCATTAAAGGCAAATGCAACAAAAGCATAAAACCCAAATTCCCTTAAACCCTCTAAAACTTCTCCCCCATTGGCATCGATTGCCGAAATGAGAAGAAAATTTAGAAAGCCAATATAATATGAATCCTCCATAAAGTGTACATTTCTCAAAATGTGAGTTGGAATCAAATGCACATATCCCGTTGGCGAATAGTTAGAGGAAAATCAAACTATATTGAGGATCCAAAGATTGCAAAAGGATGAAATCATTCTAGACATCTCCACAAAGGAGAAAAGCAAACAAAAAGATCCAATGCGAGAGTTCTAAATAGAAACGGAGAAGCTTCCCAATGTTCATGCACTATTGAGGAGTGCACAAATATGGAATCCTTGCTCCCCCAAAATCATCTAGAACACTCACCAAGTGCAAGGATGTAAAATTAAAGGCAAAACAAAACACTTGCACTAAAGATGTGGTTGAGCCATATGGAGATACCAATTAAAAGAAAACTATCAAGAAGGGTCCAACCAATGAGTATGTGTGTGTGCCAAGACAATTAATTTGGTAAGACACATAGTCTTAACCAAATGGAGGATAAGTATATATCAAGTATTGACACACACAACTTACAAAGAAGATTTTTTTTTCAAAAAAAAAAAGAATATGTTTACAAACTCAAGGATACCAATTTTTTAAAGATTCAACATAGGATAGGCCCAATCGAGATAAAAGGAAAGATCTTTTAAATGAGTATGTTCACAAGCTTAGGGGATACCAATTGGAAACTAAAACCAATTGAAATGTCAAAAGCTAGTGAGAGCATTTAGCCAATAAAAATCAACATCTCACCATGATAAGCATGAAGTCAAGATCTTTAATAGAACTTGAGTGCGCAAAGATACAATAAAATGAGACAAGCACTCATGAGACAATTTTGGAGCCACCCAAAGAATTGTAGATAAAAGCAAGGTAGCTCAAAAGAATTAGGATACCAACTAGAAGGTGACCCTCTCTCATATGTATAGGTTTTCTAAGTAGACAAATCATTGATGATATACATCCACCAAGAAAACTTGCACATATGAGAATGGTTGATAAAGTGGAAACCCATGGTATCCAAAAGGGAAGTCATGAATATACAAAAGAGATTATTGCTTAAAAAGCATAGCACATAGCTCAAATTTTATCTCATTGTATATAAATGAACTTAAAAAATATCAAAGACATCACACATATCACTAAGGGATCAAGAGATAGTGAAGATGCTTTAAGATAGGCAACAAGTATCATAAACAAATAATACCAATTGAAGAAAAAGGTTTTGAAATTTCATCACAAATATCACAAAGATATATCAAGTGAAGAAAAACAAGCCAAAACCACAACAATTGCAAAATGGGAGCTTTCATGCTAAGAAAACAACCTACACAAGGTTGAAACTAGAAAAAGTATGCATGAGGTAGATACTTGTTACCGAGATACATTGACGATGAAGAAGATGAGGATTTGTTTATCATCAAAGCTTGACTCCAATAATCCACACGGTGAGAACACCTTCCTTATGAATGAGGCAAGCATTCCAATGTATCTCCATTGTACCTAAAACACACTTTAAGCACAAAATGGTTCCCAAACTCATTGGTCCCATAGTAGTTAGATAAACTACAAATATAGGAAACACTCCGCATAAATATGTGCATATAGATATGAAATTGAATTCATGCACATCTTAGCCGGTTTAGGATTTGGTGGAGTTATCCACTATATATTGGAACTAAAGGACTAGCATGCCATAAAATTATACATACTAGTTACATATACATGCATAGACTCATGAGAACCAAGAGAGAATACAAATTTGGACAAAAACACCAAGTAACCAAGAAGAGAGCACACCAAGGGTGTGACACAAGATGGTTGTCCAAATTATATCAAAGTCCAAATCCAACACATGATTGAGGAAAAATCAATCAACAAATGATTGATGAAAAATCAAATCAAACAAATGATTGATTCCAAAACACATCAACACATGAGTGAGATATCAATAGGAATCAAATCCAAACAACACATGAGGAGATAAGACACCAATTGGAAATAAGATACCACTAGGAGAAAAGATACCAAGAAGAGGATAATACTTGACCGGAATCAAGTAAAGTAAAATAAATCAATAAGGTATCAAAACTTCCACAATCAATATCAATTGGAACAAATATCTATGGAGGAGATATTAATCCCATTAATACCAATTGAAGGTACCAAAGCAATGCTGATGAGCATAACAGACAAAAGGAGAGATGCTCAAATGGCTTTCCTCATTCAAGGAGATAGAACATAAAACGGAGAAGAGAATGAGAAAGCAAGACTCCCAAGAGAGAGCAAGGTTACACCAAATAAACCAAACACCCTCTACACTTTTAATGATGCCACAAAGCATCAAGAGAAAAAGATTTGTCTTCCATAAACACATATGATAGAAATCAACTTCCAATGAAAGGATTCAAATATTGATAGATAGAATAGTGTTCTAAATAAAAGGAATGCTCCCCCAAGATTCATGCATTATTTTTTATATTTGCATTTGAATACAAAATGCACGCACAAGGGATCATTACTCTTCATATTTATTTACAATACTAAACACTACCAATTGAAAATAGGATCCATGCAAGAGGCAAGGAAGGCAATGGGAGTCAAAATAAATATGTTGGCAAGAGATGGGGCAAATAAAAGTCAATGCCAATGTAAAGATAATCAAAAATATTCTATCACAAACATAAATATGGATTTGTCCAAGGACAATGACCATTTGGGATTATTTTCCCGTGGATAGGGGTATCAACGAATATCCTCACAAGATAAAACATATGGCAAGAGATAAGAATAAAACACCATATTTTAATAAAGTTTGTTGGTAGTCCCAACTATTCAAACCAACGGCAAGGCCATGGTTAGAATAATATGGAACAAATGGTTTCTCAAATAATATATGGAAGTGCATATTAGAGAAAACCCACACCAAGCAAACTCACACAAACAAGAGTCAAAGGATAACCAAAATGAAAAATTGGAACTTGTTTGAGCAAACATGCCACATAAGAATAAGATAATTTACAACATCAAATCTAAGTGGCAAACCTCAAATGTTCACATTGTGTGGGATTGTAATATGCACAAAGCTTATTACTCCCCATAATGTGATAATTCATTTTATCTAAGCAAGAGGCAAACAAAACCAACTAGAGGAATTAATGGACATTGTAGAATTTGAATTTCTCATGAACATGACATACCACATAGTAACTAGATAATATTGAAATATCAATCCTAGGTGGTGTGCCTCATGTACACACATTTTTAGGTTAGTGAGGTGCACAAAGCATATCACTCCCCCAAAATGGGATAGTCCATTAATCTCTCAAAAGACCCAATTGAAATCAACACAAGATCCAATAAAGACTCAACACAAAGTTTACACATATATGGAGCACACATTAACATACACAAACTTGATTGCTCAAGGTAAGTAATAAGCACAACATATACAAGCATATGCTAGGAACAAAACTAACACATGCAAGGGAGAAGCAACTTTCAATGTATATATAATTTAAACACAAGTTACCGCAAGAAGGAGCATTGGATATGAGATAGATATATGATAATCCAATTGGCTTGGCTTGATGAATTATAAACATGAAGATCCCTTAATTCTTCACATGATAGCCAAGTCGCCAATGTCCTCCAACAACAACCTATTGATCAAGTTTGAGCTTGTTGGTCCCCAATCAAGTTGGGTCCTAAGAAGTTAGTCACGATAGGCTTGGCAACCCAAATGGTTCTTTTCTTGACACCACTTTGAGTTCCCACATATTTGGCAAACACATTGCCAACCCTATTCTTCCTAAGAGAATAAACATCATCAATTATTATGGGGTTGGATAGGGTACCATTAGTGCATGAAGAAGCCAAGTGATCCTTCTCACGGCATAAGTAGCAACATCGACTCTTCTCTTTCTTCTTAATAGGCTCCCCAACTTGAGTAGCAATAACTTGAGTCTTCTTAGGAGGTGGCCCTTGTTCAACTCGAGATTGAGCATGAGATTGAACAATAGGCCGCTTCCCTAGTTGCTTCTCACTAAGAGGCTTCTTCTTAATTGGGCAATCCCTAACATGGTGCCCTTCAACTTTGCACTTGAAGCAAACAATCTTGGTCGAATGATTGACTTGTTCTTGGCCCTTCTTATTGCTACTCTTGGACTTGTTCTTGATATTGGAGTTGAATCCAAGTCCACTCTTGTCATTGGGGGGTTTTTGCACACTCAACATGTTGTCAAGTGTGGGCCTTCCCTTTATGACGCTTCTCCACATCTTTCTTCAAAGAGGTGGCTTGTACCTTGTGCTCTTTAGACTTCCCTACAAGGTTAGTAGCTACACAAGCACTAGTGGAAGTTGAGGCTTCATTGTTAGAGCAACTAGGCACGAAATGTAATTCAACATATGATTTCCCACTAGGTTGAGATGAAGAATTACAAGGACTAGCACATGGTATTATAGCATTTTTAGTAGAAGTTGTGCCATTGTCCACATGAGGCTCACTAGATATTACCTTGGTAGCGATAGCCTCATGAGCTAACTTTAGCTTATCATGAGATACTAGAAGATCCTCATGAGAGCTCGAGAGCTTCTCATGGCTTTCTTCCAATATATCATAATTGCTAGTTAGCAATTTAAGTTGAGCCCTTAGCTCAACATTCTCCTTTAAAATGGATGCTTCACAAGAAATAGAGTTAGTAGCACAAGCATCAACATTAATAGCAATGGAGAGAACAAGTAGGAAGATCTTTTAGCAATTGAGCTTGGAGTTGATCATGGGACTTAGTGAGATGTGCAAGAGAATCTTCCAAGGACTTGACATCCTTTTCAAATTTCTTATTAGCCTCAAGGAGTCTAACAATTTCAACAAACAAGCTCATCATTTTTTATTTTAAAATCATCAGCCACCTTGAGAGCTCTATCATGGGTTTTCTTACTTTAGATAACTCTAGAGTAAATGTCTCCTCAAGAGATTTCTTGGTGGTTTGTTCTTTTTCAAGAGCTTCCTCAAGACCCGCAATCGTGTTCGCATAATCACGTTCGCGGCTAAGACTTTCATTTTCACGAGCTTCCAAATTTTCAATAGTAATCCCTCGCTCAACAAGGGTGCTCATGATTTCATGAAGGTTCTCACAAGCATTTTTATTATTTGAAAGAGCATTTAGAACCATTAGGCCTTTCTTACTAAAGTAAGCATCATCTTCTTCATCATCATTATTATTGTCATGATCATCATTACTTGACGATTTAGAAGATAAGCAAGGATTATCGACACAAGCATGTAAACCATTTATAGTGCTAGATGTGTTTAAGTCTAAAGATAAATCGTTGCAATAAGATAGAGATGAAATATCATCTACAAGAAGCTCACTATCATTATTGCGAAATTTATCCATACTCACCATTGCATTATTCTGTGGCTTGCCACGTGTAGGTGAAGTAGAAGAAGTTGAGAACTCGTCACGCCCGGAGGTGGAGGGAGAACAATCATTCTTACTATCAATGGACACACCATAATTGTCTTGAAGCTTGGTCCATAGCTCATGAGCATTCCGATAAGGAGAGATCGACAAAGCAACTGCATTTCTCAAAGACATGAAAACCACGTTAGAAGCTTGAGCATCTAGATAAGAATTTTCCTCATCCTATAAAGATAATCTTTTCGGATCCTTTGGAGGAGGAAAACCCATATCTAAAATTTGCTCTATATATGGATTAATGTCCCTAAAATAATTTAGCATGCGATTTCTCCAATCATTATAATTAGTGTCATCGAATATTAAAGAGGCATTGTGCACTACACCACTAGACGACATCTTTACTCTCTAGGCCGTGAAGCCCTGCAAAGAGAGAACCCGCTCTGATACAATTGAAAGGACACGGATGTCGCCTAGAGGGGGGGGGTGAATAGGCGATTTAAAATTATTACGGTTAAGGCTTGAATAAATGCGGAATAAAACTAACGTTTAATTTATCAAGCCAAACACCTAAACTAGCTAGGTTTACCTATGTGCACCAACAAACTTATGCTAATCAATATAATAAACTAGGTGATAGCAAGATGTATAACTTTAAACTCTATGGCTATCACAAAGTAAATAGCATAAGTAAGAAGCTCGGGTATAGAAATACCGAGGCACTTGGAGACGATGATTTATCCCGAAGTTCACTGCCCAATGGAAGCTAGTTTCCGTTGGAGCGGCGCGGTGTTCACCAATGTGAAACACCGAGTAGCCTTGATATGGCACACCGTATCTCCGTTGTGTCTTACCACCAATGTGGCGAGGCACTTGTCACTATGTTGCCGTTGAGGTTGACAACTAGAACCTTTACAAGGATGAAGCTCACTCCACAAGTTGGAGGGTCTTCACCAAATGCACCGAGCCGCCAAGACTCGATGCCCAAGGCCGGGGCACACACCACAACTCAATTGATGGCTCTCGGTAATGTCTTCGTAGCTACCAAAGCTCCTAGACGAACAAGGTTGAGCCACACTCCACAACTGGAGGCTCTCAACAAATCCCGTAAGCCACCAAGACTCCGAGAAATCAACAACCGTCTAGGGTACCAACGTGCCCTAGAGGAACAAGCTGAAAGAACAAGCTATGCCCGGATGTCGCCTAGAAGGGGGGTGAATAGGCGATTAAAACTTTTTTCTAATTAGGGGCTTGATAATTGCGGAATAAAACTATGTGTTTAAATTAACAAGCCAACAACCTAAATTACTAGGGTTACCTATGTGCACCAACAACTTATGCAAAGCAATTCAAGCAACAAGGTGATAGCAAGATATGAACTTCAAGCACGAAGGCTATCACAATGTAAATTGCAAAAGTAAAGCTCGGGTATAGAAATAACCGAGGCACGCGGAGACGAGGATGTATTCCCGAGTTCCTCCTTGTTAAGGGAGTACATCTCATTGGAGGGGTGTGAGCTCGCCACAAGAGGCCTACTCAAGATGCCACAAAGGCCTCACCCTATTCTCCGATGAACCTCACCCAAGGGATTGGTTCACCTTCCACTATCGGAATCCTTCGGGGCGGATTCCGGAGCCCTTTACAACTTCTCTTGGGGCACACACCCACAACTCAATTGGGGGCTCCCAAACTTGTGCCGAAGCTTCACAACTCGAAGACTTCGCGGCACCTCCAACCGTCTAGGGTACACAATGGACCCAAGAGACACAAAGCTCTTGGGAACACAATGCACCCAAGAGTAACAAGCTTCTCAACGTCGATCTTCACGTATCACCGTAGGGAGAGCAACCCGATGCAACAAATGCAAAAGGCAAGAACACACTAAGTGGTCAAATCCTTCACTCTCAAATTCCAACCAAAGCAACTAATGCTATGGAGGGAATAAGAGAGGAAGAACAAAGGGGATGAACATAAAGCAACCCCTAAATCTAGATCCACAAGATTCCCTCACTAAGAGGGGATTTTGATTGGTGGAATGGTGGATCTAGATCTCCTCTCTTGAAACCCTAAGTTTGGGCAAGAATCATTGAAGGGATTGAGAGGAATGAAGCTCACAAGGTTAGCAACAATGGAGGAGAGAGGAAAGCAAGTGAGCAAGAGCAACAACCAGCTTTTGGGGAGGGAGGATGCTTTTTAAAGCCTCCCCCCAAAACTAGCCGTTGGACACTATCCAGACCGGAGACTCCGGACCAAGTGATCGGAGACTCCGGCCTGCTGGGTCATCGGGGAGGCCGGAGATTCCGGTCATTGGGGCCGGAGACTCCGGGCACCCTCCGGGGGAGCTCCGGACCCCTATCCAGAGGCGCACCACACAGATGCAAACGGGCTGAGAGAAAAAGAGGGTCGGAGATTCCGGGTCCTCGGGCCGGAGACTCCGGGGGTCCGGAGACTCCGCCCCATCTCCGGGGTACCTCCAGACCGAGTCCAGGAGCGCACCACACAAAAGACGTTCGGCAGCGAAAAACAGGGGTTGGAGACTCCGGGTCCTCTGGACCGGAGACTCCGGACCATCTCCGGGGTAGATCCACACAGAAAAGCATAACCCCATAACTTTTGCAAATGAACTCCGTTTTCGATAATCTTGGACTCGTTGCAATCGTCACAGTGAGCACAACAAGATTATGCAGAGAAACATCATAGTCCAACAATATATTATAAAACCAAATGGGGAAAGTATAAAAGCTCTTTTTCGCAAACCGAAAAACCGTTTCTTTTGCAATTGAAGTCCGAATGAAGCAAAACCAATTTTGTTGGAAAGAGGACGACAAAAGCAACCTTTGAAAAAGGCAAACTAGCAAAGGAGATTTTGCAAAGGGTTGGAAAGGTGAAACCTTCCAAAAGGATGAACCGGCAAAATCTCCAATACCGAAGATGCAAAAAGAGGACGCATATGCAAACCGTTTTTGGTGAACTTAGCTTTGTCATGACGAGCACGACAAGCACCAAGACCATACCACGATTAGAGACAAATAAGAACCAATAAAGATGATTGCATGGATGCAAAGGTTTGTGCTCTCCATGACGATACGATCACGATATCCGGTCGAGAGCCCCTCTTGATAGTACGACTATCTATCCTATAACCCGGTCTCTCACTAAACATCATGAGACCGGTAAAATAGAAACCCTACCAAGATCATACCTTTGCCTTGCGCATTAATCCACTTGAGGTCGATGAAGACGATCTTCATGTCCTCAAGATGCACCACCTTCCTCGATTGCGCTTCGGTGAAGATTCACTTGATGCTCCCCCATACACCAAGATGGGAGACACTCTTTTCGGCATATCTTCACTTGGCCTTGAGTGATGATCAACCCGCACAAAGCCTTGATCAACACAAACTTTTCTTCTTCCCTTAACCTTGATTCCAACAAATGGAGATCAAGCAACTCAAATGGACAGACCTATAAATATAGCTCAATGCAAATATCAGTCCATAGAGATTGTCATTAATTACCAAAACCATGCATGGGAGCAACCATGCACTTTCACAAGCTCTAGGGCACCAAAGCACCCAAGAGTAAAAAGCTTCTTAACTTCACTTTCCATGAATCACCGTGGAGAACTCAAACCGATGCAACTAATGCAATGGCAAGAACACACTAAGTGGTCAAGTTCTTCCAACCCGAATCCAACCAAAGCAACTAATGTTTGGGAGGGATTTGAGAGGAAGAACAAGGAGAAACACCAAGAAACTCCAAAGATCTAGATCCAAAGTGTTCCCCTCACTTAGAGGAGAAACCGATCGGTGGAAACGTGGATCTAGACCTCCTCTCTCTTTTCCCTCAAAAACTAGCAAGAACTATTGGAGGGATTGAGAGAAAGGCAAGTTCAAGAGATCAACAATGGTGGGAAAGAAACTTGCTCAAAATGGTGGCTAGAAAAACTAAAATCCTTTGGGGAAGAAGCCCCTTAAGTAGTAGCTCCAAAATATGGCCGTTAGGCCAAATTTCGGGCAGCCGGAGGAGGGAGGCCGGCCAGGCCGGGGGATGGCCGGGCTGGCCTGCCATGATGGCCAGGGCCCAAACCGAGAGAGCCCAGCCATGGAGCCGGCCATGCCGGGCTGATGGCCGGCAGGCTCCCTCCTTTTTTTCTTTCTTTTGTTTCTTTTCTTTTTCTGTCTAGAAAACGTTCGTCGGTAAAACCGCAATATTTTCCACATACGAACTCCGTTTTTGATAATCATGGACTCGTTGGAATCGTCACAACGAGCACTACAAGATTATGCAGAGAAACATCATTGTTCAACAAGATATGGTAAAACCAAATGATGAAAGGTAAAACCTTTCTATTGACAACCGGAAAACCATATCTTTTACAAATGAAGTCCGAATGACATAAAACCAACTTTGTTGGAAAGAGGACGACAAATGCTACCCAATAACATGTGAAAATATTGAAACCAAGAAAGAGAGATTTTGCTAATAAATGGAAGAGTGAACCCTTCCACATAGATGGACCGGCAAAATCTCCGACACCGAAAACTTAAGAGGAGACAAATGAAAACCGTTTTCGGTGACCTTGGCCTTGTCATAACATGCACGACAAGCACCAATACCACACCATTACAAGAGCCAAATAAGAAACAATAAAGATGATTGCAAGAATGCAAGGATGCAAAGGTTTGAGCTCTCTACGACCGATACGCTAAAGCTCACTTGAGAGCCCCTCTTGATAGTACAGTTACCTATTCTAAAAATCCGGTCTCCTAACTACACCGCGAGACCGGTAAAATAGAAACCCTATCAAGATCATACCTTTGCCTTGCGCATTCTACTTGAGCTATATGATGACGATCTTGATCTTCTCTCAAGTGGATCACCTTTCTTTACCTTGTGCATTCCACTTGAGCTAGATGATGACGATCTTGATCTCCTCTCAAGTGGATCACCTTTCTTGATTACGCTCCGCTCGGTGAAGCCTCTCATATTGCTCCCCCATACACCAATATGGGAGAGACATTCTTTCGCATATCTTCACATACCCTTATCTTCTATGTTGATCAATTTGCACTTAGCCTTGATCAACATATAATCTTCTTCTTTTAGCCTTGACTCCAACATATGGAGTTCAAGCATTCCTTATGGACCAACACTACAAATATAACTCAAAGCACACATTAGTCCATAGAGATTGTCATTAATTACCAAAACAACACATGGGGGCAACCATGCACTTTCACTTATCTTCACGACATTAAACAACCTTAAACCCAACACATGGTATTCATGCAATATCTATGGGAAGTCCCCTCAATGCACTCTCACGTGTACCATCATCGAGGTTGTGATGAGGTTGTGGCTTAGAGATGGGAAGGACACCGTCTAACTCGCACATGCAAAGTGTGACGCTGACCTTGCACCCTTTATAGCGCAAAGTCTCGTTGCAATGATGATACTGACGCTAGCGCTCGAGCTTTGCCCATGGAAAAAAAATAACGCGCTATAGAAAAATAGCGTCGGCTTCAAAATATGCTATTACCGTGCTATATCGCGCTATAGCTTGCTATTAGCGAGACATTATACACTAATTTATTTAACAAGACAAGTCTCAAAACGCTATAGCGTGCTATTAACGGTGCTATAGCGCGCTATTTTTTCCATGGCTTTGCCCTTTGCTCATTATATTGTTGCTTGCTTGGTGATAAGAGCGAGTCGGGCCTACTGAGCTGGTCAACGGTTTTCCCCGTATTTTTGTTGTCGCGGGTTGTCCCTGTGTGTGAATCCATGGGCCAAGACTTCTCGAGAAAGGTGGTGTCTTGCCAAATTCTCATTATCATACGAGTTAATTGTAGTCAAAGACGGGTGGGTAACATCTGATCACACCCATTAGTCGGGAACCCTGCTTGACGGGGTTAAGACCTTATACCAACTACATATCCCATCCTGTGTGATCTTGCCCTTGGGATGGCTACCGACATTGTCAGCTCAGACATGAGACCGAGCAGAGAGGGCGATGAGGCCTCCTCCTACTAGTTGGGAGTCGAGTCGTAGATGTGAAGCTTGCCGATCTCATCCCTAATGAAGTCCGGGCTCTCGAATCGGAAGGCATGTCCTCGAGTAGCGACGATGCCCTAGGCTACTCGATGGGTTAAAGCCCTTGTGCAAGCGGTAGAGAACCCGACTCTTGTGTGATCTTGTCCTTGGGGATGTCCACTAAAT
This sequence comes from Puccinellia tenuiflora, assembly GCA_012064385.1. Lineage (NCBI taxonomy): Eukaryota > Viridiplantae > Streptophyta > Magnoliopsida > Poales > Poaceae > Puccinellia > Puccinellia tenuiflora. The sequence goes on along the minus strand of QRDG01000107.1, from coordinate 252,885 downwards.
TTGTCGGCTCAGACGTGAGACCAAGCAAAGAGTGCGATGATCCCTCCGCCTAATGGTTGGGAGTCGAGTCGTAGAGGCGAAGCTTGCTGATCTCGTCGTTGATGAAGTCTAGGCTCTCAAATCAGAAGGGGTGCCCTCGAGTGGCAACAACGCCATAGGGGACAAAACTCATGATGTTTCTTGGAGCGAAGTCATCGTCATTGGTGAAGAAACACATCGTCGTCATCTTTTCGGTGTTTTGATCCAGTAATAATGAATAACGGGCAGCGTACGAGTAGAGGATCCTAGTGGTAGCACACATGACACAAAGTTTATACATGTTCATGCCCTCAAAAAGAGGTGATACCCGACTCGTGTTTGCGGTGGATCCTATTAACTATATCATGTGTGTCAATTGCAATGCTTCAGAACTCCATCACCTGATATCTTTGTTGTCCAGGAGGAGGCCAAGAACCTGTTGAAACTAGCGCGAAGCATGCATCTAGTAGTCATCCATCGCGATCAAAATTTTGTAAACCATGCGTTGGCAAACTTTTGGACGTAGCTCCACTAGAACCATGTGGGTGTTGAAAAGCGGTGCACTAGGAGGCCACACGAGTGGGACCTGCGGATCACCCTAGGCCGCGACCTCGGGACGCGTGCAGTGTGGGTGGGTCCCATGGTCGCCTACTTTGGCTCCTTGCGGTTCCGACTCGAAAAGTTGTTATTCTTCCTGTTATTTGTCCCTGATTTTTTAATGATATTTTTTGACGATTTCCTGCAATGTCAAAAATATGCAGAAAACACCAACTGACACTTGACACTAGGTTAATAGGTTCATCCAGGAAAATGCTATACAATGATACAAAATCATAATAGAAATATGAAACAATGATATTAAAATAACATAGAACAATCAAACATTATAGATACGTTTTGAACGTATCACCCTGTTGCTTAATTAATATAAAATAAATCACATTCACAGAAAAATCTTAGTATTCACTATGAAGAAATTTTGTAGATCAAATAACTTTGCTTCCAATTTTAGTATGGTCAGAGCAACCATGGGATAAGAGTTTGTTGAGTACTTAAAATAGAGTATGGTGTCGGGTCCAGGGTCGAAAGAAAATTAAAATGTTATCAAAAGCAGGCAAATATATCATGGTTAAACCATAACAAAGTATATCTCTAATATATGCCATTTCATGCCTTGACCTAATGAAGATGCTGCAAGCTGACATTAACAAGTGTCACTAGATCAGTTAGGATCTCATCACCACCATGTCGAAGCGTGACAAGGGCTTGGGGTTTAGGAAACACCGAAGTTCTTGCGCCTCAAAGTCGTCACTTGTTGCAATTCTAGGACTCGCTCCAAGGCATAGTCCTGAAGAAGCTGAAACGGACTACGATGCTGCAGGCGATGCATTTTCACTTAAAGTTTGTAAAACAAACTGAACAAATTTCTTGATTTTGTTTTTGGAAATGATGCACTCGGTTTTCATAGAACAAATTTCTTGATATCCAGCCTTTTTCGTGCAAGCCCAATAGAGGTGGGCGGCCGTAATTAGGCCATGTATCGCCCTGGGCCTGCTGGGCTGTTTTCATGCCATGGGCCTACCCTTTTGGAGGGGAACCAACTAACTCTGTTCCGGCTCGTGGTCATATGTTACGGCTAGACTAGACCAGACCAGCCGCATCAGGCCCTCCACCAGAGCCGAGAGTTTGCTCTGGAGTCTGGACTCGGCTCAGGGTTCTTCCGTCGAGCTCCGAGGAAGCGCGGCTTCATCACCCCTGCCTCCTTCCCCAGCCGCCGCGCCAATCCCCACCACCTCCACCGGTCACCGGCCCAGGCGAGCGCTCCATCACCCGGAGCAGGAGATCCGAAAGTCGGGCGGCGGCGGCGGCGCGGACGAGCGGAGGATGGCGGCCACGCTGTCGCAGCTGGACGACGGCACCGTCCGCAGTATGGCCATCGGCGCGGTCTTCACCGACTACGTGAGTCCCTCCCGCCGCCTAAAACCCTCCACCCACCCTCGCTGATTTGCTGCGACTGTCTCTCACCCGAATCGTTTGGCAGGCCGGGAAGATAAACTGCCTCGATTTCCACCGCAAGGACGACCTCCTCGTCACCTCCAGCGAGGACGACTCCATACGCCTCTACAACACCACCACCGCCACGTGAGTGCGCCCAACCCGCCTGGTTTTACATCTGTTCCGCATTAGTACTTCTGTATTCTACTATTCGGTAGACCTCGTTGTGTTAGAGGCATTGCAGCATCTGGATGGAAAATGTCTGGAGTCTACTGCGTGTGATTGTTGGCGCATAGATATGAGTGACAGTTTCGTGATCAGCTTTGTGTTGGGTATGCAATTTTTCGTGAATTATGCTGCTGGGGGATGCTGATAGTTGCTACTAGACTTTAGATTTTGGTCCTTAATGGTATCTTGCGGTGATACTTCTATGGTTGTGTTAATAAATTCGTGATGTCTTGTGTGTTTGGTTCAAGTTTGCTCTACCAAAACGTTGGGTAGCCAAAGTTTTGGTTGAGGTTTTGCTTGCCCATGAGTTGGCCAACATCAGGACAAATTGAGCTGGAGTTGGCAAAGGAGAATTGACATGCCAAAAAGGTTGGCAACCATCCAAACACAGACCAATCTTTTGGTCATGACCAAAAATTTCCTAGAGTACACTGGTGACAATCCAAACATACTTGACAAGTGCAATCCCATTAGCTGGTGGTGATATCAACCCCCAGTAACCTGATTGTGCAAGTTGGTTGGTACTGTCCATTTTGTGGATCCTTTTAGATGATAGCCGCATTCAAGGTGCTTGCACTGGCAGTATTTTCTCCCTGGTTAAGTATGCTACGGTCTTTTTTCCCTACCCCAGACATTCATCTTTATCCCATTTTTAAGTAAAGCCCTGCCCCTGATGCCAATATTTTGCTTTGTTTCACTTTCATGTAATTGAGATTTTGATCATTAAATGACCCATTGTGTAACTTTTCTGCTCTGTTAATAACGAATGTTAGAACTCTGACTATTGTTTTAGGTTGTTGAAGACAACATACCATAAGAAACATGGTGCTGACCGTATCTGTTTTACTCACCATCCAAGCTCCATATTATGTTCATCAAAATTCAATCTAGAGCCAGAAGAATCACTTCGTTATCTATCATTATATGACAACCGTTGCTTGAGATATTTCAAAGGGCACAAAGACAGGTTAAATATATTTTCCTTGCCTCCTTGTTTATAGCAACAATGTCAAGGGACAGATGCTGAGTGTTGCATTCTTTTCACCTCATTTCAGGGTTGTTTCACTATGTATGTCGCCTGTCAATGATAGCTTTATGTCTGGTTCACTTGATCACAGCGTCAGAATATGGGATCTTCGTGTAAATGCTTGTCAGGTTGGGCCACCAATTCCCTGCATAACTCTATTTATTCAATCATAAAGCAATCAAATATGCTCAGTTTATATTTAGCTGTCAGAAAGCTCAAGTTTATGCTCTGAGCGCTTCCCATGCTTACACGTTTAGCATTCAGGGTATACTGCGTTTGCGTGGTAGGCCTTCTGTTGCATATGATCAACAGGGACTTGTTTTTGCCGTAGCAATGGAGGGAGGCGCTATTAAGCTATTTGATTCTCGGTCGTATGACAAGGTCTGTATTAAACTTGAATCTGGAAATCATATATTTCTATAAAGCGTGGGGAATTCTTATCTTGGAAAACAAAACAACTTTCAGGGTCCATTTGATACTTTCTTGGTCGGTGGAGATACGGCTGAAGTGTCTGACATTAAGTTCAGCAACGATGGCAAGTCTGTGCTTTTGACGACAACTAACAACCATATATATGTTCTGGATGCATATGGAGGGGAGAAGGTCAGTTTGCGCTAATGATTGCAGATTTTTGCTTCAGATATCTAGCTTTGAAGCGCATAATTTCCTTTATCTTATCATTAACAGCATCACTCTTTCTTTGATCTTTACTAACTCATCTTTTTCTGTTATTTTGCAGAAGTGTGGCTTCAGTTTGGAACCATCTCGCAACATAGCATCTGAAGCTGCTTTCACTCCAGATGGTCAATATGTAATTTCAGGTAATATTCAGGTTTTATTTCATGCAACTTTTAAAGGATATTCCGATGCATACTAGCTCTTTTCCCTACGGTAATGCCTTAAAAAAATGCATACTAGCTCTTTAAAAAATTACCCACATGCTTCCCTGTAATTAAATCTTAGCATTTTACATTATCTCTAAACTGTGAGAATTGAGAACAGAACTTGCACGAATTCATCAATATGTTCGTTACCTTCAACTTGTGTGTAGCTATTTTTATCAGCATGAGAGGGGCACTTACAATATTATACTATTAAAACTATAGCGGATGATAAATGTGTCTGATGTGATGGTACGCTTCCCATTAACAATTCTGGAGTGCTCATATATGTATGCTCATGTAAACATAGACCGAAACTTTGAAATTTCAAATTTGCTAGCACATTGTTCTGTAAAAGAATGATCCAGGTTTCGTGGCGAAAGCTGATGCTGAAAAATGCATGTGCGTTGATGTTGCAGGATCTGGTGATGGCACCTTGCATGCTTGGAACATCAACACAGTACAGGAGGTACCTCTTTCTTAAAGTTTGGCTTATAATATTGGTGTGCTGTTATCTGTCTTAGCTTTACTTTTGTGTTGCAGATTGCTTGTTGGAACAGTCATATCGGGCCGATCACCTCTTTGAAATGGGCCCCTCGTCGAGCCATGTTTGCAACCGCGTCAACCGCACTAACTTTCTGGATTCCCAACGAATCCAGTTCGAATTAGGTTCCCCTGGGAAAGAGAGACGGAACACAGAATATGCTAACACTTAACAAAAGACTTGTACCTTGTTCCTCCCTTTGCTGGACAGGTATCATCATGTATGAAGTATCACTTGCTTTATTACCATTTGTGGAAATATTGTTGGGATTCCCTTGCAGTGCTCCCTTTAATTTCTTATGTTAGTGTAATATTGTTTGCACACCTGCACTTATTCTATCGCCCCAAATTTTCCTGTGGACTCTATTCCAGTTCATTTATCTGCATTGAGATCTTGCCAATCGGCCGCATACTCTCTTTCCTCTCTCTCGCGAAGTCCCACTTTTCTTTCTCCGTTGAGAGTCAACCGACGGCGACCGGGCCGATCTGATGGCCTCCCCGCTGGAGTAGCCGGCCGGAGATGGTCTAGGAGAGGCGCCGGAGTTAGGGATGTACATAGTAGCAGTAGATCTACGTATGTTTGGCAGTATGCCGGTCTTTGGCTGTATGCCAGTCTTCGGCTATATGCCGGGAGGCGGCTGCTAGATCTCTTGGCCGGGATTTGGCGCCGGCCGGTAGATCGTCTCCTCATCGCCGTGCTCTGGTGGTTGGAGCCAGCTTCGATGGGAAGAAGAGCTACTGGAGTCTCCATCAATAAAAGGCCTTTATCTGGTTCTCTGGTTCGAGCTGGAGTGGATCTGCTGCTATCTGCTGCTGGCCATCGAGGTGATGGGCGGCAACGATGGTGGTGGCCTCTGCTGTCAACTCCTGCTAGAGAACAGGGATTTGTGTCGCAGGAGTTCTGGAACCTCTTCTGCTGCACGGTGGAGAAGATGAAGCAGCATGCCAAGCTCCAGAGGATGGAGGAGGAAGGTTGCATCGTCATTTCTGCGATCTCTTCTATAAAAAGGTTCGTAAATCGCGACTCTGGTGGTGGTAGCATGAATCTTGGAGCTGCCTCTGTTTCTCATCGTGGTGGTGAGAGCGGAGATGGTTTTCGAGTTTGTGCTGTATCGCTATTGGAAGCGCACCAGGGGAGGAGTTCTGCTTCTCCAGGGAGTTTCCTCACGACGGCGCTCTTCTCGTCGTCATTCAAGATGGTCGGAAGGCGACCACTCCCGCCTTTCTCGTCGGTGACGGTTTTCTCCGGCCGGCGATGCAAGGATTTACTCAACCTCCAGGCTGTTATGCTGCAACGGAGGCCCTTCTGCTCTGATGCAGTAAGCTCCCGCCTCCTCGTCCCAAGTGGTTTCGTCCCCGGCGACGTTGAGGTTGACTGCGTCGAGCATTGGACTGATCACGCTGGAGAAGGAGCTGGACCTGATTGCACTCTCTTTTTTCTTTGTATGGTCCTTAGTGCGAATTGTAAGGTCTTGATTGTAATTTTTATCTTTCTTGAGGCCTTTTCTGTAAAATGTTCCAGCGGTGATTAATGAAACTCTAGGTCCTTCGGGACCGTCCCCTGTTAAAAAAAAAAAAAGAGATCTGGCCAATCTGCATTGAGATTCCGGAATTTTTTTCCAGCTCCTTTAGGTCTAGAACACATTCACGCTTTCACTCAGAATATTGCAAAGCTCTCAGATCTCATGATTTGATGCCTTCCCACCGCTGCAACTTTTTTATCCAAAGATGTAGCAGTAAAGTCAGACGAGTGTAGTCTTTAAACTCTGATTTATTAGATTTTTTTTTGACAATCAATATCATATATATTTATAACAGCAAATAGTACATGGTAGAGATACATGAGTTGAATCTAACGATTACAAAATAAAGTCTAAAAGAAAACAACAAATCTTTGATATCTTCAAACTCTTTCTTATTTCATGACACAATCTTATATTTCTCTGAATTAAGCCGAAAAGTGACATAGATGCCAATGAATTAAGCCGAAAAGTGATATAGATGCCAACACATATACATGTAAATACCAATGAACGTTCTCCCATAATTTTAATTTTGACCCGCAGTGCCAAGGCTACGTGCACACAGGCAACCATTAAAGTAATCAACAAACATCGGCAAGAATACCACCACTAGTATTCCAGGGAAAAGCAACCAAACCGCTTGGTCGACGTCGCAGCGAGCCGAGGGTACGAAACATCATTGCCGGGAACGTAGCAGTCGGGACAAATATTGCGAGGACATACCTTCTCGCGGCAACCATGAGAAGAAATCCAAATTTGATTCGGCGAAGCAAGATCTGAAGTACCATACATAGATAAATTTAATCTTTCAACACCACCATTGACATGGGGAAGGAGGTCTAGCCGTTGAACGGTAGGCCAAAGATCAATTATTGAAGACGAAGCCGTCTCCATTGACGAAGAAGACGACACCAAAACCAAACTCTAACATTAAGAACCTTTCAATAGCGCTGTGCGCAAGTCCGAAGTCCCCACCCCTCCTAACGCCAGAGCGACAACTAGAGGAGGTGGGGACCCGTCGATTCACGGACAAAGACGACGATGAAGGTGTAGATGACGGCGGTGGCAATGGCTAGGGTTAACTCTGATTTATTAGATAGTGCGATATTCTGCACCATAGCGTCTCGGTTTTCTCGGAGAAGCTAATGAATAAAATTCGTTCTTAGTGCGACTAAACCCATAAACTTTTTTTAGGGAAAGCATCTGGATTATCAGAAAGGAAGTACAGAATGCTAGGAGGCTCATCGACCCAAATACAATAATTTGAATTCAAAACAGTAGACCTGGCTATCTCATGCGCCTCCCCTTGATTAGTGATCAAACCAAACAGTTTCAAAACACACAAAATTTTGGCTAACCTGGAAGAACTCGTGGGAAATGTTGATAGATCAACTGGCAAAACATTAAGATATTGGAATATTGACAACAATTTGCGTATCCTTATAATAAATGGAAGGATAAATTTTGGGCATCCTGGAGGTTTATTACATGATTTTTTTTTATGTTCGGTTATATGAAAAAAAATCGACTATACAGATTCTTCATGTATTCGAAATTTTCTAGTTGATCAGTCTATTTCAGCACTAATTTTCCTTCATAATAAGTTTGTGAAATACACCGGAAAAATACACCTGAAATTCATTTCTCTACCACGACTAAGAAAAAAGAAACACACCAACGAATAGGGTAGGATGCAAATTACACAACTATGGATGTGTCTCTACACCAAGCGGTTTATCAGACCCGAATTAGCGCCTTGCATCATTATTATCGGGAGCAGCAAGGCGCAACATACAACATGAACCAACATCATCCTAGGCATCTATCAAGCCTGCAACACTGGAACAGCTCCCTTGTCCAAGAGGCACTACTTCTGCCTCTTGTAGATCTTGTGCAAGAAGGACTTCAGAACCTTCTGCACATCAACGCTTGGCTGAGCTTCAATATCAGCGATCAGCTTCTTGTAACTCTCACTCTCGTACTCATGGAATACCGCCTGCAGTCAACAATATTCAAAGTAATGATTAAACATGCATGTTTTGCAGACTACAAGAATCCAGCAGTTCCATCATAAGAGGCGCAAGTAGATTATTTTGACAGGTCAAGCAAGAAATTCTCTAGAAGTTTTGGTCAAAAAATTGACACGAGGGTATAAGTGAATGGAAGGGTTTGATGCGCTATATCAATCTGCATCCTAAAAATTATATTCATGGTAGTCCTACTAAAGCTATTATGGTCCACATAAGAGTGGAGACGAACCTCTAGGTCAAGTTCTTTGTATAGATTCTTCACTTTTGCCACAGAGGCTGGATCTTTCTTCCCATAATTTTCCTGTAGGAGCATAAATTGTTTAGATAACAACCTCCATATCAATGGAAAGGATAAAGTAGCATGAGGGGACTTACAAATAGAGTGCTCTTTTGGCCCTCATCCGCACGCTCGAGAGCTTGGACAACTAGCCAGGAGCACTTGTAATCTTCAATGTCAGTCCCAATCTATGATAAGATTTAACATCGATCAAATCGCAAGAGCAAAAGAAAACCTATCAATCAATACAACAATCAATATTCTCGCAAGCTGCTAACAGGTAAATGCAGTAATGCACTAACCTTGCCAATAAATTCAGGTTCACCATAACAGTCTAGATAATCATCCTGTGATAAAAAAACCATATTAATGTTAAATAGACTAATGTCTGTTGTAGCAAAAAGACTGACTCGTATTGTAATGGGTAGCAAAAAAAGAAGAGTTACCTGGACTTGAAAGTATGTTCCCATCTCAACAAGGATGTTCTCTACAGCACCGTAGTTGTCCAAATTCTCACCGGAGAGCAGCAGTGCACATGCAACCTTTCACAAAGCGGCATATCAGCACCATTTAAATTCAGTACCAGTTGCCAAAACAGAAATTACATACAGATAAGATTAAAGAAAGATAGAGTGTAGCTTTTACCGGCAGATAAAATGAATAGTAGGCTGTCTTGAATTGAACAATCCGGCGGTGACTGCAAAAATATTGGGATTTTTTAATCAACAATAAACAAAGGGTACATCGCAAAGATTTCTACCAAAAAATATTAGACACAAAAAAGAAGGCTTATGCTCCTAAAATTAAACACGATAAGCATGCTAAGGACATCTCAAAGTTATCACAATATTAACTTACACTCCTATGTTATATTTTGCTAGATCTTTTTCTCCCTCGTGAGTTGTGATAAGGTCCAGCATTTGACCTGAAGCTGTCTTGAACTCAACCTACAAACATTACAAGGTAATCAAAACCTGTAATGATCCTCAAGTCCAGGGTGGACATTTTTGTTAAACATAACATATACAATTACCTCGTTGAATAAATCAAGGAGATCAGCGTAATAAGGTTTCGTCTTAAAGTGAAACCGAAGCATTCTCGAAACATGGTTGCGAAGCATAATCCCATCATTGATAGCAATGCTGCCAACCTATTTTGTTACAAAAGGGCAGCGTCAGAGATAAGTTGTACTGGTAACAAGTGGAAATAAAGTATTAAAGAATGTTCTCACAAAATGAGTTTTTCGAACACTGTAGCTGGAAACGACAATTTAGTTTTCACTAACCTGGGGCACTCTAAACCAACAAGGCTGGCCACGTCGAGTGTGAGAGTCATCCATGATATCGTCAAGCACAAGAAAGAAGGCTTGAAGCTGCACAGATAGCAGCAAACTTAAGGAAGCAATCTTGGTTGCTTCAAGTTGATCAGAGCAACACTGAGAAGAAAAGAGAATTACCCATTCGATGCACCAGCCGAGAGTGCTGGCAAGAAACATCTCCTCCTCATTCAGATCATCGACACCTTTCAACAGCTTATAGCTGTCGACGACAGAGAGCCCACGGTTACATTTTCCTATCATCAGCAACAATAATGAATTAGAACTCGCTAGCCTCCTGTATAATTAAAAAAAACATCCAACTCAAATTCATCTCCTCACCTCCCAGAACATTGTAGTCCAGCATCTGCTCCACACACACAAAAAAAGGCAAGCACGTTAGAAAAGCAGTTCTGAATTAATAAGATGATCATTGTGCATCCAGTATTTTACTACGTATGAGTTAACGTAGACAAATAAAAACAACATGTAGCTCGGCCAACGATCCTAGATCCATCCATCTTAACACCCGTACATTAACAACATGCGGGTGGATTTCCATTTACAGAAGGTTAATTAGCTTTGCTCAGTTTGAACTTTGTGATCCACTTGGAAGAGTTTCACTTCACCGCAACGATCACATCTATATATTTTTTATCCTTTTTCAAAATTCAGATTACTAACCTCTCAGGCTTGGAAGGTAAAACTGGAAAGCATTTAATTAAACTTGACCGTGCAGGTTTTCGTTTCTGTACTTGCTGGTTCATCATTCCAACACGCGCAACAGCCTGTATTAAGACCCCCCATGATGTGATTATTAGCCCAAATTAATTGCGCTTCCGCCAATCAAGCGCCCCGATCTCGCACGCGCCCGCTGATCCAGCACCAAATCTAGCACTAATTAACCCCCAGCAGCAGCAGCAGCAGCAGAAAAAAAAGCTGGAACGAAGCGTGCGCGAACAAGGGAAGCGAAAGCAGAGGAGGTGGGATTGGAAGGAGGAGGAGGAAGGGGAGGGAGCATTACGCGGTCGACCCACTGGTGCGACTCGTGGGTGAAGTCGAAGGCGGGGTCCTTGAGCAGCTCCGCCTTGAGCGTGTCGTAGATCCGCGCGAACGCCGCCTTGGCGTCCCCGCTGCCGTTCGCCGCCGCCATTGCCCCCGACTCAGACGTACGGGGGAGGGACTAAGCAGAGATCGAAATCGGCAGAGAGGGACTAACCAGCAGGCGGAGGAGGAATTTTGGGGGATGGCGGCTACGTGGGACGGGGCCTTATTTTAGGGGAGGAGGGAGCAGCGGGGGACGGCGACGGAGATCGCGATGGCATCCAGCTCGTGGTCGTGGGGACCCCCGCGCACTTGCAGTACAGTATTTTATACTACGACTGGAGGACTCCTTGTCCGGGAAGAGGCCAAAAGGAAAATAGGGATCGGGAGGAGGAAGACGATGTGGATCCAGATCTGCTGCTGCTGTTCGTGTTGGACTTACGTGTGGGGCTTCCGGTTCAAATCCGTGCTTATTTATAGTTCTCCAGCTGTAGGAGGAGGAGCTAGGCTTGGGTCGCTAGCGTCCGTCCGTCCGTCCGTTCGACCGACCGTTGCCTTGGATGGGCATGGGCATGGGCGGCTGCCTGCTAACGACTAGCGAGTAACTTAATTGTCATTTATGAATAGATTGATTTGCCACGTCACTTGCACTGTGAATGTAACCTCCGCTATTCAAAATCTCATGCCCCCCCCCCCCCCCACAACCAATCGGTTTGATGCTTCGGGGATTATGTCATGGACCCACTGTTAGTGGGCTTGTCATCACAGGATAGACGTGAGGTAAGAAGATACGGCGGACGTCCAGGTGAGTGGACCATCTACTATGAGGGCCTTCGAGCGACCATGGACAATGGTGCTGGTGAGGAGGGGAGCAATAACACAACATAGGTGGGCTAGGTGGTGTTGGTAAGGGAGATGGGAGCACGGATGGAGCTGCTCCAGCGTCTGACACGAATGTAGCGAGTTATCGGGATGCGGAGCCGCGACAGGTTATATAGGTGTGGGTCAGCGTCAAGGTTGTCATGATAATGGTGGTGCGGCGACGAGCCCTAGCCAGGAGGCGCATCTGACGAGGAGAAGCATGGGTGTTACTGCACCGGTCTTGATGGGGAGTAGAGAAGCACATAGGTTGTACTTGAGGAATTGGAGTAGTTTGACAACGAGGTGAGGGCACTATTTCTGCGCATTACACTTGAACTTTCCAAGATAAATTTAATGGAAATGCGTTCGTGGGATGATACTTACATTAAGCCACTGAATCAACCAGAAGGGGAGTCGAAGCTTTGCTCGTAGCCAAACAATTCTCCTATTCATGAGACTATTCCGGTTGTAGGAAGTGTGGATCAATCAGAGCGAAGGCGTCTAATCAATCAGAGGGAGGTCCTGCTTAGAAAAGGGTTTGACCCGGGTTGGGTCCACCGCGCGATGGGTTTGGTCTCGGGGAGGGGGGGGGGGGGGCAAACTGCCATCACCATTAATGGAGAAGTTGGCATTTTTCCGCAACAGATGCGGAGTGCGCCAGGGTGACCCCCTGTCACCTATCCTGTTCGATTATGTTGTGGAGGCGCTTGCAACCATCCTAGACACAGCTAAACAGGCCGACCACATTGGTGGGTTCATCCCACATATTATACCCGGGGGGATATCACATTTGCAATACGCAGATGACACGATCATCATGATTCGGCCGGATGATCTCGCCATTGCAAACCTCAAATTCATCCTGTTTGTGATTTGAGAGCATGTCGGGCTTGAAGATTAATTTCCACAAAAGTGAGGTCATGGTCCTAGGGACGGAAGAGATGGAACAACAAAGGATCGCCAACATGCTCAACTGCAAGCGCGGCTCCTTCCCCTTCACGCACCTGGGTTTACCAATATGCGACAAGTCACTTACAGCAGGGAACCGGGGTCCCCTGACGCAAAAAGGTGGCTAAGCGTGCTGACCCATGGCTGGGTAAGTTTATGTCTTCCGCGGAACGGCTCACGCTCACGAACGCATGCCTATCTAGCATCCCGCTACATGCGATGGGGACTTTTCTGTTAGGGGACGGGGTCCACAAAACCCTCGATAAGTACCGGTCTAGGTTCTATTGGGAGGCCAACAGTACAAAGAAGAAATATCACTGGGGCCGATGGGAGGCGGTATGCAAACCAAAGACCCTGGGGGGTCTAGGCATTGTGGATACCATACTCATGAACAAGTGCCTGATGGCCAAGTGGATATGGCGGCTCTACTCCGGGGGTGAAGGCTTGTGGGCCGATATCCTTAGAAACAAGTACTTTGGAACTAAAGATCTGCTCGTGGATTCCCACCCCCACGGATCGCAATTATGGCTCGCCCTTCAGAAGTTAAAACGGTGTTCAACTTGGGGGCTAAGCACCAGGTCCGAAATGGCCGATCCACTAGACTATGGCTCGACACGGGGGTTGGAGAGGGGCCGCTCCGGGACAGATACCCAGCGCTCTTCGCTATTGCCTTGGAGCCGGACACGTCTATTGCCCATGCATGGAGTCCGGAGGAGTGGCGGATCCCGTTTAGACGGGAATTGGGGGCCCTCGAGAGGGTGGAATGGAGAAACCTGTTCCGAGAAATCTCTGAAATACACCTTAGCCCCGAGCCGGACTCGATTCGATGGATCCTTGGGGAGGTTCTCGGTTAAGTCCCTCTACCGGGCGCTCTGCCAGGTGATGTCTACTACACGCTTCTATTCTTGTAGACTTGTTGTGCCTCCAAGCGTAGAGGTTTGTAGGACAGCGGCAAATTTCCCTTAAGTGAGTAACCCAAGGTTTATCGAATCCACGGGAGGTAGAGGTCAAAGATATCCCTCTCAAGCAACCCTGGAATTAAGATACAAGAAGTCTCTTGTGTCCCCAACACACCTAATACAATTGTCAGTTGTATATGTGTACTATTTCGGCGAAGAGATGGTAAAATGCAAGTGATATGGATGGTAAAAGGTGATTTTGTAATTCTGTAATAAAAATGATAGCAAGCAAACAAGTGACAAAAATGACTAAAAACGGTATATCAATGCTTGGAAACAAGGCCTAGGCTTCATACTTTCACTAGTGACTACTCTCAACATCATTAACATAATTAAACACATGATAGTTCCCACAAAAATATATGCATGGTAGACGTTACTCGGAGATAATTCTTTTGTGGATCAAATAGGATGAGAATTGCGTAGGGCTACGAAAAGCACACCTTAAAGTTCGTATTCCACATCTATGGACACTTCATGCTGTCACTATCCGCATCTAAAGATAGTACTAACAAACACCACAACATATTTCTTGAATAGTCTCTTTCTTCAATAACACAAACATCAAGAAACCTCATGATCTATTCAATCCAACAATAATAAAGAACAAACTCATGATGAAGATCCTTCCAATCTATTATCCATAGAGTCACACACGGCACCCACACTGTCACCGAGATACCGCGATCACAACGGTGACTCCGGAAATTGTACTAAATAACACCACTTGAGCAACATCATATACATTACACATAGGGAAACATCATATATTCAACTACACTAACAAAGCTCATGATCACAACGAAGATCACATCATGGGAGAGAGAGAGATAACCACATAGCTACTTCTATAAGCCTCAGCCCCGGTGAGGGACTACTCCCTCCTCATCGCGGGATGTGATTTTATAGGCGTCGGAGGCGGCCGATGGGTGCCCCACAGGGCAGGGGCGGGTCCCACCCGCGGGTGGGCCCTAGGTCGCGGCAGGGGGGCCGCCCCTGGCCTGTGTGGGTCCCCTGGAGTCGCCCTTCTGGCTCCCTTCCTCATTTCTTAAATAAAAAATCTCCGTAAATTTTCGTCCAATTCTGAGAATATTTTCAGAACTAACTTTCTGCAACAATTTCAGCACAAAAACAGGGATCTGGCACTGGGCATCTTGTCAATAGGTTAGTCCGACAAAATGCATAAAAATGATGTAATTGATAGTAAAAAACATGTGACAATATCATAAAACTAGCATGTATCACTCAAAAATTATAGATACGTTTGAGACGTATCACCAGGGGACACCTAGGAAGCACTATGCGGAAATCTGGGGAATGGCGATTCCCCTTAAGATCTGTGTGTTCCTCTGGCAGCTGATTAGGAAACGGCTGCCATCCAACGACAACATTGTGAGACGGCGCGGGCCGTCCTCAGGCCGATGCGCCTTATGTGGCGAGTACGAGGATACATACCACATTTTCTTCACTTGCCCTCTAGCCAGGTTCATGTGGAGTGCAGCTAGGGAGCTGCTACAATGTTCGTGGAACTCCTCCTATTTTGCGGACCTATATAGATTGATAGACACACTCTCGGGGCAAACAAGGAGGGTCATAGGGATATGAAGTGCTGCCTTGTGTTGGTCACTTTGGACCACTCGAAACAAATTCACGATTGAGGGCACCTTCCCGACGCACCCAGCTGACGGACTATACAAACTCTCTATGTACTTGCAGGTGTGGAAGCCAGTGGCTAGAAGACGGGACCGGGAGACCATCCAAGTGACGATCGACATGATTCGCTCACTTTACTCGATGTTGCGGGAGGAGTCAGAGTGATCCCCCAACCCCCATGCCGCGTTATCCTTTCCTTGTATGCGTCTGTGTAGTGTAGGCCCTTGGGGCGGTCTGTGCTAATGTGTTGTAGCAGTTGGTGGACTGCTTGTGTTTGGTATGTGGCTTGTATGCCAGTGGGACTCTAGTTTCGCAGATGATGGATGATGTAATAACTCTTGTTAACTTGCCATGTGTGGCTTCATTAATTTAAAGCCGGGCTCACCTTGAGCCTTCCGTCTAAAAAAAAGAATGTGAAGATTCAGTCGGAATCCATGGTGAGACGACCACTACATGTTTCATTTGGCAAGGTCTGGCCCATGTTCAGGCCTTCTCTGTCAGACTGTCCGGCCCAGATTAGTCGAACAAAAGTGTAATTGTTGGAGTCAAGCTGATCGGCATGCTAATCGTGGGTGTTGCATCGAGTGGGCTCAAGTGATCTCATAATATTGTAATCATCTGTCAATTACACTTTGTGAACGAAATCATGATAAATGTGGTTGGTGTTTCTATCCAACAAGAGGATGCCATCAAATGGTGATCGTCATCAAGATTTAGAAGTGCAAATTCAAGATGAACATCTCTAACATGATCATGTACTTGAACAGTGCCGTCCATTTGTTGATTATGAAAACGTGAAGACGTGGCCAAGTGAGGGTTTCTGATGGTAGATTATGGAGAACAATTTGCAAGTTTTCACCTAGAGAGCCCATTCAGAAAGGTGTTTCAAACTGAGCGGTCATGATCGTCATCATCTAGTTTAAGTGAAATATGCAAGACAAATATATGACCATGATAGGTTTCTCTTTTTACCGGTTGTAAAGTGGAGTAGTTGTTGAAAGAGACGGATCATAGGTTCAACAACTGTACTATCATGGGGTTGTCGGGTAAATAGATTGACCGTATAGTTCATAAAGAGATCAAACATTTGCATTTTCGCAGTCAACTTTCTTGATTGACTTTTTCTGCATGTGAATTTAAAGTTTATTGTTATTTCTTAACCTTGATGATCACACTCTTGATGTCATCTTCTAATTTCCTTGCACGCGTGCGTGCACGTGGATCTAGCCATCTACTCCGTAGATCTGACGCTGCCCTTTGTGTTGGACTCATGCACGTGGATTTCCCGGCTGATTTTGGTTCCATCACGTTGATCGCTGGCTGGAGGAGCTGACCTTTGCTTCGTCCGTCTGATCGTGCCTTGGACAGTTGGACCGGATGGGCATGGCTGCGGAATGCTGAAACTCTTCCGGCAATAGCCGCCGGTCGTGTTTCGTGCTCAGGAGTCAGTCAGGAGTACAAAACTCTTGCTCTTGTTTTTTTGCTACGTATTTTCCGTGGGCGTGGTGGAAAAAATAGAGACGGATGCTCGATCAGTCCACAACACGTGATGCGTGCGTAACGGGTAGAAGTCTTGGTAAAAATGCTCGTGGGAGACTGGGAGTACACGTGCTCGTTAGCCGGACCAACGACAACGCGAACCTTACGTAGCCGCCGGCGACCCGAGCGCGACCTACCCTGGTCGTTCACTGCCAAAACCAGATGACGCTCGCTCGGGTTGGCCAATGGTTCCTCATTCAATACTGGTAGCAACGGTAGGTGGACGATGTATCTGTAATCTGTGGAGTTGTATTGTACTGTACGTACGTCTGTCCTGACTCCTGACGCCTTTATGTTCATCTTCTTCGGTGCGTCCTGTGATTGAATACGGCAGTGTATCATAGGTAAAAATAATAATAATCACGCGCTACCATTTTTAGAGTGACCTTCTCAGAATGTTATAGAAGATATATCCGGATATATCGTGTTATAATTGAAATAGCATTTCACAAAAAAATGCAATACATAGCCTAAATATTTATAATTTCAGCACCAAATATTTGTCCAAAAGCCATACATTTTAACTAGTTAACCAGATACAAAAGTTAATGGTCAAATCCATGATATGGTCACAAATATGAGGCATAAATCCATAAATAAAATATCAAACTCTAAAAGACGAACTGTTTTAATATTTTAATTAGAATCACGGGGGTCATCTTTATATTCACTAGAAGATCAACCAGTTTGCACCCCATCATCATCGCGGAAACATTCTCTTCGTAGGATGAGAAACTCTCTTTTCTTGTGATGTTGAGGAAGCGCTCCCGCCACCGATACAAATCGAGGCGGAGGAAGAGGCTGATCCGCCAATATAGGAAGCGGTCCCGTCGTCGCTGCAATCCTGCAACTCGACGAGACGCCGCCGCCGTGCCTTCCGTGAACAGCCGAGGAGGATTGGGTTAGATACTGAAGAGTGACCTAGTGAGGAGGAGTGTGTGTTCGTTTATTTCCAAAAAAAATTAGCGTGCTATAACGCTAACGTGTTCAGCGTGTATAAAACATGATTAGCGTCATAACTCGTAACGATGATTTTTGACTAAATATAGCGCAACCTCTTCAAATACGCTATAGCGCGCTATTATATAGGAGCTATATTTATATAGGATATAGCGTGCTATTATTTTTGTTGATCGTAGGTCTAAAAGTGCCAACATCTTTCCCGAGTTTTTCATTGTCCTTTCTCGGGAACCGACCAGTAGGTTTATTTGGCTAGCTTCAGTACCAATCTTAGACAAAAAAGGCCGACATCTCTTTATCCAAAGTTGGGCCAAGAGTGGTCCGTCAATCAGTCCATGAAGCATGTGCTCCACGGGCTGTCCCATGCCAAATTTCCATAGGGAGCCTATATGTCCAACAGAATAAAATTATAGCTTGACAACGGCGGGAAGCTGCTCCCTATGGTCCCAGCGATTCCTACCCCTCACGGCTAGAAGCAAAATTTATGCCAGCCCAATTTTCAACACAGGGTGGTTTCACGTATATGTTTTTTTTTACCGGGTATCCATGCCATTCCCTACATGGAATGATCATTTACTAAAAGCTCCTCTATAACACACGAGTCATTTCTAAAAAGGATAATATGCAGGTTTTGCTTTAGGCTGTGATAGCGTTTTGCATTGGAGTTGTTTATTTTGTAGCAACTCCTATCACACTCACTCCTCATTAAGTAATTTTCACATCCATTTGCTAAGTACATACTTATTTTTGATATAAAAGACCTCGATACCAAACCTCCCTTGTTCTAGGCCTACAAATAATATTTCATTTGGGGCGTATTCGGTAAATCTTCAGATTCCAAATCCTCGGAGAAGCCACGACGAACGTTTTGGCTCCGCTAGCGACACTGGATTTAGGATCGAGACGCTGGAGTTGGGATTTAGGGAAGCCAGTCGGTTACCGAACATGCCCGTGGTAAGCCGATATTTCAGTATTTGTTTTCATCCCACTGCCAGAAAAATATGGACCTATAAAACTCTAATCTTTTCTGTAGCTGTTTAAATATTTCAAAACAAAAAGAGAGCATAACATCATCAAAGTGGTGAGTACGGGGTTTATAAGAACAAGTCTATATCCGTATGAGAGAAACTTGCTTTGCCAGTAGCCCAACGTTCTCTCAAAGTGCTAATGTAATTGGCTTCCATCCTTTATCTGTGGCGGTACTTGGCCGACTTTGACTCGTCAAACATCAGCTTGGCCGGTTCCACACATGCTTTTGTTCCAAGAGGCACGCTACTTCTGCCTCTTGTAAATCTTGTGCAAAAAGGACTTCAGAACCTTCTGAACAGCAAGGCTTGGCTGAGCTTCAATATCAGCGATCAGCTTCTTGTAACTCTCGCTCTCGTACTCATGGAATACTGCCTGCGGTCAGCAATATTCAAAGTAGTCTTTAGACATGCCATGTTTTGCAGACTACGAGAATTCAGTAGTTCTTATCATAAGAGATGCAAGTAGATCATTTTGACAGAAGGAGCAAGAAATTCTCGAGAATAAGTGTGCATGAAGAAGTTAAGGATACAAGTCATGTTTTGGTAAAAAAATTGACATGATGGTATAAGCGAACGGAAGGGTTTGATGCATTATATTAATCTGTATCCTGAAAAATATAATCATACTATAGCCATTATGGTCCACATATAATTTTTTTTGACACGATGGTATAAGCGAACGGAAGGGTTTGATGCGTTATATTAATCTGTATCCTGAAAATTATATTCATTGTAGTCCTACTATAGCCATTATGGTCCACATATAAAATGTACTCGCTCCGTATCATAATATAAGATGTTTTAACTATTTGCATGTGGACTAAAACATCTTATATTATGGTACGGAGGGAGTACTACATTAAGAGTGAAGACAAACCTCTAGGTCAAGTTCTTTGTATATATTCTTCACTTTTTCCACACAGGCTGGATCTTTCTTTCCATAATTTTCCTGTAGGAGCATAACCTATTTAGATAACAACCTCCATATCATTGGAAATGACAAAGCAGCATGAGGGGACTTACAAACAGAATGCTCCTTTGGCCCTCATCAGCACGCTCAAGAGCTTGGACAACTAACCAGGAGCACTTGTAATCTTCAATGTCAGTCCCAATCTATGATAAGATTTAACATCGATCAAATCGCAAGAGCTAAAGAAACATTTGACAATATAGCAATTGAAATTGTCGCAAGCACCTTATACAGGTAAATGTAGCAACACACTAACCTTGCCAATAAATTCAGGTTTACCATAACAATCTAGATAATCATCCTGTGAGAAAAAACATATTAATGCCAAATAGACAATGTCTGTCGTAGCTAAAAGACTCGTATTGCCCTGTGTAGAAAAAAAAAGAGTTACCTGGACTTGAAAGTATATTCCCATCTCAACAAGGATGTTCTCTACAGCACCGTAGTTGTCCAAATTCTCACCAGAGAGCAGCAGTGCACACGCAACCTTTCACAAAGCGGCAAATCAGCACCACTTGAATCCAGTAGCAATTGCCAAAACAGGAATTATATACAGATAAGTTTAAGAAAAGATAGAATGTAGCTTTTACCGGCAGATAAAATGAATAATAGGCTGCCTTGAACTGAACAATCCGGCGGTGACTGCAAAAATATTGGATTTTTTTAATCAACAATAAGCAAAGGGTACATCACAAAACAATTGCTACAAAGAAATATTAGATACAAAAAAGAAGACTAATGCTCCTTAAATTAAACACGATAAGCATGCTCAGGATATCTCAGAATTATCACAATATTAACTTACACTCCTATGTTATATTTAGCTAGATCTTTTTCTCCCTCGTGAGTTGTGATAAGGTCCAGCATTTGACCTGAAGCTGTCTGGAACTCAACCTACAAACACATGACAAGGTAATCAATACCTGTAATGATCCACAAGTCCAGGCTGAACATTTTGTTAAACATAACATATACAATTACCTCGTTGAACAAATCAAGGAGATCAGCGTAATAAGGTTTCTTCTTAAAATGAAGTCGAAGCATTCTCGAAACATGGTTACGAAGGATAATCCCATCATTGACAGCAATGAGGCCAACCTATCTTGTTACAAAAGGGCAGCACCAGAGATAAGTTGTACTGGTAACAAGTGGAAATAAAGTACAGTACCAACGACTGATCTCACAGTTCCTTCACAAAATGGGTTTTCCGAACACTATAGCTGGAAACGACAATCTAGTTTTCACTAACCTGGGGCACTCTAAACCAACAAGGCTGGCCACGTCGAGTGTGAGAGCCATCCGTGAGATCGTCAAGCACAAGAAAGAAGGCTTGAAGCTGCACAGATAGCAGGAAGCTTAAGGGAGCAATTTTGTTTGCTTCAAGTTAATCAGAGCAACACTGAGAAGAAAAAAGAATTACCCATTCAATGCACCAACCAAGAGTGCTGGCAAGAAACATCTCGTCCTCACTCAGATCATCGACACCTTTCAGCAGCTTATAGCTGTCGATGACAGAGAGCCCACGGTTACATTTTCCTATCATTAGCAACAGTAATGAATTAGATCTCACTAGCCTCTTGTATAGTTACAAAAAAAAACACATCTAATTCAAATCTCACCTCCCAGAACATTGTAGTCTAGCATCTGCTCCACACAAAAAAAGCAAGCACGTTAGAAAAGAAGATATGAATTAATAAGATGATTATTGTGCATTCAGTATTTTACTAAGAGTTAACGTACAAAAACAACATGTAGCTCTGGCAACGATCTTAGATCATATTTAACATCATGAGGGTGGATTTTCATTTACAGAAGGTTAATCAGCTTTGCCCAGTTTGAACTACGATCCACTTTGAAGAATTTCACTTCACCACAACGATCACATATTTTATCCCTTTTTCAAATTTCGATCACTAACCTCTCACCATCAATTTTAACTCACTCAGCTTGGAAGGTAAAACAGGAAAACATTTAATTAAACTTGACTGTCCAGGTTTTCGTTTCTGCACTTGCTGGTTCATTCCAACACATGCAATAGCCTGTATTAAGACCTCCTATAATATGATTATTATCCCAGACCATGTATAGTAGTACTAATCCCAATATTGATCGCGCATCCGCCAATCAAGGACTCTAATAAACCCATAAAATCAAATCTAACACTAACAAATCCCCAGCAGCAAAAGAATAAAAGCTGGAACGAAGCGTGCGCGCTGCGAGTCCAGCAGGATCAAACAAGGAAAAAAGCAGATGTGGAAGGAGGGAAGGAGCATTACTCGGTCGACCCACTGGTGCGACTCGTGGGTGAAGTCGAAGGCGGGGTCCTTGAGCAGCTCCGCTTTCAGCACGTCGTAGATCCGAGCGAACGCCGCCATGGTTTCCCCGCCGCCCGCCGCGCCGTTCGCCGCCGCCATCGTCCCGGCCTCAGACGCGGCAAGTAATAGAGGACGCGAGCGAAATCGCGAGAGGGCGACCGCGCTGAGGAGGAATCTTGGGCAGGCGGTTAGGACGCGGGCCTATTTCAGGCCTTTTATTTGTGTGCACATAACACACCCTGTTTGGGCCTTTGTGTTGCATAAAACCAGAACTTCAGTTTTTTGTTTTTGTTTTGCATAGAACACTAATATTTGGGGGTAAACCTTGCAAAAAACACAAATTTAGTACGTAATAGATAATTAATCACTTGGGTCCACTTGCAGGATGTCACCATGGCATACAAAATGGTCTAAACAAATCGACCAGTTTGAACAAAGAGAGAGAGAGAGAGAGAGAGAGAGAGAGAGAGCTATAGGATGTGACCTGGTGGCGGCGGGGGAGGGACGGCCTGCCACCGCCGAGGTCTACGGACAAATCGCCAATGGCGATGGCGCACCGGCGGTGTGGTCTCTAAGGCCAATGCAGGATCCCAATTTCTCAGTTCATTTGCACGCATGTGTGTAGTCAGACGAGACACAAGCTAGACGACAAGCATGTCGTATTCACAAGCTAGAAAACAAGCATTTGAAATTAACTATTTGTGTAATGCAATCTCTGGTCACGGTGCAAACCCCTGAAGGACCATGTCTTCGCAAAATAGACAATATTTTTTTTTTTGGAAATTAACTATTTATGTAATGCTTGGGGACGGGGTCCACTTAGCCGAGAGAGAAAAGAGAGATGATGTCAAAGTGGATCCCTAAGTTTTACAAAAAAAACCAAGAATTTTGAACCAGTCTAATGTGAGTGCCCCTTGACCTTTCATTTTGAGTGCTTTCAAATGTGAATATGAATGTCGTAGGACGAGGCCATTGAAGAGGAAGAGGAGGTGTTAGATTTTGAGACCGACAAGAGGGCGAACGTGGGGAAGGTGACTGGTTCAAGAGGCAAGTTGTGGATCGCCATGGAGGATGACTTGTTGTGTGACGCTTGGATGACAATAGGCCAAGACCCTGTTTGTCGGCGCACAACATGCTCGTGACTCGTATTGGATTAGGATTTACAAGCACTTCAAAAAAAAAAATTCATATCCGCCACACGACAAATTATACATTGATCATAATGTGAAGGCAATAGAAAACCGGTGGGGCACCATACAATGTCTTTGCAATAAGTTTTATGCGCGCTACGCTGGCCATGATCCGTCTATGCATATCTTGTCGTCTGGCCAAGTTGGCGCTGCCAGTTTTATTAGTGATCGACCCCCACTAAAGTCTAAAACGACTCTTAGTCCGACAGCTAGATACAGTATGTAGTACTTCGTACTCCGTACATGCTTAATTAATCGCGCACATGCACGCAAGCATCAGGCCCCTCTCGTTCTGAGCTGAGCTGGTCGGAGCTAGGAAGAAAACGCTGGGTTGTCTTGGCGTATCTCTTGCGCGCGATCCTCGGCCCCGACAGAACCGACGTGATTCGATCAGTCCTACCTACGGCTGCTCCGTTGTTCGCTCGCTTGCTGCAAAGCGACAATCTTTTCCTTCAGAACTAGTACTTTTTTTTTTGATAAAAGGCAATTTAATGCTCAACTTTGAATTAACAAAACTCAGAGTTTTACAACGGTAATTACAGACGAAACAAACTGTTGAGGAGGAACTCAAACAAAGCAGACCAAGGACAAGCTAAAAGAAAAAAGGAGGCTACACTACGCCGATCACCATATCCTTGCGTAAAACGGCCAACCAAGAGGCAGGATCGGACCACCAGCGAAGACACGACCACAATAAGCACCAAGCTTGACATCGGAGAGGAAAGCAGGAGACGTGTCGGGGATATGGGACACGGGTACCCGCAAGGAGGATCAACGAGGCCCATCAGGAGGAAGCCCAGCAGGCCGACTCTAGTTAGAATAGAAAAATGACTCACCTTTCCAAACTTGTAATAGATAGCCGAGTCCCAAGAGGACTCTACATGTAAGCCGGCCTCCTCCACCTTTATAATGAGGGGCAAGGCGCCCCAAAGAGGACACGACCCAATAGGTCTAGACAGATCTAGACGCTCAACACAACGAGCTATACAATAGAGGAGCCGCCTCATCGGCGACTTTCACCATGAGAGGAATAAGACCTAGCCACAAACAGCACGTAGGGATATTACCGGATGATGTTTCCCGGGTCCCGAAGCTGTATAAATCCTTTCTCCCGTGTCGTTCGTCTACTAACCCACATCGACGATGCCCGCGCGTACATAGTCCCGTATCTTCACCGTCGGTTCATACCACGACATTTGGCGCCCACCGTGGGGCGAAGTGCGCGTGGATTCACAACTCGATGGGTCCAATCTTCATCAACGACGACGGCGAGTTCATCACCACATCGGTCAAGCAACTCAGACGCATCAAGTTCTTCATCCACACGGCGGCCGCGGGGGCTCGACATCAACATCACCCTCGTGTGCAGCTGATCAAATCCACCGGATCAAAGTCTTCAGCGTTCCGGCCGACTCCTACATCCGCGTCCGCGTCCAAGTTCCGGCTCGTGCAAGCAGCTGTCTGTACCTGCAAACTCCAGCGGCGGGCGGACGGTTCGCTCATGGGCACGAAGATTCGTTCGGAATAGAGAAAAGGAAAGAAAAGTTCGAATTTAATACAGATCAGCCTACCTCACGGCGTACAGCTACATCATACTACTATTCGGAAGTCGGAAGCCAAATCCAAGACGGGAAGAAAAGAAAAAGAGACGTGTTCCAACTCCAATGTCACTCGTACGCGGATCAAGGCAAGGAAGGAAAGAAAGAGCACTCAGCACACAGATCAAGGAAGCAAAGATCAAAAAGGAAAGAGAAGGTTCATTGCCAGCTTCACGTGACAGAAGAAAAAATCAAACCAAGTACTACTATTGCCCAGACGACCAAATCAAAGAAAAAAAAAGGTGTGCTACTAGTAATTCAGCTGGCCAATCAAAGGAGAATGCGACTGCGAATCAACGAGCCGAGTCATGAGGACTCGGACGGTCTTGCCTTCAGCGAATCAACCTCAGCGGATCGTCGACTCACCAGCGTCCGTCATCAGCTACAGAAAATAAACAGCTAAGTCGCCTTTTTATTTTAAAATTTTATATTTTATTTATTCAGTTAAATTATATAAAGTTAGCCCCTTTAAATTAATTCCGGGTTAATTCCGAGAGCTATATATCTGGTTTATGAAGAAATTGCAGACATAATCCAGAAGATTACAAAATAAGTATTAAATAATGCAAGGGGGCTAGTGTAAGTTGAGTACTGTTATTATTTCAGAAAATTTTAGGTGGCATATCAAATCAATTCTTGGTGGCTTAATATAGCCAAGTCTCAAAGTTGGGGTTTTTAAACCCGCCATGGATTCCTAAAAAGTCGAGCTCTCAAATAGCTCGCACCAAATTTATTTAAAGTCGGGCTATCCTTTGCTCGCAAACGGATTTCTCAAAAGTCGAGCTATTGCTTGCACCGGATTTCTCAAAGTCGAGCTATCTATTGCTCGCAACAGATTTTTCAAAGTCGAGCTATCTATTGCTCGCAACGGATTTATTAAAGTCGAGATATCTAATGCTCGCAATATTGTAAGAAACAGCCCAGAGAGCTGAAAGTCCCACCAAGTTAGAAGCAGCCCAGAAAGCTGAAAGTCCTACCAAGTTAGAACGAGCCCAGAGAGCTCTGCAATACCAATGAGCCCAGAGAGCTCCGCAACACCAACGAGCTCAGAGAGCTCTGCAATACCAATGAGCCCAGAGAGCTCCGCAACACCAACGAGCCCAGAGAGCTCCGCAACACCAACGAGCCCAGAGAGCTCCGCAATACCAACGAGCCCAGAGAGCTCCGCAACACCTACGAGCCCAGAGAGCTCCGCAATATCAACGAGCCCAGAGAGCTCTGATTGTTATGATCAAAGGGATAAAGCCGGCTTCTCTACAGTAAGAGTTTTGCCGAGACACCCAGTAAGTGCGTCTTTATTAACTTTGATCATTAGGTCCTTGGGGGCTTGTCTTTCAGGAAAAAGCCAAGCTTTAGACTTATTGACCTGGCCCAGATGCCAACTTATCCTTAGTTTTATCTGGTAAGTCAGATGCAACCTGTACAACAAACCGGCTGCTAATTAGCAAAGACCGGGCAGGGCCTACTTATTCATCAGTATAAAACTAAGAAGGGTTATAAGAACCAAATCAGCTCAAGCATCAATCAAGTTCAAAAAGTTTTAAGCTCCGAGTTGCTGCAGGCAAACAACCCAACACTTGGGGGCTACATGTTATCAGGTTTTCAGTTTAAGTCAAAGGGAATACAAAGTTGGAAGCTCCAAGTTGTCGCAGGCAAACAACCCGGCGCTTGGGGGCTACTCACGGATCAGGTTTTTCTACAAGTTAAGCAGTAATCAAATTCCAAAAGTTTTTATCTCCAAGTTGTTGCAGGTTAACAACCCGGCACTCGGAGGCTACATCATCTGAAAGTCATGAGTTATACATCAAGGAGTCCCGAGTCGTCGCAGGCAAACGACCCGGCACTCGGGGGCTACATCATCTGAAGTTATGAGTCATCTATACAAGCTCCAAGCTGTCACAAGTTAACAACTCGGCGCTTGGGGGCTATACATATACCAGTGTAAACAAGCTCGAGAGAAGAGAAGCAGCTCGTCGAAAGGACTCGGAGAAAAATTCCGAGTCGGCATTAACAAGCCGGCAGGAGAAGTCGGCAGGAGAAGTCGGCATCAACAAGTCGGCAGGAGAAGTCGGCATTAACAAGTCGACAGGAGAAGTCGGCGATGACAAGTCGGCAGGAGGAGCCGGCATTAACAAGTCGGCAAGCGAAGCCGGCATCGACGACTCGGCAACGCCTACATCGACAACTCGGCAAAGTCTACATCGACAACTCGGCAAAGGCTGAAGCCGGGTTCCGCGACATCGTTGACATCTACGACTCGGCAAGCGCTACATCTACAAGCCGGCAAAGAACCCGGCACGAACTCTGTGTCCCATTTCTTCAACAAATCAAGACCTTCCGCATGACTCTGCGAGTCATCCAAAAGCTCGGGGGCTACTGTCGGGGATATGGGACACGGGTACCCGCAAGGAGGATCAACGAGGCCCATCAGGAGGAAGCCCAGCAGGCCGACTCTAGTTAGAATAGGAAAAGGACTCACCTTTCCAAACTTGTAATAGATAGCCGAGTCCTAAGAGGACTCTACATGTAAGCCGGCCTCCTCCACCTTTATAAGGAGGGGCAAGGCGCCCCAAAGAGGACACGACCCAATAGGTCTAGACAGATCTAGACGCTCAACACAACGAGCTATACAATAGAGGAGCCGCCTCATCGGCGACTTCCACCATGAGAGGAATAAGACCTAGCCACAAACAGCACGTAGGGATATTACCGGATGATGTTTCCCGGGTCCCGAAGCTGTATAAATCTTGCCTCCCGTGTCGTTCTTCTACTAACCCACATCGACGATGCCCGCGCGTACATAGTCCCGTATCTTCACCGTCGGTTCATACCACGACAAGACGAAAGATCGAAATATCGACAACGGCGAGTACCAAACCCTTGCGTAGAACGACCAGCACCAGAGGGGCGGGATCGGACAACACCGACAGCGGTGAGCACCAAACCCTCGCGTAAGACGGCCAGCCACCAAAGGGGCGGGATCGGACCACCGTGTCCGCAGGTTGTGCCTCCACCAAGACACATGAACAAGACAACTTCACTTCAGATCATCGGCTGTGAAAAGGCACCGACTTTACACTCAAACAACCATGGTGAAGCGAGGAGACCACTGCTCCAAGACGGCGCCTCCAAGGAGGTCACGACGCAGAAGCGCCGCCACCGTCGGGTCAGAGACCAGGGTTTTCACCCGGAGAATACACGAGGGAGGTGGGGTGGAACCACAGTGTCGCCCCCAAGGGGGAAGCGGCGCCCACGGACGTCGCCGACACTAGCGTCAATCGACGACTTGAGCTTTCGCTCGGTGCGACACCCACCTACTCAACGTCGAGGGTCACCGGCTCCACAACCCCTGCCACGAAGGGCAGGGAACCACAAGCTGCAACAGAGCCTCCAGAATTGAGTCTGGGAGAGGAACGACACCCACATATTGGATAACTGTATTAGTAATTTATGCAATTACTGCCCAAAGATTCCATGCTTGTGCCAAATATTCACAGGTACTTATTAGACTGGACAAATAATGTACTATTGGATAACTGTATTAGTAAATGCTATTCGCTTTCTCAACCAATAACAAAGTGTATTTTCTTAGGGCAGCACTAGGCGTCCCCCGGGAGATCGGGGCTTCCGATCCCCCGCCTTCCGCACCGTCTGATCAAGACGATCCAGACCATCTGATCCTCCTTTGCTTGTCTCTCCGCACGTACTCTGTCTTGCTGAAAAAAGTCAAAGCACATGAATCACACCCCTCGTTGAGCCAAACCACACCGATGAGGGCATACAGTTCGTAGCGCTGCCACCACCTGCCGCTCTCCGGCGAGAGGTCTCACCGGCTCCCAACCTCGCCGAGCACGCCGCCGTCTACCGCTCGCAAGCACCACTATCCTCCGTTGGCAGCTCTGGCTTGCGCCGCTTGTAGCAGCGTGAGGTTTCGTCCGTAGCTCCGGTGACCACGTCCGGATGCACCACCCCATGTCGCTCACAACGGCGCGACTTCGTCCTTGTAGCACCGCCGCTCGCCGACGGTAGCACCGCCGGCCATCTATGGCAGCACCGCCGTCCACCGACCGTAGCAACGTCGTCCGCCGACGGTAGCACCGCCGTCCGCCTATGACAACACCGCCGCTCGCCGACGGTAGCAACGCCTCCCACGTATGGCAGGCTGGCAGCAGCGCCTCCAACCGACGGTAGCAACGTCGCCCGCCTATGGAAGCACCGCCGCTCGCCGGCGGTAGTACCGCCTCCAGCCTATGACAGCAGGGCCTCCCACCGACGGATAGCAATGCCACCCTCGGCTGGTAGCACCGTCTCCACACCGACGGTAGCAGCGCCGAACATCAATTGGAGCACCGCCCACACCGCCCTTGCATCATCCGACTTCAGGATCGCCACAACGCCGTCACTCGTCACCACATCGCCGCCTGCCGCCGTCCCGCCCCCTGCAGCATCCGACGAGGAGGTGCTACCCCGTATGCTGCAACGCGCATCGCTAGGGGCGATCTCAAATCATCCCGGAGAAAGAAGATAGAAGGTGGCCGCGGGATTTGGGCCGGTAGCGTCGCGAAGGCGCCTGTTTATGGCAGCGTTGACGCGTTTCCTGGATGATTGGCGAGCAGCTACAGGCCCACCCGTCTCCACGGGATCTCTTCCCAGGGGTACCCCTTCATTTCGGGTTAAGAAGATGGGAAAGCGCCTTTCTCTCTATAAAAACAGCGCGTTCCGAGGTGTGAAGTGGGAGAGAGGGGATGTGATGATTGAGGTTATATATGATGGAAAAAGTGTCTGCACTTGGACAGACACTCAAGGAGCTAATGTCTGCTCCTGTGTGGACGTTTTCTAAACTGAGTACTACAGTAGCAAATCAATACACAGTGACACCAATCCTTTTTACATGGAAACACCTCTCAACTTGAGAGAGAAAAACCACGGGCCGAAACCATCCAAATCTGCTTCCACTATTAGCAAGGTGGGATACAACAAGTTCTTCCCTAGAGAGCACTAGAGAATCTCATACAACAAGATTTGGGACGAAAGATGGGGATTGGAACAATCTCACTGGACTTCACAACCTTATGGGCATGGCGTGTGCTTGATCTCAAGATTCTTCCTTCAACTTCTTCTTCTTCCTCTTTCTTTCTTGGTTTTCTTCTGCAATGGAGAATATTCTAGATTTTCGTCACTCCACCTAGTGTTGGCTGGCTGGGAGGGTTAACATCTCCCATCCATCATGTGCAAAGACCAAAATGACCCTGAGTCATAACCCTAATTGGTAATGGGCTTCTACACTTGTTTGGGCCGTCTGAAAGGTTTCAAATGGCCATCTCCTCACAGTCCACATGAGGAGAATACCCAACAACATTAACCTTTATGAACACACACGCATATCCTACCCTTATAAGCACCTGGTCTGCGGATTGAGTCTTAAAATTAATGAAATCACCACAAACACCTGGCTATCAACGGGAACGTCGCTTCCCACTGAAATAGTATTTCGCCCAAACGAGAAACAGGCTGGGGTCACTCTCGTAAACTATCCAGCCACAAGTTGGTTCTTGCTCATACGAGCATCTCCGATCAGTATATTTTTAGTATCGCGCGAGGGTGGATTTAAGGGCACCACTCGACATGCTGTTACCGTGCTGCACAGAGCGCAACACTGTCCATGCTCTACGCACGTCGCCGGGCGCCGACCTTCAAACAGTCCGTCCGCCGCGCGCGGTGTCGGGCAGCCACCATTGCCATCAGGCCATGTCTCCTTGTAGTACCTCTTGCGCGCAGCAGCGAGAATGTGTGAGATCGATCCTCGATCGGCCCCGACCGAACCGACGTGATTATTGGATCACTCCCTCCCGACATCGCCGTTGCTCGCTCGCTTGATGCTAAGCGACAATCTTCTCCTTCAGAAGAAGTGCTAGAGCAGTGGCCAGTGGAGCCGATTGTCCCTCTCCGATCCTTCGCCCCCGTACTACATGTACGTGCTGACCTGGTCGACAGAGACCTTGCCGGGAGAACTTCCACCATCGACGAACCTTAATTTTCCTTTCTGCAATTTTCCACGGCCGGAAACTTGTAGTACGCAGCTGTCGTAGTGGTGCCAGAAGAAATATATACTACAATTGATGATTAATTAGCCAGCACGGATAGATGGCAACGGCACGGAAGGGGTACTAATTATTTGTCAACAGCGCCGTACTGGTGGCTGCTTTCTGCGATTAGTTCCCTCTCTTCTTTTCTCTTCTCTTCTCTTCTCCCCAGCGCGCTTTCGTCAAGCACAAATTTGGAAAAAAAGGGCTAATATAAAGCGTGACAGAGATGCAGCATGCAACGTGTGTAAAGCAAGCAAGCAACACTTTCCTTCAGCTTCAGACTTGAGAGAAGATCGGATGGTTCAGAAAAAGTACACACTCTGGGTTTATTAGTATGCCAAGGTACAAAATGTTTATTTTTTACAAGTGTTTTTACACAATGTTCTCAATCGATCGTATGCTAGCTCTACGACTGCACCGTCTCTGAGAAAACCAACATAGTAGGTAACTACGTGTTACAGTCTCTAATTAACCTTTGATGAATCGGTCCATACTGTCGTGCCGTACGTGTACACTGTATGTATGTGGGAGTCGGTGAAATTCAAGCGGGTAAAAAATGAAGGGAGAGGAAACAAAAAAAAGAACGGAGATCAGAAGTATTCCAAGTTGAAATCGAAGTTGGCGAGGAGGCTCTGTTCCTGGCAGCCGGGCAGCGAGAACTTGTGCTCCAGCGACGCCTCGTCCTCCATCTCCGCGAAGCCCAGCTGGTCCGCCCTGGCGGCCCAGCGCAGCTCCTCGCCGCCGTCGAGCACCTCGTTCCAGTTGCTGCTGTTGCTGGAGCTCTCCCCGTAGCCCAGGTTCTCCGACACGTCCAGCACGCTGCTGTAGTCGGCGGCGCCGAACACGGCGTCCTCATCGTTCGCGCCGTCCTGCTTGCCACCGCCGACGACGAACTGGCCGTACAATGCGGCCGCGCCGAGGTCGGCTCCGTACCCGGCGCCGCCGAAGTCGGCGCACACGGCCGGGAACGGGTCGAACACCGCCGCGGACACCCTCGGAGCCGCCACCACGCCGTCCGCCGCGACAAGCGGCTTCTGGTCTTCCTCCTCCTCCTCCTCCCGGGCGGCGTCCGGCAGCAGCAATGCCGCCGTGGCGCCGTCAACGATGGGCTTGTGCGTGGCGGGGTCGATGCCCTGCATCCGGAGCTTCTTCTTGACGCAGCTGTTCCAGAAGTTCTTGATCTCGTTGTCGGTCCGGCCGGGCAGGTGCGACGCGATCTGGGACCACCGGTTGCCGAGGACCTCGTGGAGGGCCACGATGAGGTCCTCCTCCTGCGCGGAGAAGCTGCCGCGCTTGAGGTCGGGGCGGAGGTAGTTGATCCACCGCAGGCGGCAGCTCTTGCCGCACCGGTGCAGGTCGGCCAGCCTGGGCACGGAGCTCCAGCAGCCCACGCCGTGGCGGATGATGTGGTTGTACAGCTTCTCGTCCTCCTCCGGCGACCACAGCCCCTTGCGGAGCTTCGGCTGCTGGAGGATGCCGCCGGCGCTCGACAGCCGTCCCATTGGGTTTCCTCCGACGACGTTGGCGGCTACCTAGGAACTGCTGGCTGGCCTCGTGGCTACTCCGACGAGGGGACGTCGAGATATAGATGTTTGTAATGGCGATCAACTGACGGACGGTTGGTTCCTGCCGATCGATCGGTGCCCGGTGGGTATATATACGGGGGGAAGCTAGGCGGGAAGCGTGCGTGGGAAGAACCGCAGGCTCACTCGGCGAGAGAGCTTGGTGAATGAGTGAGGTGAGGCCCGATGAAGTAGTAGGTTTGAAGCAAGCAATGGCGCGCCCGGGCTGTGGATTGAAGCTTAAGACACCGCCGGTCGTGGCACACGGCGGGATAAAATAGTCGATCTCCTCGCCAAGGAGAGGCATAGATCACTTTCTCACTCTTATACGGTGTTAGTTGGAGACGTGACTTTGTCCCACAAGAAAAAGAAGCACTTCTTTTCTCCCACAGCTAGCTAGCAGGGCCTCGATCGACGACGATGATACTGTTAATCAAGAGCGACTTAACGAGACACTTGTGGCTAATTAAGCCGCAACCGTGAGCCATCAATGACCCAACTGGTAGTACGGTGCGAGCCATTAAAACTCGCGTCATGGTACTACTGCTAATTAAGCGCTAACTCGATTATTGGGCATGTATTGCCGGCCTGTCCAATTCGCGTCGTGATTTTCTGTGAGGCGATAGACAGCCTGAGATTACTGCTCATCGATCATCCCGGTCATTCTTCAGCAGCAGCTAATCGATCACCAAATCTTTGATCACCACTTGATCACTGGATTTCTCTGCCGACCTTCACGCTCCATCGCCATCAGATCCGTGCATGGGGGGCCAATGAACGTCTCGTCTGTACTATATATGTGCAAATACAGAGATACCTGAACTTAATTACTATCCAGAAACTAATCACATCGAAGAGAAGCAAATTGCGGTAAGAAATTCGAACCGTTGATGTGCGTCTCTCTCTCTCTCTCTCTCTCTCTCTCTCTCTCTCTCTCTCTCTCTCTCTCTCTCTCTCTCTCTCTCTCTCTCTCTCTCTCTCTCTCTCTCTCAACACTGCACTGGCAGCAGCTGCTTGCTTATATGAGTTCGATGATGGATGGATCATTTTCGTGTTTGCTTCGTGTCTCGTCCTCGGTGACGATTTACGCCTGCAGCTAGCTGCTCGCAGTCGCGGTCCGTATCTTCATTAGCAGAGCGACAGAGGAGAAACCAACGGGCAAATCCGCCGTGTGTCGGTGAAATGAGCTAGCAAATTATGGTGACGCGCGCTGAAACCGTCGTTGCCTCGTTAATTACGACCTTGAAGTGTCGTGTTCGTAGAGAAAAAGAGTCGGGGAAGAAAATCGATGACAAAATCGACATGGCTGCCTGCTGGTCGATCGAGAAAAGGCTGTACGGCAGAATCACTTTGGGGGTCAGAAAATCACCGGCGTCGACAACAGTGTTGTTTCTTATAAACGGCTTATTAACTCTTTTCGCACGATAGTCATTTCACCGACGGTGTGGGTGGCCTATATCTCAATTTTGACTTATCTCTCCAACAATTAATTTACTGCTTTATACATACGTACCGCCATTCATTTTGTGACTACTTGACTGGTACGTACTATAGTACTCCGTAGTTTACAGAACAGCCAGACAGTGGTAATTTGCTGTCACCAGGTAGCTCCTGAAAAAAGAGAGGGGGAGCTGGAAAGTTACTTGTGAAAAGTGAAAATTACATATCTGGATTAAATTAAGGACGTACGCGCGTACGACATGAAGGTCACGACTACAAAGCACAAAGCACCTGATCCTTGTACTTGAAGGGAAAAGGATCGAGTTTTTTTATATACTACATATGTTGCACGAGTGCTCTCTAGACCGACAGATACACAGCAGCAAAAGGCTCCGTTTGAGTCGCCTGTACGACACTGCGTATATATGTGGCCCTATGTAGCTTCGAATGTGGTCGATTCTCCAATTAATCATCGAGCACCGAATCTCGACCATGATCCACACGCACGTAGTAGTACCGAAAGTAAGACCGACAGTCTGCCCGGCCCCAGATGAAACATTGCCGCTGAAGCCTTAGATCGAACTAGCTAGCAGCATTATTTACCTCGCACATGTTTTGCATGCATTTTGTTTCGTTTCAGTGTTAATTTCAAAAGGTGCAATCAAAACCTGGAGAAAACCCAAACATGCACGGAGCTCAGTTATGAATTTTGACCGCACGATCGAGTTAATTACATGCGGGCTTTGCATTGCAGTTTTGGATCGTACACATCGACAGTTAATCTGGTATTCTTGCCCGGTCAATCATGCCGCTCCAAGAATATAATGAGAGAGCGCCGCCGGCCGGGTGGGAGGTGACTTGCAAACGCCACAATTAACCACCACAATGGAAGGGGACGGAGGAGAGGGGAGGGAGAGCTTGCGTGAGTTGTAGAAAGCCCGGCCGGCGACCACACGGCGCGTTTGGTGGCCGGTCATGGTCGCCCGCGCTCGCGCTGCATGCGGGCCATGCATGCCGGCCCGGTCGTGCGTCGTGGGCGAGGAGGCCGGAGCGAGAACACGCGTGCGCACCGGCCGGCCGGCGGGTCGCTTCGAGCATGGTGCAAGCAAGGCAAGCTAGCTAGCTAGTAGTACTAGTATACCGGAATCGGAGAGTGAATAAAGAGAACCCGGCGATGGCTGCACCGTGCTATCTGACCGTTAACGTTCGTCAGGGGATCCGTGCCATAATTGCATGGAAAATGGGATACGTTTCTCTAATACGGGTCAGCCGTGGTGGAATACCTGACAAAGCATTCATGGTAGGGGCGATGATGAGCGGTCGTCTGCTTCCCGGACCTGTTCTGCACAGGTACCGCGGACCGCAGCGAGTTTGACGCAGGACGTGACTGGCTAGATCCAGCGACGCCGTGGTTAACCTAGCTGATTGTCCGTGGTAGAGCGGCGAGTCGTTGATGGCGAGCAGCTCGTCGCGCACGCAGCCGGCCTCGAAGCTGTGGCACACGGCCGGCGCCGAGGAAGAGGCCGAGGACCGCCAGCGTGGCACGTCAAGGCAGGACGGCGCCCTTGGCGCGGCCCAGCTCCACGGCCGCCTAGTCGCCTACTCCTTCTCGCCACCGTCGACAACGCGGGTCGCCGTGACGCGAAAGAAGGAAGCAAGCCTGCGCACGCGGAGGGTGATATGGAGTCGAGGTCCTCAATGGCGAGCTTGTCGGCCGCGTTCCGCACGTCGTCCGGGTCGCTCGTGCGTCGCGCGGTGACCATGCCGGTCACGTTCCGCGTGTCGTCTGCGTTGTGTGTGCGTCGCGAGCTTGACGACGAGCTTGACTGTTGGTCATTGACGGCGACAGATGCTCTGAGCAGCAGGAGCAGCAAGTAGCTAGGGCGTGCTAGCTGCCGGAGCGATTCCTTGTGGATGTGTTGCGCATGTCCAGCGAGCTGGCTTTGCTAGCTTGGACGTATGTTTGACATCAGGCTAAAACGGTGGCATCGAGTAGACCAGGACGGTGAAGCGGACGGAGCACGTCGAGGTGACATCCAGATCCAGGATGGTGGCGCCGCCGGTGCGGTGAAGGAGGAGTACGTCCTGGCGACGAAGCCTTCCGCGTCGGCGACGGGGACGAAGCCGAGACGCCACCATCAACTTCAAGCGGTCTTATGCGCTTAGCAGTTAGCACATGATGCCGCACTGATCACAAATCCTCCTACTGATATTACATACTCCCTCCGTTCCATAATATAAGATGTTTTAGGTCTTTTCCACATTCGTATTTGTACCACATGTATCTAGACATGTTTTAGTGTATGTGTTCACCCACTTCCATTCTTTTAGTCCGAATCTAGACAACATGTGAAATATCTAAAACATCTTATATTGTGGAACGGAGGGAGTAGATACTTGAACGAAAAAGTAAAAAAAAAAGGGGCCAAAAATGCATCACATGGCCTGTCAGTGTGATGAGCTAGTACTAAATGAAGCATCTAGCTCTGAAACCTAGCCTGCTCGATGCATTACTTCTCTCATAGTCTAGCGGGCCACACCTTTCATCGTACACCAAATTACGTAAGCAATACGGGGCCAAATGCATTATTGTCCGTGTTATACTGTCGGTAGCTTATCTGACGTGGACCAACCAATGAATGAGTTCCGCCCGGAGCACATGCCGTCCGGTTCACCTTCGCATTTCCCAACGGAATCGTAGCTAGCTAGGAAGTATACTGAGCTGACAACTGTTGTTGCTGCACTCTGCATGGCTGCTGTGTTACCGGTACGTAGAGCCGCCGTTAGCGTATGTACTACGTAGAGGCTTGGTAGCTCTAACGGAATCGTAGTTAGCCAGACAGTATACATAGAGAGAATATCGAGTGATACAGCTCCTTAGGTGATACAATGCATTTCAAGGAACATGAGAAAGAAAAAAAAACATTTTGAAATGTGTCAAAAAATTCTAGGAAAATTATGGATGTTCACCAGATATGTTTGTACAATCTACCAAAATTTCATTTTCAAATTCGACATGAGCAATGAGAAACAAAAAAGACAAATCTGCTATGACTATTCATAGCAGATTTGTCTTTTTTGTTTCTCAATGCTCATTTCGAATTTGGAATTAAAATTTTTGGAGGGTAGTAGAAACATATCTTGTTAACACTCACATTTATTTGTAGATTTTTTTGAAACTTTTAAAATTGGTTTTTTAACGGATGCATTGTATCACCTAATGGGTGGTATCACTAGATATCTTCTCAGTATACATAGCCGGGAGCGTCTCCAATTAATTGGAATGGACGAATTTGACCCCCTATCTATTTGCGGAGACGTCTTAGTCCGCGGATAGGGTCCGGACAATCGCAAATATGTGTTTCTCCACCCGCCCCCTAAATCCCAACCCTCGAAACCATATTATCCATGTAACGTAGATCATCATAGATGGGACTCACGAATCCACGACATATGCAACAGTACGTCTAGATCAATATATACATGACATGTTTGATCGGAAACAGGTTTAGCAAAATACACCAATGGATTCAGTAGGACACATTCAGAATATACATAAATTTAAGAGAAAATTGCTCCTGTACCATTGACAACCTCCACAATAGCTCATTTGCCACCCAACAAGGCTTTAGTTCCTATATACCGAAGACAAACAAATTCAATTGCTTATATACCATCGCCGTTAGTCAAGCGTTAGTGTGTCCCTGTTTCCCTGCTAATATATCCAAATATTCCAATACCACCCTCAGCTTAGAAGAGAAAAAAGAAGATGAAAAAACGCATGTACTTTTCCCTCTAGTCTCCACGCAGTTGAACGATTCATCGTACAGGAGACAGAAAACAGCCAATCCGTGACCGCACATACAGGCAAAGGTATTTGTATAAATAAGCTATATCTACGTACTGACTAAACGAGTCAGAGGTTTTCAGTTTGATTACTAAGTTGTCGCATGTTAATGTAAATATCTAAGAAATAGCAAACAAAAAATTTAAAAATCTCTTTCTATGTATTTCATATGGTTGTAAATCCCAAGTTGTCTGGACTTGAAAATAATATAATACACACAGTATTATTGCAATATAGTGGTACGCATACAGACAATCGAAGCATAAACCGAATGGAGTTATTTAACTCATTTTTTATAGCTAACAAAAATGGACAATTATTACGTGTTTAATAGTACTTGATCTAAAATATCATCCTCTAACTTTTCCATATATTTCGGATACCTAAAAACTTCAGCATGCATTAAAAATATTAAATTCTCTAGCACGTACGTGTTCACTGGTTGATGACCAGTATGCTGAAATTGTTATATGTTGTCACTATTGTTTTGCTGAAATTCTGAAAATAGTTGCAAGATGCTTCCTTTTCTTTTGTACAGATGTGTTACAATTGTTGCTCATTTTCCATAGAGGGCAAATCCGTCATTCTGCCCTTTTATCACACTGAGATAACACTAGACTAACAACCAGTGGTATATAAGCAATACAATTTGTTGTGTTTGGTATATGAGCATTGGAGCTTTGTTTGGTGGCAAATAAGCCATTGCAGCACTCGTCAATGGTATAGAAGCCATTGGCTCTAAATTTAACTAGGGCACAAACCAGAGACTACACCTACTCATTGTCGGAGATGAAAATGATGTCCGTGCACATCGGGTGGCCTCAAAGGATTCGAGGTTCGCACCGTTCTCTTCGAGTAGGTGATGACTCCCAAGTGCAGGAGATCAATTGTAGTACCTTTCAATGAGAAAAGGTTGTCGAACCCATGAGGAGCTGAAGGTATTGGTTAGAAAGAATGATAAATAAAACAATAAAAGATTCAAGTGTTTTGGGATTTTTGGTTGTATAAATGCAAAAGAATAAAAATGCTTAAAATAAATAGTAGCAAGTAGAAAGCTCTCAAAGAGAGAGAAAGCCCAATCCTCTATGTGGCTAGAGGACAAGCTCAAGTGATGTGTGTCTTATATGTGGAAAACGTTCCCGAGGGCGGCATGGATATCACTAGGCATAGAGATTTATTAAACAACACGTTGCATATCTTGTCAAGTTTTAATCTTCTTGGGGCGGAGCCATAACTAGGCATAGCTAAATAATTAAACTACAACCCCTTATGATGGATCATGTGGCCAATTTAATGACTTGCACAAGAATTATTAAGACATAAAGTCCCACCATAGCATTACACTCTAAGGTCCCCGACACTACTACCCACATAATATAACTGCATGACTCTGTCTTGGGCTTAGTTGTCCTCCCAAGTCTTCCTCAATTCATTACACTACGTTGTTCTCCTATGAGCCCCTTTAAAGGTGAAGTGTTGTGCAGTCGACGGTCGCACAACACCATCATAGAATCACATAAAAGATAAACTCTTGACAAATACCAACACATGTTATATATAAATCATTGCCAATTCATCCTATGCCCTCAGGAACATATGGGAACTACTCACAACGTGCAAACATGATCATAATCAGTGGCATAAAGGGTACAACACAATCTGAAATAAATACTTCACCACCAAATAATGACAAGTACCCAATCACAAACATGAATAGGAGCACTAGCCAATGATCTAGGGTATAGCAACTCTCAAACTATGAGGGGAACGGAGTGGATCACGGAGATGGTGATGGAGATGGTGTTGGTGATGGTGATGATGGTGATGTAGAGGCCTCCTCCCACGCCAAGGAGGAGAGGTGATGATGATGGTGGCGATTTCCCCCCTCTCCGGAGCTCCGGAGCAGCAGGATCTGACCCCCTTCGGAGAGAATCAGGAGCTCCGCCGCCGCCACGGCCTCAGATAATTCGGGGAAAATTAGGGCGTCCCTTTTTGGCGAAGACGAAGGTGTTGGTAAAAAGCCCCACGCGAGGAGGTGCTCGAGGGCCTACTTGGTGGGTCCCACACGGCCAGGTACATGGGCCGCGTGGGCCCACCCCATTTGGCCCTCGTGGCCCTCCTGTGTTCAGTCTTCTTTCCTCCACCCTTCTCCTGATGAAAAACTGGCGTGGGTATTTTTCCTTTATTATTTGAGTCCGCGAAACTCTGAAACAATAAAAACAAGAAAAGGGGGGTATTCTGCCTCCCAGATGTAAATGCCAAAAATAGGGACTTTGTATGAAAGTCCCTTAAATCATCTAAAACATGCAAAACATCGATATAACAATGCGAATAAAATACCAATATGATAATATAAGATATAAAAATGATGATATAAAATGCACGTATCAACTCCCCCAAGCTTAAACCTTACTCGTCCTCGAGTAAATAAGGACATAGATCATTATATGATCGATGGACTTATGGGTGATAAATAAATACGGGCATTGTATCATCATCATACTCAGTTGCAATGTAAAGATTGATGAATTAAAACTCATACCATGAGGGAACACATAAGTAGAAGCTCTAGCAATCACTCTTACTTTTGAAAGCAATAACCATTGTAGGTTGGACAACTGAATCATANCCATTGTATGTTGGACAACTGAATCATATTCCTTTCCTATGATTTTGCTCTTTATGGCAAGCATTTGAATGATTAAAGTTAAATGTGAAAGCAAATATGAGTAGTGGCCTTGATAAAGTAAAGGTTAGATGTCTCATGCCCCTTGAATACAAGTACCTACACCATGATTACTCAACTTGGGAAACAGAGCAAGTTTAAGTTATCTATCATTGTAAGTAATAATGGTATTATCAATAGTCTTAAATGGGGTGCCTCTTGTCCCATGATATGGATCAAGCCCACATCACAACAACAAGACAACAAACATAATGACCAACCTCAACACCCTTTTTATTTACCAATTGATATAGCTTTTTATTGCAGGGTGTATCACAGGAAGTTCAAAACAGCATGTAAGTAAATTTCCACCATGAATGATGCATGGCTTAGATTAGCGGCCCAAGTTTCTCTCTACCATTTATACAAACTCATTTAAACTTGCTCTATTTCCACATTATTTCATCATGATAGGCATCCATAAACAAAAGTACATGATATCAACCAAATAAATGATGGAACATGTTGAAAGCTTTGCATGTGACATCACATATGGGCTAACTCCCAACCTTAAACATTTATCAAGCCACTATCATCATAATACTAGTCACAATGTTTCATGCTTATTGTTTGATATTTTGATGATATGATTCTACAGTTGTCCAATATACTTAAGTTAATCAAGTCCAAGGTAAGATGTGATTGAAACCTCAAAATATGCCACGCTCATTTGCATGAGTGTTACCCATAAATCTCCAAAACAAGAGAACCATGGATGACACCATACTTTAATATTCATTGATAAACCACAAGACAAGGATACATGATAATGCTCTATGAGCTCACACAAGCTTAAACGGAATTGATAACTAACCGATAAAAGCAAAACACACCTCAACTAGATAGATAAAATAAACTAATAAAGAGAAAGACTAGGTGGAACTCCCCCAAGCTTGACGTCTTGCTAGAACTTCCTTTCTTCTTTCTTAGTGCCTTCATAATAGTGATCTTCAAGATCTCCAACAATCTGCATCATCAGGTTGTAGGCTTTCTCAAATTCTTTTGCAGCTTCTCC
The DNA here is from genome assembly GCA_012064385.1 of Puccinellia tenuiflora. Taxonomy (NCBI): domain Eukaryota; kingdom Viridiplantae; phylum Streptophyta; class Magnoliopsida; order Poales; family Poaceae; genus Puccinellia; species Puccinellia tenuiflora. The sequence continues at coordinate 211,308 of QRDG01000107.1, read as the reverse complement.
CAGTTTCTCCATAAGGTTCTTCTCAACCGTCTCCTTGCTAGGCTTCCACTCGGGGCTTGATACCTTCTTGTTGGGGATCATACGATCCCACTCACCGGGATAATTCCTTTGAGTGGTGTGCCGGGATTCCCTATCAATAAGAGTAGAAGCTACGTTTTTACTTGCAAGCGAGAGCCTAGGAACCTTCCCTCTAGTTTGGATGCGCGTCGTCTTCCTCTTGTTGCCAAGAGAGTGGTTCACCCTCACATTGGCTACAGCGACAAGCGATGGAGGTGTTGTTGCCAGGGGCGTGAAGTCGATGATAGCCTTGTATTCTTCTTCATCTTCCTCTATGTCATCGTCGTCGGGGTAGTCCTTCCTCTTCCTGTTCCTCTTCCATGGGGACGTGGGGCTGAGCCCCTCAAGTTCATCATCATCGTCATCCATGGAGGAACATTGGTAGGAGTCCCCCGAAGACATGGCTAAAACCCTGGCAGACAGAAAAAGCAAGAAACGAAGATCGCTCGAGGACGCTCGGTGCGAGATTAGATCGTCAGAGAGGGGTATATATTGAGGGTTTTTAGGTCAAGATGGAGCGTCGGGATCGAAAACAAGGTGAAAAGGGTCTCCGAGGTAGAAAAGGAGTGGTCCCACGCGGCCTCTGTACTTGGCCGTGTGGGGCCCCCTCTTTCCTCCCTCGGGACTCCGTTTCGTCAAGTTTTCTTTCCCCACACTTTTATTTCCATAAAAAATTATTCCATAAGATTTCATGTAATTCCGAGAAACTTTCCAATACAAAAGTTACCTTTTATTGATTTGGAGTTGCTGAAACTGCTCGACCCCCTTTTATTATTTTCTTCCAGTGTTTGTGAATTCAATGTTCCAACGAAGCTTTTTCCTGCAATATAATGTTTAAGACGTTGTCCATTGACCACATGAGGTTTACCTTTCATATCACCGTAAAGACGGATAGCTCCTGAACGGTACACCTCTTGTATGACTAATGGTCCCTGCCATTTTGAGGCTAGCTTCCCTGCAGAAAACTTGAAACGAGAGTTGTATAATAAAACTTGATCTCCTACTTTGAATTCTTTTCTCTTAATCTTCTTGTCATGCCAAATCTTAACTTTCTCTTTAAACATTTTAGCATTTTCATAGGCTTCATTCCTCCATTCATCTAGTAGGTTTAAATCAAGGATTCTTTTCTCTCCTGCAGTCTTAAAAAGTTCAATTGTTTAATAGCCCATCTAGCTTTATGTTCTAATTCAACAGGTAAATGACAAGCTTTCCCATAGACCATTTTGTAAGGAGACATTCCCATAGGATTTTTAAATGCAGTTCTATAAGCCCATAATGCATTATTAATTTTAAGTGGCCAGTCAGACCTAGACTTATTCACTGTCTTTTCCAAAATGAGTTTAATTTCCCTATTACTTAATTCAACCTGTCCACTTGTTTGAGGGTGATAAGGAGATGCAATTCTATGGTTAACATCATATTTTGCCAAAGCTTTCCTAAAAACACCATGTATAAAATGAGAGCCACCATCAGTAATTAAAAACCTAGGAACACCAAACCTTGGGAAAATGATGTCCTTAAGCATATTCATTGCTGTGGCATGATCTGCACTTTTGGTTGGAATTGCCTCCACCCACTTTGTAACATAGTCAACTGCAACCAAAATGTGAGTATGCTTTGTCTTTGAAGCTGGGAAAGGTCCCATAAAATCAAAACCCCACACATCAAATGGTTCAAGTGGTAGAGAATAATTCATAGGCGAAGGCGGAATTGGCTGCCGAGGAGGCCGCGAAGGCCAAGTCTGAGTATGCGGTGGAGCCGTCCGCCCTGGTGCAGCCGTCCGACACCCCTTTCGCTCCCATGAGGGCGGCGGTGATGCCCGCTGGTGGCGTGAAATGGTCATCCAGCAGCACGTCTGCCCCATCGTCGAAGCACATACGAAGGAGGAAGCCGGAGGTCCTGGGCACGCGCGACGGGTGAGTGCTAACGTTGGGGTATTTGATGACTCCCAAGTGCAGGAGATCAATTGTAGTACCTTTCAATGAGAAAAGGTTGTCGAACCCACGAGGAGCTGAAGGTATTGGTTAGAAAGAATGATAAATAAAACAATAAAAGGTGCAAGTGTTTTTGGGATTTTTGGTTGTATAAATGCAAAAGAATAAAAATGCTTAAAATAAATAGTAGCAAGTAGAAAGCTCTCAAAGAGAGAGAAAGCCCAATCCTCTATGTGGCTAGAGGACAAGCTCAAGTGATGTGTGTCTTATATGTGGAAAACATTCCCGAGGGTGGCATGGATATCACTAGGCATAGAGATTTATTAAACAACTCGTTGCATATCTTGTCAAGTTTTAATCTTCTTGGGGCGGAGCCATAACTAGGCATAGCTAAATAATTAAACTACAACCCCTTATGATGGATCATGTGGCCAATTTAATGACTTGCACAAGAATTATTAAGACATAAAGTCCCACCATAGCATTACACTCTAAGGTCCCGGACACTACTACCCACATAATATAACTGCATGACTCTGTCTTGGGCTTAGTTGTCCTCCCAAGTCTTCCTCAATTCATTACACTATGTTGTTCTCCTATGAGCGCTTTAAAGGTGAAGTGTTGTGCAGTCGACGTTCGCACAACACCATCATAGAATCACATAAAAGATAAACTCTTGACGAAATACCAACACATGTTATATATAAATCATTGCCAATTCATCATATGCCCTCTGGAACATATGGGAACTACTCACAACGTGCAAACATGATCATAATCAGTGGCATAAAGGGTACAACACAATCTGAAATAAATACTACACCACCAAATAATGACAAGTACCCAATCACAAACATGAATAGGAGCACTAGCCAATGATCTAGGGTATAGCAACTCTCAAACTATGAGGGGAACGGAGTGGATCACGGAGATGGTGATGGAGATGGTGCTGGTGATGGTGATGACGGTGATGTAGAGGCCTCCTCCCACGCCAAGGAGGAGAGGTGATGATAGCGGCAATTTCTCCCCTCTCCGGAGCTCCGGAGCAGCAGGATCTGACCCCCTTCAGAGAGAATTAGGAGCTCCGCCGCCGCCACGGCCTCAGATAATTCGGAGAAAATTAGGGCATCCCTTTTCGGCGAAGACGAAGGTGTTGGTAAAAAGCCCACGCGAGGAGGTGCTCGAGGGCCTACTTGGTGGGTCCCACGCGGCCAGGTACATGGGCCACGTGGGCCCACCCCATTTGGCCCTCATGGCCCTCCTGTCTTCAGTCTTCTTTCCTCCACCCTTCTCCTGATGAAAAACTGGCGTGGTATTTTTAATTTAATTATTTGAGTCCGCGAAACTCCTGAAACAATAAAAACAAGAAAAGGGGGGTATTCTGCCTCCCAGATGTTAAATGCCAAAAATAGGGACTTTGTATGAAAGTCCCATAAATCATCTAAAACATGCAAAACATCGATATAACAATGCAAATAACATACCAATATGATAATATAAGATATAAAAATGATGATATAAAATGCACGTATCAGTATTTCACCTTGGTGATCAATATTCTTTGTCGTGATCCCTTTGTCATCGTGTTGGGAGCCGCTTGCAATCGGCGAGGAGAGGGCGGCTGCCGTCGCCAGCTCCGGCTCGGAGCCCGCGAAGGAGATCCCCAAGGCGCAGGCGGCCGACCCGCCCTCGGAACCCGCGAAGGCGGTGGCGGAGGTGGCGATGGACGCCGTGGCGCCGTCAGAGGCGCCTCCCCTTGTGGTTGATCTTGAGTCTCGGGTTGCCGGTGACGGCGACACCGCAATGGTGGATGCCCCCGAGGTGGCTCCTTGGTCGGGAACTGGGGGTGAAGGCGACCCCTTCCCCCTTCCTTCTTTGGCTGTGGAAGAGACAGCCAAGGATATCGCCATGGCGGTGGTGACGAGCTCGCTCCCCGGCCCTCGCCAGGCGACCCTAGAATGCACTCCCCTCTATTCTGGCCCTTCACCGGATAGGTTGGACGCATCGGGGCATTTCCCCCTGTCGGTGCTGATGGAGAAGAGGGCGAAGGATCAGCTAGCTGACGTCACCTTGCTTCGCTAGTCGTTGGAGTGTGCTCTTGGCAATGCTGCCAAAGAAATCGCGATGCTTAAGCGGGAGCTCGACACTGCCAAAGGTACAATCTTGTTCTTCTGCCGGCTTCGGCCTTGGTGTTTTTGTTTTTTCTTCGGTCTCCTGGCTCGTTGATAACCCTGTTTCATTAGGTGGCCCCACTTCCCTCGCCGGCTTGAAGAAACAGCTATCCGTTTCTGTCCCTCTGTCCGTGCTCAACGAGAAGCTGAAGGAAAAGGATGCAGCTCATGCGCTCTCTGTGGTCGATCTCCAGTCGGCGGCGGAGGCCTCTGGGGAGCGCCGCCTTGAAATTGCTTGGCTGGTTGAAGAGGTAAAACGGCTGCAAGAAGCAGAGGCAAAGCGAGGTCGAGACCCTTCGAATGAACGGGGAGGACCTGAGGCTCAAACTGAAGGAGGCCGTGAATGCGCATGACGAAACTGCCAAGGCGGCCAGAGGACGCGAGCTTGAGCACGAGCGGTTCGTGAGTAGCCTCGTCTCTGAAGCGGAGCGCGTCAACGAGATCATTCTTGGTAAAACATCTCCCCTTTTTCTCCATCCTGTCGACGGCCTTTCCTTTCTGATCTTGCTGGCTTGACTTGCAGGCTTCTATCCCGAGGCGGACGCTCAAGTCCAGAAGGCCGTTGCTTTCGCACATACGCTGCCTGAAACCTCTGGTGCTGCCGCTGGAGCATTGCCGTCTGCCGCTTCCCGTCTTCAGCAATTTTCTCGAGAGTTCAAAATGCTGAGGGATGCAGCCGGTGGCGTGCTCGAGAACCTGTGGCCTGACACCCCTCTCCCAACTACTCGGTGCGAACTGTCGAGCCGCCTTGACGGGGCTTCTGCTGGAATCGACGAACAGGTGGAGATGGCGGCCCGAGGCGGTAGCGATATGGCGCTGGCCCTGGTGAAATCCTGGTATCCTCAGGTGCAAGTGGACATGCTGGCTGGAGGTTTTCGCACGGGCACATCGCTTGAAGGTCTTCGCCCAGAGATTCGCATGGCTCGGAGCGGATCGCCAAGGCGGTGGACCTGTCACAGCTTGTGCCTGCCGAACCGCCCTCGGCGGCACGGCCGGCTGAAGACGCTGGAGCCGGCGACACTGCTGCCGCCACCGATGCTGCTGCTCCTTGATTTACTTGCTCCCCTGGAATGCCGGGCGTATTTGTAGAACTTGTTATTCTGGGTTGATGACTGCCTTGATGTGCTACCTGTCGTAATGTGAATCTGTTCCCTGTTGTTGGTTGCTATCTTTAGTATCATTTTCTTTGTGATTGTTGGGCCTTTGTGCTAGAGCTTGCGCTCGTCTTGGTGATGATATTCACCATGTCTAGCCCCCGAATTTTGGGCCGGCTTGAGTATCAAGCCGGGTCGAAATTTTATGTCTTTTGTTTATCTTGCGCTTTCTTCCATCGTCTTGATGACGTGCAGCCCCCGAGTCTCTGACTTGGGGTGTAGTAGTTGATTGTCCGGGTGTGCGAAGCCGGCCTGGCGACTGCGCAGCCCCTGGGTATTTTTCCGCCTTGATGGCGTGCAGCCCCCGAGTCCGTGACTCGGGGTGTAGTTGGTCGTCCGGGTGCGCGGAGCTGGCTTGCCGGCTGCGCAACCTCGGGAATGATTCCTTTGCTGGCTGACGGCGTGGCAGCCCCCGAGTCCGTGACTCGGGGTGTTGTAGATGTACGTCCGGGTGCGCGGAGCCGGCTTGGCGGCTGCGCAGCCCCCGGGTATGGTTTTTCTGCCGGCTGACGGCGTGGCAGCCCCCGAGTCCGTGACTCGGGGTGTTTGATTCGTCCGGGTCTGCGGAGCCGGCTTGGCGGCTGCGCAGCCCCCGGGTATTTTTCCGCCTTGATGGCGTGCAGCCCCCGAGTCCGTGACTCGGGGTGTTGTAGATGTACGTCCGGGTGCGCGGAGCCGGCTTGGCGGCTGCGCAGCCCTCGGGTATGGTTTTTCTGCCGGCTGACGGCGTGGCAGCCCCCGAGTCTGTGACTCGGGGTGTTTGATTCGTCCGGGTCTGTGGAGCCGGCTTGGCGGCTGCGCAGCCCCCGGGGATATTTTCTGCCGGCTGACGGCGTGGCAGCCCCCGAGCCCGTGACTCGGGGTGTTTGATTCGTCCGGGTCTGCGGAGCCGGCTTGGCGGCTACGCAGCCCCCGGGTATTTTTCCGCCTTGATGGTGTGCAACCCCCGAGTCCGTGACTCAGGGTGTTGTAGATGTACGTCCGGGTGCACGGAGCCGGCTTGGCGGCTGCGCAGCCCCCGGGTATGGTTTTTCTGCCGGCTGACGGCGTGGTAGCCCCCCGAGTCCGTGACTTGGGGTGTTTGATTCGTCCGGGTCTGCGGAGCCGGCTTGGCAGCTGCGCAGCCCCCGGGGATATTTTCTGCCGGCTGACGGCGTGGCAGCCCCCGAGCCCGTGACTCGGGGTGTTTGATTCGTTCGGGTCTGCGGAGCCGGCTTGGCGGCTGCGCAGCCCCCGGGTATCCTTTTGCCTCCTCGGCTTTGCCGTCCTTTGTGTTGGTGTCCACGTGTCGCTTGGAGATGGGGAGTTGACGGTTGAGCTTCCTTCGTGTCCCCTTATAAATAGCGGTGCGGCACCGAAGAAAGAGATCGGGGTGGAATCTCCCGTGGTGGCTAAGCGCGGTCGGGGTCGTCCGCCGAAGAAGGACGCCGGGGAGTCCTCCAATGCGGCGGCAAAGCGCGGCAGGGGCCGGCCGCCAAAGCTTGGACGCGGCGGCGGTGGAGATGCCGCCGTTGCGGCGACTGGTGGTAAACGGAGCCCCTCTCCTGCCCGCTCGGAGTCCCCAGTAGGTGGCTATTGGGACGAGTTCCCGATTTCAGAGTTCATCTTGACTCTGTACGAGCCCACCCAGCGCATCCAGTGGCTCCCTCGGGCCGTCGCCGATGCACTGGAGGGGGAAGGCCCCTTCAGGTTCCTTCTTCATCGGGTTGGAGCTCGTCAGGGGCCTTGGGAGGTGCTTGCTCGTGTCATCATCAGCCAAGAAGGTGGGGAGGTTCGCCGGCGGGCTGAGTTCTTCTCCGGATGGAAAGCTTTCGCTAAGTTCTTCCGCCTGGAGCCTCCCTACATCCTCCGCTTCCAGCTGAAGCGCCAAACTGGGGTCTTCAACATCAAGGACTTCAACGGCTCCTTGTGCCTCAAGGAGTGGGAGGAGAGCGATGACGATATGACTCCACCTCCCGCTTAGCTTTTAGGTTATCTTGTGACCGGCTTGGCCTGTAGGCGAGGTTTTCCGCCTGTGGACTTCCTCCTTTTGCTTCTGTAATCTTCTTCCGACTGTAAGCCCTTATCTATGATGTTGAATGTCGCTTGCTTTTGTTCTTGCATTTGTGTGCTGTTGATCGGCTTGATCTTCTACGCGTCGTCCTGTGTCCGGGTTGAGTTCTCCGAAGCCGGGAAGCGGCATTTTTGTGCGGGGGATGAAATGACGAAGTGGTTAGCTTGCTCTTTCGATTATGGAGAATACTTTGATTTAGCTTAGCTCAATTTTACACTCGCCTGTAGCCTTTCCCGCCGCCATTCGTGTGCACTTCACCGTCCAGCGGGATCATGCACACTACTATAATGTTAGGATCCGGTTTGTTGGGCCAGGGTTTTCTCAGCCGGCAACGATTTCTATTTCTTACGTCTTTCGCATACAGTCGGCCTCCAGCTTGTTCTCTTGCCGGCCTTAACCGGATTCGAAGAGTTAGCCGTTTAGCGTTGTGTAGTTAATCATCCGTAATAGGAGAAGTAGTTTGTAACGCCCCAAGATCGGTACTATGCAGACTTTAGCATTCCAGCCAAATCCGCATAATAACGATCCTAAAGGACGCCCACCAGGCATAACGTGCACGTCGCAACACACACGTTATGCGGGTGGAATTGTGATAACATTACAACAGTTCTCGATGAAACCCACAAAAGAACATATATACAACGACTCACCGAGTCAAGAGCAAAGATACAATACAAAGATCCAAAATAACAACGGAAGCGGGTAGCGTCCGGCTACGGACAAGAATCAAATTGGACTAAGAGTCCTGAAGATAAGCGAAGGCACCATATCCCTGCCCAGGCCAAGCCTAGCCGGAGGGATTCCCAAGCTAACGTCGTCACACTTCAAACCTGTTGGCTGCATTGGAATAGCAGCCCCGAAGGGGTCAGTACTATAAAACAGTACTGGCAAGTAATACTCACAAGATATCAAAGCTGGAATTCCGGGGAAAGAGGGTTAGCGATTGAGGTGGCAAGCAGCACTATCAACTTATAGAGACACGCTACAACTTTCGTCTAACAGAGTCAAGGTAAGAGAGCGCATAAGGAACCAACTATTCTATCACCAAACAATACCCAGCCGATTGTTACTCCACGATCAACCCACGAGGAGCAACCCAAAGGCACGCACACGGTTGATCAAGTTTTAATCAGATTATTATTCATGTAATCTATCTTACTAGTCAAGTTATTATCATCATAAGGTGCAAGTTGTCTATGATCTTTTTAGCCAGCGCATTTCACCAAGTCGTCCATAACCGTGGACACGGCTTTTCGAAAAGATTTAACCCTGCAGGGATGCACCAATGAACCCACACGCATCGAAACTCTCGCTTAGAGGTATACCGGTGGAGGTTTCGACGCAATACTTCCCATCTCTACAAACAAGTCCAGGGAGCCACCTAGCTAGGACTGATCCACCTTGAGAGTCCGGCCGAAGCTTCGAGGTGGGCCTAACCGTTGCGAGGACGGCTTCGGGAGGGAACACTCATACGATTGCCCCTCCTTCCACATGCGGTTAACGCTCATGCCGCAACTTCTATCGAAACACCCGAACTACTTGTGGCATCCTGGACAAGTTTGAGGATCCGGTAATAGATTGCGGGGAGGCCCATAGAACTCCCACATGTGGTTAGTGCGCTCAGTCTTGGATCAGCGGAAAAGAACTCGGGTCCTAGGCGACACTAGCAGAACAAACACCACGATTGGCCTTCCGCCGGTGCCTTATCTTTAATTAAGTTATTCCATCGCAACAGAAATTAAAGATTACCATTTTAGTTGAGCCTAGCTATCATGTTAACAAGACTAGACAAAGAGACAACAAGACTCAAGCAAAGCACCTAAGCATGCGCTACGACTCGCAAGGCTAACAAGGTAAACAAACAACAGGTTAATAGGATGTGGGGGTGTGGCTATATCATGGCTGCAAGGTAAACATGCATATAGGATCGGACACAAGCATCGTGACATAAGGCTAGCAAGGAACAAAAGATAGGACGAGTGAGAGACAGAAAACAAGCAAAGATAGCAAGGGAGTATCACTTGCCTGCAATCCGGTAGAGGTAGCAGAACCTGTCGTAGCTCACATCAACTCAACGTCCTATTCCCGCGAAGAAGCAACGAACACTGAAAACGCAAAACATGCATCTTACTACTACGGCAAAAGAACCGGCATGTTGATGCAATGCATGCATGACATGGCAATTATGAGAGGATGCAATTTTAGCAAATTTAAACGGAACCGAGGTTCCGACATATAATTATATAAGGTTCGAGTTATTTTTCTAACCATCAAATTTAAATGTTCATCAACAAGGCAAAACATTTCATGTGTGAGCTATTCAAAATTAAATGGAATAGGGACAACGATTAAATTAAATCCCACACATTCCATATGTAATTAATTAGGTGATATAAAAAATGCAACTAAAGTGCTACTATATGATGCAAACATGAAGCATGGATGTCATATTTGAATTCTACACATTTTTCTGATAATTTTAGACATATAATTTATATTATTTGCATTTGTAAGACAAAAGTTATGATAAAAACAAGATTGACACATTTTCTGCCAAAAAGAAAGAGAAAAAAAAAGAAAAAGGTGCACACCTGGGCTGGGGGGATTTGATCCTTGGGCTGCTGGACCAGGGTCGAAGGAGATAGCCACTGGGCTGGGCTAGGATTGGTGATAGGATTCAGATCTGACTGGTAAAGAAGAGGTGCACCGGGGTTAACTGAATCTTGACACACAGGTTCAGACTTGCAGATGCAGAGACAAAGCGACGACGAGCTTCAGCGACGGCTGCTGGTTCTTGCGTGTGCTCGGGAGCTCCAAGGTGCAGGGGGCGGTTTGGAGGTTTGCTGAGGACGCGAGAGTGGCCTGGAAGTCTAGCAGGTGCAACAACATGCCCAAAGGGAGGAGATTGAGCAGGCCACCATGGCGTTCATGGCGAGCAGCTCGGACGGAAGCATCCGACGACCACATGATGCAATCGAGCGGGAGAAAAGGGGGAAATAGAAGAGTTGCTCATGGGGATGGTTCTGGTGTAGTCGTTCTTGCTCGAGGGAGACGGCGTCGGGCTGGGGAAGAGGAAGAAGGCGATGGCCATGGCGTTCCCGCGGACAGCCGACAGCGTAGACGACGTCGTTCTTGGCGTCGATCCCGGCAACTCCGGCTCCTGGCTTCAACGCAGCGGAGGTAGTCGACGACGGCACTCCACTTCCCGCAACCAGGGGGTCTTGGCGATGTCCATGGTGGCAACACAAACGAGCTTCTCAAGCTCCTGCCATGGGGTTCTCTCGGGAGGTGGAGAAAGAAGGAGGGAGAGGTAGGGGAAAGGAGAAGGAGATGGCGGCGGGAGAGGGAGAAGGGGAAGGGGAGGCGGCTAGGGTTGGAGGAGAGGGGCACCCGGGGTGGCTTTATAGGGGGAAAGGTGGGTGGCGTGGCATGGTGGAGGTGAGGGCGACGGCGCGTCTGCGAGGGGACGACAGCGACGTCTTCATCCTCGCTGGAAAGAAAGAGGGGCGAAGGGGTATTGGGCCGGAGAAAAGGAAGGAGTGATGGGCTATATGGGCTCCGGCTTGCTAGGAAAATTTTCAGGAATTTCCCAATTTCGAAATTAGGAAAAGGGGAAGAAAGATAGGGAGATAGAAAGATTTAGGGAAGAAAGGGAGAAAAGAAAAGAGAGAAAGAAAGACAAAAAGGAGAGATGTGAAAAGAAAAGGAAGGAGAGAAAAGAAATAGAGAGAAGTTTGCAAACAATTCCAAAATTTCACTTTAATTAAAACATATTTGTTAAATACTCCCAAATAATATTTTGAGAATTATTTTGAAAATAGAAAAGAGAGATGGGTGGATTTATTAAATCCTCGAATTACTTGGCAAAACAAAATAGGTTTGCTAAAATAATATTTTTGATTTTTTTATTTGCTAAAAATGCAAGGTGATAGATGATGATGTCATGATGATGCAAAAACAAAAACAAGCAAAAATCTAATTTGGGGAAAAACCCCGGGCATTACAACCGACACCACTAACAAGGGATCTCGCCCCGAGATCCACGCTACCGTCAGGGGGGAAAGAGAGCGGGGTATACTATCGAATCTTCTCGTTCCATGTTGATCTTCTCGACACCACTAACAAGAGGTTCTTGCTCACGTCGATGATGATGACCGTCTGTCGAGGTTCTTCCGAAGATCGAACCTATTAGGTAGAAGCAAGAGATCGTCCACCCACGAAGATGCTATGACCGGAAGATAGATAAGAGAGAAGATTTAAATCACACAAAGGTAAGAGGGGGAATAGCAGAGGGATAAGGAATAAACAAGAGTCCTATTGAGATCTTTTCAATTAATTTTTTTTTTGTAAAATAGTTTGAACACTCTACAAACAACGACCATTAGATAGGGTATCCTACAGGCAGACTGGACCGAGGGGTATCGAAAAACCAGAGCTCTGATACCACTTTGTAACGCCCCAAGATCGGTACTATGCAGACTTTAGCATTCCAGCCAAATCCGCATAATAACGATCCTAAAGGACGCCCACCAGGCATAACGTGCACGTCGCAACACACACGTTATGCGGGTGGAATTGTGATAACATTACAACAGTTCTCGATGAACCCACAAAAGAACATATATACAACGACTCACCGAGTCAAGAGCAAAGATACAATACAAAGATCCAAAATAACAACGGAAGCGGGTAGCGTCCGGCTACGGACAAGAATCAAATTGGACTAAGAGTCCTGAAGATAAGCGAAGGCACCATATCCCTGCCCAGGCCAAGCCTAGCCGGAGGGATTCCCAAGCTAACGTCGTCACACTTCAAACCTGTTGGCTGCATTGGAATAGCAGCCCCGAAGGGGTCAGTACTATAAAACAGTACTGGCAAGTAATACTCACAAGATATCAAAGCTGGAATTCCGGGGAAAGAGGGTTAGCGATTGAGGTGGCAAGCAGCACTATCAACTTATAGAGACACGCTACAACTTTCGTCTAACAGAGTCAAGGTAAGAGAGCGCATAAGGAACCAACTATTCTATCACCAAACAATACCCAGCCGATTGTTACTCCACGATCAACCCACGAGGAGCAACCCAAAGGCACGCACACGGTTGATCAAGTTTTAATCAGATTATTATTCATGTAATCTATCTTACTAGTCAAGTTATTATCATCATAAGGTGCAAGTTGTCTATGATCTTTTTAGCCAGCGCATTTCACCAAGTCGTCCATAACCGCGGACACGGCTTTTCGAAAAGATTTAACCCTGCAGGGATGCACCAATGAACCCACACGCATCGAAACTCTCGCTTAGAGGTATACCGGTGGAGGTTTCGACGCAATACTTCCCATCTCTACAAACAAGTCCAGGGAGCCACCTAGCTAGGACTGATCCACCTTGAGAGTCCGGCCGAAGCTTCGAGGTGGGCCTAACCGTTGCGAGGACGGCTTCGGGAGGGAACACTCATACGATTGCCCCTCCTTCCACATGCGGTTAACGCTCATGCCGCAACTTCTATCGAAACACCCGAACTACTTGTGGCATCCTGGACAAGTTTGAGGATCCGGTAATAGATTGCGGGGAGGCCCATAGAACTCCCACATGTGGTTAGTGCGCTCAGTCTTGGATCAGCGGAAAAGAACTCGGGTCCTAGGCGACACTAGCAGAACAAAACACCACGATTGGCCTTCCGCCGGTGCCTTATCTTTAATTAAGTTATTCCATCGCAACAGAAATTAAAGATTACCATTTTAGTTGAGCCTAGCTATCATGTTAACAAGACTAGACAAAGAGACAACAAGACTCAAGCAAAGCACCTAAGCATGCGCTACGACTCGCAAGGCTAACAAGGTAAACAAACAACAGGTTAATAGGATGTGGGGGTGTGGCTATATCATGGCTGCAAGGTAAACATGCATATAGGATCGGACACAAGCATCGTGACATAAGGCTAGCAAGGAACAAAAGATAGGACGAGTGAGAGACAGAAAACAAGCAAAGATAGCAAGGGAGTATCACTTGCCTGCAATTCGGTAGAGGTAGCAGAACCTGTCGTAGCTCACATCAACTCAACGTCCTATTCCGCGAAGAAGCAACGAACACTGAAAACGCAAAACATGCATCTTACTACTACGGCAAAAGAACCGGCATGTTGATGCAATGCATGCATGACATGGCAATTATGAGAGGATGCAATTTTAGCAAATTTAAACGGAACCGAGGTTCCGACATATAATTATATAAGGTTCGAGTTATTTTTCTAACCATCAAATTTAAATGTTCATCAACAAGGCAAAACATTTCATGTGTGAGCTATTCAAAATTAAATGGAATAGGGACAACGATTAAATTAAATCCCACACATTCCATATGTAATTAATTAGGTGATATACAAAAATGCAACTAAAGTGCTACTATATGATGCAAACATGAAGCATGGATGTCATATTTGAATTCTACACATTTTTCTGATAATTTTAGACATATAATTTATATTATTTGCATTTGTAAGACAAAAGTTATGATAAAAACAAGATTGACACATTTTCTGCCAAAAAGAAAGAGAAAAAAAAAGAAAAAGGTGCACACCTGGGCTGGGGGGATTTGATCCTTGGGCTGCTGGACCAGGGTCGAAGGAGATAGCCACTGGGCTGGGCTAGGATTGGTGATAGGATTCAGATCTGACTGGTAAAGAAGAGGTGCACCGGGGTTAACTGAATCTTGACACACAGGTTCAGACTTGCAGATGCAGAGACAAAGCGACGACGAGCTTCAGCGACGGCTGCTGGTTCTTGCGTGTGCTCGGGAGCTCCAAGGTGCAGGGGGCGGTTTGGAGGTTTGCTGAGGATGCGGGAGTGGCCTGGAAGTCTAGCAGGTGCAGCAACATGCCCAAAGGGAGGAGATTGAGCAGGCCACCATGGCGTTCATGGCGAGCAGCTCGGACGGAAGCATCCGACGTCCACATGATGCAATCGAGCGGGAGAAAAGGGGGAAATAGAAGAGTTGCTCATGGGGATGGTTCTGGTGTAGTCGTTCTTGCTCGAGGGAGACGGCGTCGGGCTGGGGAAGAGGAAGAAGGCGATGGCCATGGCGTTCCCGCGGACAGCCGACAGCGTAGACGACGTCGTTCTTGGCGTCGATCCCGGCAACTCCGGCTCCTGGCTTCAACGCAGCGGAGGTAGTCGACGACGGCACTCCACTTCCCGCAACCAGGGGGTCTTGGCGATGTCCATGGTGGCAACACAAACGAGCTTCTCAAGCTCCTGCCATGGGGTTCTCTCGGGAGGTGGAGAAAGAAGGAGGGAGAGGTAGGGGAAAGGAGAAGGAGATGGCGGCGGGAGAGGGAGAAGGGGAAGGGGAGGCGGCTAGGGTTGGAGGAGAGGGGCACCCGGGGTGGCTTTATAGGGGGAAAGGTGGGTGGCGTGGCATGGTGGAGGTGAGGGCGACGGCGCGTCTGCGAGGGGACGACAGCGACGTCTTCATCCTCGCTGGAAAGAAAGAGGGGCGAAGGGGTATTGGGCCGGAGAAAAGGAAGGAGTGATGGGCTATATGGGCTCCGGCTTGCTGGGAAAATTTTCAGGAATTTCCCAATTTCGAAATTAGGAAAAGGGGAAGAAAGATAGGGAAAAGATAGAAAGATTTAGGGAAGAAAGGGAGAAAAGAAAAGAGAGAAAGAAAGACAAAAAGGAGAGATGTGAAAAGAAAAGGAAGGAGAGAAAAGAAATAGAGAGAAGTTTGCAAACAATTCCAAAATTTCATTTTAATTAAAACATATTTGTTAAATACTCCCAAATAATATTTTGAGAATTATTTTGTAAATAGAAAAGAGAGATGGGTGGATTTATTAAATCCTCGAATTACTTGGCAAAACAAAATAGGTTTGCTAAAATAATATTTTTGATTTTTTATTTGCTAAAAATGCAAGGTGATAGATGATGATGTCATGATGATGCTAAAACAAAAACAAGCAAAAATCTAATTTGGGGAAAAACCCCGGGCATTACATAGTTGCCGACTGCCGGCTTGGCCGAGTTTGCAGAACAGTGTTTTTTCAACCGGCAGTACTTTCCTTTTAGCGTTTTTCGCGTGGTTGGCCCCCTCCAGCTTATTCTCTTGCCGGCCTTAACCGGATTTGAAGAGTTAACCATTTAGGGGTTAGTCACGCTACACAGCCGCTAAAGGCAAGCTTGCCGGCTGCCGGAGCAACCGGAAAGGGAATGCAGAAAAAATTTGCGAAAAAATTGCTCATGTGCTCATCGTTCTCGTTTCTTTATTGATAGCATGGGTGATACATACATGGTTCTTTCTCAAGTGTAGAATCGACGCAAGAGTGAAGCATTGCATGGCCTTTCCGTTTCATCGCCTTCCTTGTCCATCGTGTCCTTCTTGTGCTCGCGGGCGTCGATCAAGTAGTAGGCATTGTTGATGAGCGCTTTGCTTATGATGAATGGTCCTTCCCAGGGTGATGATAGCTTATGCATGTTCTTTGTGTCTTGAATTAGCCGGAGCACGAAATCGCCTTCGCGGAAGCGGACAGGCCTGACCTGCCGGCTGTGGTAGTTGCGTAGTTGCTGCTGATATATCGCCGACCTTGACTCGGCAAGCTGGCGCGCTTCCTCGAGTAGGTCCATCCCATCTTCATAAGCTTGTTTAGCTTCTGCCTCCGTGAACAAGACGATTTGGGGCGCGTCGTGCTCGATGTCGGTTGGCATGATGGCTTCAGCCCCGTGGACGAGGAAGAAGGGGGTGAAGCCGGTTGAGCGATTCGGAGTTGTCCTTAGGCTCCAGAGGACGGAAGGTAGTTCTTCTTCCCACGCGCCGGCTGCCCGCTCAAGCGGTTCGAGCAACCGAGGCTTGATGCCGGATAGGATGAGGCCATTTGCCCGCTCAACCTGCCCATTTGATTGCGGATGCGCGACGGAGGCGACGTCGAGCCGGATGCCGGTCCTGCCGCAGAACTTGGCGAATTCTCCCTTGACAAAGTTTGATCCGTTGTCCGTGATGATGCTGTTGGGGTAGCCAAAACGGTAAATGACGCTCCTGAAGAACTTGACGGCTGTCTGTCCATCCAACTTTTTGATCGGCTTGGCTTCAATCCATTTCGTGAACTTATCGACGGCTACCAGCAGGTGTGTCATGCCGCCACTGGACCTCTTCAGCGGGCCGACCATGTCCAGTTCCCAGATGGCAAACGGCGAGGTGATTGGAATCGTCTTGAGTGCCGAAGCCGGTGTGTGTTTCTGCGTTGCGAATCGTTGACAGCCATTGCAGAGCCGGACCAGCTGGTTTGCGTCCGCCAGCGCAGTCGGCCAGTAGAAACCGTGCCTGAACGCCTTGGCCACGATTGCTCTTGATGACGCGTGGTGGCCGCATTCGCCTTGATGAATTTCTCTGAGGATCTTGATTCCTTCTTCTTGGCGTACACAACGCTGGAATATTTCAGAGACACTGTGCTTGTACAACTCGTTGATATGATGGTGTAAGCACTTGCTCGGCGTTTGATTTGCCTGGCGATGAGCTCGTTCGCCGGGAGTTCATCGTTGGCGAGGTAGGTGATGGGGGGATACTTTATAGGTAGGCCCATAGACCCGGAAAGTAGACCCGCCAAGACCAAGAAGGCCAAAGCCGAGTCACACATCAAGTCACATGGGCTGGGCTGGAGACAAGCTGACCAAAGTCCATGACGAAGAAGGGACCCACAGGAAGGAGTCCAAGTATAACCCGGAGTTCTAACTTGGAAGGCCAAGACCTAGAGTAGGACTCCGTGTCCAACTGTGACTCGGTGTAAGTTGTAAATCTAGGGACCCGGCCACCTTTATAAGCGGGGTCCTGAACCTTAGATCGATAAGCTCTCAAGAAACACCAAACCCGTAGCCGTCGACTCTTGAGTTAGAGGAGTCGGAACCTTGTAATCGAGATCAGATCCATAGCAATAAAGTCAAAGCAGGAAGTAGGTCTTTACCTCGATCAAGAGGGGCCAAACCTGGGTAAATCCTTGTCCCTTGGCGAGATTAACAACTCCTACGAACTTCGATCATCAATGGCCGCAACTCATCTTCCCTGAGGAAGAACTTGCCGTGACAACCCCACGACAGTAGGCGAGGAAGGGTTGGGTCCATGGCGGAGCTTCTTCGATGACGAGGATCTCGACGGCTTCCAGCTTGCCTGGAGCCGGCTCGCCCGGCTCCGCGCCCGGCGGCATCCGGATGGGGTCGGAACCTGGACATGGTGTGATAGATGGCTTGTACAGCTTCTCGAGGGCGACGCCGGGTGGGATTTCCTCCCGAAGAGAGCCAATGTTCGCCAAGGTGTCAGCTGCTTCGTTGTTGGAGCGGTGGATGTGGTGGAATTCACATCCGTCGAAGCATCCCGCGAGTTGCTGGACGAAGAAGCGGTAGGCGGCCATGTTGGGGTCCTTGGCGTCCCAATGACCGGTGGTTTGCTGGACCACCAAGTCGGAGTTGCCGTAGCAGAGGATCTGCTTGATGTTCATAGGCTTGGCGAGCTTGAGGCCGTGCGCGAGAGCTTCATATTCAGCTACGTTGTTGGATGCCGTGAAGTGGATTTGTAGCACGTATTCAAGCCGGCACCCTTTGGGAGAGGTGAGGACGAATCCGGTGCCGAGCCCCCAGTATCTTTTGGAGCCATCGAAGTGCATGAGCCAACGCTGGCCGGAATCAGGTGGCGGTGGTACGTGGTCCGTTTCCGTCCAGTCGGCAAGGAAATCGGCTAGCTCCTGTGACTTGATCGCCGTTCTCTTGTCGTATTCGACTCCGTGCGCCGTCAGACTGATCGCCCATTTCGCGACTCTGCCAGTTGCATCCTTGTTGCCTATGATCTCGGCGAGTGGAGCATCGCTTATCACCTTGATTGGATGCTCCTGGAAGTAGTGCTTCAGCTTTTTCGTTGCCATGTACACGCCGTATACGAGCTTCTGGTAGTGCGGGTAGTTTTGCTTCGACTGCAAGAGCACTTCGCTGAGGTAGTAGACTGGCCGCTGCACTGGCCGCTGCTTGCCGGCTTCCTCTCGTTCCACCACCAAGACGACGCTGACGACTCGGTTGGAGGCGGCGATGTACAAGAGCATGGGCTCCTTTGGAGCCGGCGGTGCTAGGACCGGGGTGGTGACCATCGCGCGCTTGAGTTCTTTGAAGGCGGCGTCGGCCGCATCGCTCCAGACGAACTTGTCCGTCTTCTTCAGCAAGTGGTACAGCGGGAGGGCCTTCTCTCCAAGCCGGCTGATGAAACGGCTGAGGGACGCCAGGCAGCCGGTGAACTTTTGGATGTCCTTGACGTTTCTCGGCTGTCGCATGTTGTCGATGGCGGCGATCTTCTCCGGGTTGGCCTCGATTCCCCGTGCCGACACCAGGTAGCCGAGTAGTTGTCCAGCTGGAACGCCGAACACGCATTTCTCCGGGTTGAGCTTCATTTGGAAGCGGTGCAGGTTGTCGAAGGTTTCTTTGAGGTCGGCGAGCAGAGTGTGCTTCTCCTTGGTCTTGATGACGATGTCGTCGACGTAGGCGTGAACGTTGCGACCAATTTGGTCATGCAAGCATTTCTGCATGCAACGCTGGTATGTTGCCCCCGCGTTCTTCAAGCCGAACGGCATGGTGGTGTAGCAGTACGGGCCATAGGGGGTGATGAAGGAGGTCTTGAGCTGATCGTCCGGGTTCAACGGGATCTGGTGATAGCCGGAATAGGCGTCGAGGAAGGACAAGAGGGCGCAGTCGGCTGTGGAGTCGATCACTTGGTCGATTCGTGGCAATGCGAAGGGGTCCTTGGGGCATGCCTTGTTGAGGTGAATGTAGTCGATACACATCCGCCACTGCTTGTTCTTCTTTTCTACTAGCACTGGATTGGCTAGCCATTCTGTGTGTTGTACTTCCGTGATGAAGCTGGCCACAAGCAACCGGGCTATCTCTTCTCCTATTATCTTTCTTCTTCCCTCCGCAAAGCGGCGCAGAGACTGTTTTACCAGCTTAGCATCTGGCCGGACGTGTAGAGAGTGCTCGGCGAGTTCCCTCGGTACACCAGGCATGTCCTTGGGGGACCACGCGAAGGTGTCCCGGTTCTCACGGAGGAACTCGACGAGCGCGCTTTCCTATTTGGGGTCCAGGCTCGCCCCCATGGTAACGAACTTGGATTTGTCGCTGTCGTCGAAGTAGATCTTCTTAGTATCTCGTGCCGCCTGAAAGTTTGACTCGCTATCCGGCTTGGCCGACTCCGGTATCTCCAACTTCTCTTCGCTGGCGTTGCGCTTGAACTGTCGCATTTCCTCATTGCAGACCATGGTCTCGGCCACCTTCGCGCTGTCAGTGGCGCAGGCGATGGAGCGCTTGTAGTCTCCGGAGACGGTGATGATTCCGCGTGGGCCTGGTAGCTTCATCTTGAGGTAGGCGTAGTGCGGTACCGCCATGAACTTGGCGAGCGTCGGCCGCCCAAGTATGGCATGGTAGGCGCTGGTGTGGTCGACCACCTCGAAGGAGATAGTCTCGCGGTGGTGGTTGCTCTTGGTGCCGAATAGGACATCAAGCCGGATGAGCCCCATGGATGAGCCGGCTCGCCCTGGCACAATGCCGTGGAAGACCGTCCGGCTCGGTGTCAAGCTGGACTCGGAGACGCCCAGCTTCTCCAGCGTGTCGCGGTAGAGGATGTTGATGCTGCTGCCTCCGTCGATGAGGACCCGTGAGAAGGTACAGGCGCGCTTGGGGGAGATGATCATGGGCTCCAGGACTAGAGCGTAGCCGCTCGGGTTCGGCATCAGCTCCGGGTGGTCGCTGCGATCCCACGTGATTGCTCCTTCCGACCAGTTGAGATACTGGGGGACAGGCGGAACCACAGCGTTCACCTCCTTGAATCGTTCCCGCCGGCTTCGCTTGTCATCGCGCTCGCTGACGAACACGATGTAGGCCGCGTCCGGGTTCCGGTATCCGTCAGGTTCCCCTGGCGGTGGATACGGAAGACGCTCTCTCCTTTGGTCTTCGCGTCGGCGGTCATCGCGATTCCTGTCTTCGCGCCGCCTGTCGTCGCATCTCCGGTCATCCCGTCCGGAGGCGGAGGCGGATTTCGCCACTCGTACGGCGGCGTCCTTGGTCGGCCAAGGTTGCACTGCCTGACGGTGTGGTTCGCCGGCCGGTCACCGTGGTTACGGCATGGCCGGTCGAGCAGAGATTCGTAGTTGTTCTTCGCCCTTGTCCAGCGCATGTCGCCGCTCGTCCTCATGCGGCGGTTGTCAAAGCCGCCTGCTGGCCTGCCCTCGGTGGTGGAGACGACCTTGGATTCGATGCGGTCGTCCGTTAGCTTGCAC
Organism: Puccinellia tenuiflora; assembly: GCA_012064385.1. Lineage (NCBI taxonomy): Eukaryota > Viridiplantae > Streptophyta > Magnoliopsida > Poales > Poaceae > Puccinellia > Puccinellia tenuiflora. The sequence goes on along the minus strand of QRDG01000107.1, from coordinate 190,642 downwards.
TTGCCGGATGTGTCGTAGTCACGCCGGGTTGATCTTCCTCCCTCCTAGGTCTCTGTACGGCTACGACGTGCAGCCGGCTCTGCCGTGATGATCCTTCCGGCTTCGTCGAGTCGGATCGGGTTGGTCATGCCCGCGTCGGCGGTGGCGTACTCGTCGGCGATTGCCATGAGCTCCGCCATGGTCTTTGGACTTTTCCTCAGGAGCCTATGCTTGAGTAGAGTCTGATCCCGGCAGCCTTGGACGAAGTACTGGACGGCTTGGAGCTCTAGGATCCCCTCGCAAGAGTTGCGTAAGCTGGTCCATCGGGTGAGGTAAGCACGGTTCGACTCGCCTTCCTTCTGCTTGCACAGCGCGAGTAGCTGTGCGTTGCCGGGGCGCAAGTAGGTGCCGGTGAAGTTGCGATTGAACACCTCCTCGAAATCCAGCCAGCTGTTGACGCTTTCGGCCGGAAGGCTGTTCAGCCAAGTCCGAGCCGATCCCTGGAGCATGAGGGGCACATAGCGTACAGCCACCCTGTCGTGGTATGAACCGACGGTGAAGATACGGGGCTATGTACGCGCGGGCATCGTCGATGTGGGTTAGTAGACGAACGACACGGGAGACAAGATTTATACAGCTTCGGGACCTGGGAAACATCATCCGGTAATATCCCTACGTGCTGTTTGTGGCTAGGTCTTATTCCTCTCATGGTGGAAGTCGCCGATGAGGCGGCTCCTCTATTGTATAGCTCGTTGTGTTGAGCGTCTAGATCTGTCTAGGTCTATTGGGTCGTGCCCTCTTTGGGGCGCCTTGCCCCTCCTTATAAAGGTGGAGGAGGCCGGCTTACATGTAGAGTCCTCTTAGGACTCAGCTATCTATTACAAGTTTGGAAAGGTGAGTCCTTTTCCTATTCTAACTAGAGTCGGCCTGCTGGGCTTCCTCCTGATGGGCCTCGTTGATCCTCCTTACGGGTACCCGTGTCCCATATCCCCGACAGTAGCCCCCGAGCTTTTGGATGACTCACAGAGTCATGCGGAAGGTCTTGATTTGTTGAAGAAATGGGACACGGAGTTCGTGCCGGGTTCTTTGCCGGCTTGTAGATGTAGCGCTTGCCGAATCGTAGATGTCAACGATGTCGCGGAACCCGGCTTCAGCCTTTGCCGAGTTGTCGATGTAGACTTTGCCGAGTTGTCGATGTAGATGTTGCCGGGTTGTCGTTGTAGATTTTCCTGAGTTGTCGATGTAGGCGTTGCCGAGTCGTCGATGCCGGCTTCGCTTGCCGACTTGTTAATGCCGGCTCGTCCTGCCGACTTGTCATCGCCGACTTCTCCTGTCGACTTGTTAATGCCGACTTCTCCTGTCGACTCGTTGATGCCGACTTCTCCTGTCGACTCGTTGGTGCTGACTCGTTGATGCCGACTTCTCCTGTCGACTCGTTGATGCTGACTTCTCCTGCCGACTTCTCCTGCCGGCTTGTTAATGTCGACTCGGAATTTTTCTCCGAGTCCTTTCGACGAGCTGCTTCTCTTCTCTCGAGCTTGTTTACACTGGTATATGTATAGCCACCAAGCGCCGAGTTGTTAACTTGTGACAGCTTGGAGCTTGTATTGATGACTCATAACTTCAGATGATGTAGCCCCCGAGTGCCGGGTCGTTTGCCTGCGACGACTCGGGACTCCTTGATGTATAACTCATGACTTTCAGATGATGTAGTCTCCGAATGCCGGGTTGTAAACCTGCAACAATTTGGAGATAAAAACTTTTGGAATTTGATTACTGCTTAACATGTAGAAAAACCTGATCCGTGAGTAGCCCCCAAGCGCCGGGTTGTTTGCCTGCGACAACTTGGAGCTTCCAACTTTGTATTCCCTTTGACTTAAACTGAAAGCCTGACAACATGTAGCCCCCAAGTGCTTGGTTGTTTGCCTGCAGCAACTCGGAGCTTAAAACTTTTTGAACTTGATTGATGCTTGAGCTGATTTGGTTCTTATAACCCTTCTTAGTTTTATACTGATGAATAAGTAGGCCCTGCCCGGTCTTTGCTAATTAGCAGCCGGTTTGTTGTACAGGTTGCATCTGACTTACCAGATAAAACTAAGGATAAGTTGGCATCTGAGCCAGGTCAATGAGTCTAAAGCTTGGCTTTTTCCTGAAAGAGAAGCCCCCAAGGACCTAATGATCAAAGTTAATAAAGGCGCACTTACTGGGTGTCTCGGCAAAACTCTTACTGTAGAGAAGCCGGCTTTATCCCTTTGATCATAATAATCAGAGCTCTCTGGGCTCGTTGGTATTGCGGAGCTCTCTGGGCTCGTTGGTGTTGCGGAGCTCTCTGGGCTCGTTGGTATTACGGAGCTCTCTGGGCTCGTTGGTGTTACTGAGCTCTCTGGGCTCATTGGTATTGCAGAGCTCTCTGGGCTCGTTCTAACTTGGTAGGACTTTCAGCTCTCTGGGCTGCTTCTAACTTTGTGGGACTTTCAGCTCTCTGGGCTGTTTCTTACAATATTGCGAGCATTAGATATCTCAACTTTGATAAATCCGTTGCGAGCAATAGATAGCTCGACTTTGAAAAATATGTTGCGAGCAATAGATAGCTCGACTTTGAAAAATCCGTTGCGAGCAAAGGGTAGCTCGACTTTTGAGAAATCCGTTGCGAGCAATAGATAACCCGACTTTTAAATAAATCTGGTGCGAGCGATTTGAGAGCCCGACTTTTTAGAAATCCATGGCGGGTTTTTAAAGAACCCGACTTTGAGATTTGGCTATATTAAGCCTCCAAGGATCGATTTGACATGCCACCTAGAATTTTCAGAGATAATAACGATACTCAACTTATATTAGCCCCCTTGCATTATTTAAAACTTACTTTGTAATCTTCTGGATTATCTCTGCAATTTTCTCATAAATTGGATATATAGCTCTCGAAATTAACCCGGAATTAACTTAAAAGGGCTGACTTTATATAATTTAACTGAATAAATAAAATATGAAAAATAAAAAATAAAAGGCGACTTAGCTTATTTTTACTCTGTGTTGATGACACTTATGAGTCGAGGGATCCGAGTCCTCTTGACCCAGTCGCCGGTTGAGTCGTCGAAGTCGGTAACAGCCAGAGGCGATGCAGCTTCATATGTAAAATTCATCTTCATGCACGCAGCTAGCTTGTGCTCCTTTCTTTTCTTTTCTTTTTATTCTTTTCTTTCGATCCGTATGTAACTCAAAGTAGTACTAGTAGCCTTTTTGCTTGCTTCCCACTTGTCTCGTATAAGCACCTGGTCTTCTCTTTTCTTTCATTGACGATTCGCCCGAGTAGTACTCTTTCCTTGACCTTATTAGGTGCGATGCCTTGATCCATGCAATAGCAAGCTAGCCATCTGATCGTTCTTTTCTTGATTCCTTAATCAGCTTCAATCCGTGTGCAAATCGAGTACGGCTTCTACGTAGGAAGTCTGGATGGATGCAATTTGAGTGGAGCATGCCTTCTTTTTCTAACCTTGCTTCTCACGTGAGTATTGAGAGGACTCGAACTGCTCTTTCTTTTTCTTCTTTCGTCGACTCATACGTGGTACTGGCTGCACCCGGCTTGTTTTTCTTCTCTCCTTCCTTCTTAATTCTTGAACTAGCTCCTCAAACCATGTGCGATCCAAAGTATTAGTTACAGCTGGTCCCACATGATGTATTTCCTTTTCTTCCTTTGATTCGGTTGCTGATGCTGCGGTAGGCCATAACGACTTGGGAATCCGAGTCCTTATGGAATTCAACTTGTATGCTGCAGAAACCGGTTTTGCACGATTGAATTTGTTGAAGATTACACCGAAACCTCTCCCGATCGATCTGTGGTACGTGCAGGGAAATATTGATGACGATCCTGAGCTCGTATTGATGAAGAACTTGACGCGTCCGACTTGATTGATTGATGTGGTAATGAACTCGTCGTCATTGAAGAAGATTGGACCCATCAAATTGTGAATCCACGCGCACTTAGCCCCACGGTGGGCGCCAAATGTCGTGGTATGAATCGACGGTGAAGATATGGGACTATGTACGCGTGGGCATCGTCGATGTGGGTTAGTAGACGAATGACACGGGAGACAAAGATTTATACAGCTTCGGGACCCGGGAAACATCATCCGGTAATATCCCTACGTACTGTTTGTGGCTAGGTCTTATTCCTCTCATGGTGGAAGTTGCCGATGAGGCGGCTCCTCTATTGTATAGCTCGTTGTGTTGAGCGTCTAGATCTGTCTAGGTCTATTGGGTCGTGGCCTCTTTGGGGCGCCTTGCCCCTCCTTGTAAAGGTGGAGGAGGCCGGCTTACATGTAGAGTCCTCTTAGGACTCAGCTATCTATTACAAGTTTGGAAAGGTGAGTCCTTTTCCTATTCTAACTAGAGTCGGCCTGCTGGGCTTCCTCCTGATGGGCCTCGTTGATCCTCCTTACGGGTACCCGTGTCCCATATCCCCGACACACCCGCTTGTTGCCACCTGCGATGTTGACCGCCGTGACGTAGTCGGCGAGCCAGTCCTCCGGCTTCGCGGTGCCGTTGTACTTGGGTGTGTCCCTTGGGAGGGTGAATCCCCTCGGGAACTGCTCGGTCCGGATGCGAGGTCCGAAGCAGCGATGCGCGGCGACATCCTCTTCTTCGATGATGCTTGACGCCTTGAGCGCGTCGATGCGGTTGCGCGCGTCGTTGCCCGTCTCGGGCCCCAGTGGTCCCAGGCGCTGGTCGATGGTGACCTTGTGTCCGACTCGCTCCTTGGCGCTGCGGCTGGCTTGCAGCTCGTTCCGGTTGCCGTCTTCATGTCGCCCAGCCGGATCGCGGCCGTGATCACGAGGATGTGAACTCGCGCTCCTTTCGCGATGAGCTCGTGGTTGCTTGTCCTTCGCCCTGCCGCGGCTCGTGGATGACGCCTCGACGCCCTGCTTGGACTTGCCGGCTGCATCATAGCCTGGAGGCGGATCATGTTGCTCCCGGCTCGCCGTTGCCTCGGTTTCGCGTTGCTGCCGGTTGGCCGCGGCGATGAGCTCTTGGACCCGGCGCGCTTGTTGACGTAGCTCCTCGCCTTGAAGATGAGGTAGTTCCGCTGCTGCCGCCTCCGCAGCCTTCATGTTTTGCACGGGGCAGCTGTACTCGGGCAAGACGATGTCCGAATGCTCGTGCGGCTGGCCAGCACGGTTCAGGGCACCGCCGAGATCCCCTCCTTTGCGCCTAACTTCGTTCAGCTTCTCCGTGTTGCCCCTTGCCGGCTCGAAGCCGTGGACGGTGTTGTACTCGCGCATCGTGGCATTGAGTCGGCGTTGTGTCGACGTGAGGTGGAGAGCCTTGTCATACATCTGTTGACGCATCCTCTCGAGATCAGCCACCGCCTTGGCTGGATCCGCACCCGGCGCGATGGGGGTGCTCAGCAACTCGAAGTCAGCTTCGAGGTTGCGCTGGAAGCGAGAGGGTTCTCCGGCTTCGTGAATAGTTGTGGCGACGCCGCCTCCTGCCGCCATATGCTCGACCATGTGCACCTCGGCGTAGACGTTGAGCTTGGCGTCGTCGCAGTCCGCGTCGCCGGAGCCGAGGTAGCCAAAGGAGTTGCCGTCGCAGATGCCGGCGTCAAAGACCGATGGAGCCAAACACGAGTAGACCTCCTCCGGGTACTCCTTGGCGGCGACGGCGACGTAGACGTGGAAGTCGCCGAAGGTGACGACGGTGCCTCCGCTGGTGAAGCCCACGTCGGCGAAGCTCCTGGTGTTGTCGATGACGCACCCGATGGAGCCGATGGAGAGCATGAGGCCGGAGACGACCCGCCGATCATCTACGGTCCGGGATCCCGCGCTGATGGGGGGATACTTTATAGGTAGGCCAATGGACCCGGAAAGTAGACCCGCCAAGACCAAGAAGGCCAGAGCCGAGTCATGCATCAAGTCACATGGGCCGGGCTGGAGACAAGCCGACCAAAGCCCATGGCGAACAAGGGACCCGTCAGGAAGGAGTCCAAGTACAACCCGGAGTTCTAACTTGGAAGGCCAAGACCTAGAGTAGGACTCCGTGTCCAACTGTGACTCGGTGTAAAGTTGTAAATCCAGGGACCCGGCCACCTTATAAGCGGGGTCCTGGATCTTAGATCGAGAAGCTCTCAAGAAACACCGAACCCGTAGTCGCCGACTCCCGAGATAGGAGTCGGAACCTTGTAATCGAGATCCAATCCAAGCAATAAAGAGAAGCAGGAAGTAGGTCTTTACCTCGATCAAGAGGGGCCGAACCTGGGTAAATCCTTGTCCCTTGGCGAGATTAACAACTCCTACGTACTTCGATCATCAATGGCCCCAGAACTCACCTTCCCTGAGGAAGGACTTGCCGTGACAACCCCACGACAGTTGGCGCCCACCGTGGGGCCGGTGATGAGAGGAGTCGAGATCGTGGGAGCTGCTCGCCGGGCCATGGAGAAACTCGCTATCGGGCGAGTCTACACAGATGAGCACGGAGAAACCGAGATCGATGACTCTGGTTGGACTCCAGAGATGGAGGAAGTCGACGAGGGTTATCAGCTTGTCTTTGGAGGAATCAACGTGTTTGTCGGCATGGTTTGCGCGTCAGGACTTTGCGCTAACTCGACGGAATCCGTATCAGAGCCTACAGTCATCGTCGAGTCCGACGGCGAGGAGTCGGTCGGCACATCAGAAGTCGGCATAATCGTCGAGCCAGAAAAAACAACTTGCTGTCAACAATGAAGATGAGTCGCTGGCAGAGCCATGTATGGAGCCAGACTACGACGTCGATTCAGAATCTATCTTGCCCTTGTTCGAAGATCGGCTTGGGTACGGTATTGAGGAGGAAGATTATGCGGAGTCGCCAGTGCGTGCCCGCGTCGTTGGAGTCTACATGTTTGGAATAGTAGAAATCAGTTTGATCCAGCTTTGCTGCCAACGGAAATCAATGCCAATAACGCAACAGAACGTGCGGCCGAGTTAGCCAGCACTCGTGCTGCATTAGAGAGGCAATTAGCAAAGATAACAAAAGCAAATCGCAGGTTAGCAGAAGAGCGGGCCCGGGTCCAAGCTGAGGCCCAGGTAGTGCAGAATCGCTGAGAAGAACTCACCTCAATTCAGCATCGCAGAGCCAGGAGTCGCCTGCGTGATGGAGTCATTGTAAATCCAACTGCTTTGTTCAGCACACCCAATGGTCCAGGTGCAGGAGCCGGGCTAGGAAGTTCAACAGATGCAGGAGGCGCCGCAGGAGGGGGAGCAACACCACCACCACCACCTCCAGAAGGACCCGGCGGCAACGGTACCAATGGACCACCACCTGAAGGAGGAGTCGGAGGAGGATCAGCAGGTGGTCTGGGACCTCCACCAGGCAGGTTTCGTACTCCAGAAGGGCATTACTCTAACCCAATGGACAACGTTCATGCGGCAACAATGAGACTGGAGAATATCGAGATACCAGAAGGACCAGCGGGACAGGAGACCCGCCGTGTTATTGAGATGCTGAAGACAGCAATGACTCAGCAAGCTCTTTATCCAGCATTTTCAGATGCAAGTAGGCTGCACTCTACACCGTTCAACTCTGGCACGAGGAGTCGGCATGACGAGTCTCACCCGGCCAACTCTACAAGCGCAAGGCGCCGTGAACAAGAGAGGAACAGGGCAAACATACCAACTGCCTCGCGAGCTCAGATGGTGGTTGATGAAGCGAGACAGCGACGAGAGAGGGAGGCCGCCAGGGCTCGGGAAGCTGAGAGGGACAGAGCCCTAGCTGGTGCAGTTAACCAGCCTCAGCCAACCCGGGCGCACACAGAGGTGACTTTTCCCGGTGCTTCCCCTTCACTAACAGGACCAGAGTGCCTGTCAGATGCCATCAGGTCCGAGTCCTTTCCCAGCGACTTCAAGGAGCCGCGCAAGGTCCCCAATTACGAGCCCAACATGGACTCGACTTCTTGGTTGGGCACATATGAGATGGCAATGAGTATCCGCAATGCCACAGGTAGTTTGTGCGCCAAGTTCATGTACCTTATGATGGAGGGAGCCGCCAAGGTTTGGATGCGTAACTTGCCTCCTAGATCAATCAATTCCTGGGAGCAGCTGAAGGCGGCTTTTATACAGAACTTCCAGGGAACATGCAAAAAGCTTAGTACCATAGAGGACTTGGAGCGGTGTGTTCAGAGGAAGGGCGAGTCAGCCAGGCATTGGATGAAGCGGGTGTCGGAGATCATCAACTCATCGCAAGGACTCCCAACAATTTCAGTGCTAATGGCAATGGAGAGAAATTGCAGCTACAATCCCTTGAGCTGGAAGCTGGGTCGTATGAAGGAGAGCCTGAATCAAGGTATTCCCCTCACGATCGGCGAAATCATGGCGGGTGCTAATAAGCACACTGCTACAGAAAAAACAAAGGATCAGGAGGAAGGGAGTAAAGGACATGGTGGCAATGGTCAGAACCAGAATCAAAATCAAAATCAGAACCAGGGAGGTAACAAACGGCCATATGGAGACAGCTCTGACCTGGTAGCTAACACAAATACTGGGGTCAGACGCAAGGACAACAATTCTCAAGGATATAAAGGGCGTAGGCCAACCACAGAGGAGGTTTTGGCGAGTCCATGCCCTAAACACGCCAGAAACGGGAAGTGTGGTCATACCTTGGGACAGTGTGTGGATCTGCAGCGTGGCAGGTTCCCAGGACCAGGCAATAGAGGCAACAACAACGGATATAGAGGAAATAATGGTGATGGAGGACCCGGCAACCACGGTGGAGGAGCCGGCAATAACCCTAACCAACCTCAAGGAGGAGGTAACCAACAGGGCGGGTTCCAGCAGAACCCGAAGCAACTTCATGATGACAATGGGCAGTATTATGTCACAACTCGGCCACAGAACGCGAGTCGTGGCAATTATCATGTTTTTACAACAAGCACGTCCAAGCGTGCCAAGAAATTAAAAGTCAGAGCTGTTAATGCAGTGGAGCCGGCAATCCCACAGTGGCTCAGGTGGTCAGAGCAAACCATCACATGGAGTCGGGCAGATCATCCACCAAGAGTCGACGACCCAGGGCAGCTAGCCTTGGTGGTAGCACCTCAAGTTGGGGGCTACACATTGAACAAAGTGCTCATGGATGGTGGAAGTAGTATCAACATCTTATATTATGACACATTCAAGAGGATGCAATTGCAAGATAGGCAGTTAATACCCACTGAGACAGTTTTTCATGGAATCGTACCAGGGAAGTCAGCCAAGCCAATTGGTAAGATTTATCTTGAGGTTGCTTTTGGCACAGTGGAGAATTTTCGTTCAGAAATTATGCCTTTTGAGGTAGTGGATCTCTAGAGTCCATACCATGCTCTCTTTGGTCGACCAGCGTACTTTAAGTTTATGGCCAGACCATGTTATGTTTACTTGAAGCTCAAGATGCCAGGTCCAGCAGGAGTCATTATAGTTAATGGCAGCAGACAAATGGCATTGGAGTGTGAAATAGTAGATGCAGTTATGGCCGAGACAGCTTGTGCCCAAGAAGAGCTCAAATTCTATAAAGCAAATGTGGACCCGGAGGACAACTCAGTCCTCAAGAAGTCGGCCACATAGGAGAAAATGAAATTCAAGTCAGCTCAGGACACAAGCAAGTCGACTTCACCGCTGGTGATTCTTCCTAGTAGTTCACCATTGGGCCGCACCTCTCTGATAAATAGGAAAGCGCGCTCGTCAAGTTCATCCGTGAGAACCGGGACGTCTTTGCATGGAAGCCATCTGACATGCCAGGTGTCTCGAGAAAACTCGCCGAGCACTGCTTACATGTTAACCCTAATGCAAGACCGGTTAAGCAAGGTCTGCGCAAGTTTCACGATGACAGGAGAAAGCCATCGGAGAAGAGGTGGCTCGGCTCCTTGCAGCTAAGTTCATCAAGGAAGTTTTTCACCCAGACTGGGTAGCCATCCAGTACTAGTGCCAAAGAAAACAGGAGAACTGCGGATGTGCATTGACTTCACGGGTCTTAACAAGCATTGCCCTAAGGACCCGTTTGCGTTGCCTCGTATTGACCAGATCATTGACTCCACAGCGGGGTCAGAGTTACTTTGTTTCCTGGATGCCTATTCAGGGTACCACCAGATCAGACTCAGATAGAGGATGAGCTGAAGACGTCTTTCATTACGCCCTTTGGAGCATTTTGATATACAACAATGCCCTTTGGACTCAAGAATGCAGGAGCCACATATCAGAGATGTATCCAGAACTGTTTCAAAAAACAGATTGGAAGGAATGTTCATGCTTATGTGGACGATGTAGTCATCAAGTCTCAGAAAGCCGACTCTTTGATAGCAGACCTGACAGAAACCTTTGATAACCTACGCAAGTACAAGATGAAACTCAACCCGACCAAGTGTGTTTTTGGAGTCCCTGCAGGCAAACTCCTAGGCTTCATTGTTTCAGAGAGAGGCATTGAAGCTAACCCAGAGAAAATCAAGGCTATTGAGAATCTACAGAAGCCGACTTGTCTAAAGGACGTTCAGAAACTCGCTGGTTGTGTAGCAGCTCTAACAGATTCATCTCAAGGCTTGGAGAGAAGGCGGGTCCTCTCTACCGACTCCTGAAGAAGTCAGACAAATTCATATGGGACAAAGAAGCCGACGATGCCTTTGAGGGCTTGAAGAAAACCCTATCGTCAGCACCAGTACTTGCAGCTCCTACACATAAGGAGCCCATGCTATTATATGTGGCTGCCAATGAAAGAGTTGTCAGCTGTAATGCCCCGGGTTTTTTCCCAAAATTAGATTTGTTTGTTTTTCTTGTTTTATTTTTGCATCATCATGACATCAGCATCATCGCATCGCATATTTTTGGCAACAAAAATTATTTTTATTAAACCCTATTTTAGTTTTTCAAAATTGTCGGAAAATATTTTATCGAGACGGTCGTCTCCGTTTTCTAAAATTATTTGCCAAATTAATTTGCAAAATAAAAATAAATTTGAGCGAGCGAGAGAGTAGCCCAAAACCGGCCCAAAGCCCACCTAACCCCCAAACCCTAGGGTTCCCCCTGGCAATTTTCTTCTCCCATCCCCTGCACCTTGCGGCCACCCTCTTCTTTTTCTTCCTTTTTCTGCTCGGGTCCTTCCACCTCACAGTTTGCCCTTTTTCTTCTTTCCAGGCCCCTCCTCTGTTTTTGTCGAATCGCGGAGACGCCCTTCCACCTCCCTTTTTCCCTTTTCCCCCCTCTCTCTTCCCTCTTCTTTCCTTTTCTTTTCTTCCTTTTCTTTTCCTCTCTCTCTTTTCCTTCTTTTCCTCTCTCCTTCCCCCGTGGCCATCTTCTTCCTCCCAACCCCGCAGCTCCCACACCCTGGCTCGATCCCGAGCTCCCCCGTCGATCCCGGCCATCTCGCTGCCGGCTCCTGCTCCTCTCCCTCCTCCGGCCGGCTCTTCTCCGCCCTTCTTCTCCTTCCCTGTCGCTTCCCTCTCTCTGGCGCCCTGCTCCTCTCCCCGTGCCTCCCCGATCTTCCGTCGGGCGCGCCGTCGACCCGAGCCCCTTCCCTCGTACCCTGCTCCGGCCCCTTCCCCGCGCCTCTCCCCGCGCCCCAGCTGCGCCGGCCGGCCCCGAGTTCGCCGCCGCCGCCCCCATGTACCCGACCTCGCCTCCTCGAAGTGGCCAACTCCGGCCGGCTTGGCTCCTCCCGTTGGCCGTCTCCTCCCCGCGCCCCGGCCTGCTCGACCTCCGCCTCCCCCGTGCCTCCTGTTGCCGTGCGCGCCTCACGAGCCCGGCGCGTCCTCCGAAGTCTCCGTGCCGTGCGCGTGCCAGGCTCCCAACGTCCTCTGTTTGCTGCTGTCGTGCTCGTGCAGCTCTCCCCGTGTCCGAGACGTCTACGTCTCCATGGCATACCCGTTGTCGTGTTGTGCTTCGACTCCTGTGGCCAGAGTCTTCCTGCCCGTGCGTCCTCCGTGCCGTGACTTTGACATCCGCCCGCCAAGTGTTCGACCAAATGCCCGCAAGGAGCCTGCACGTTCCCGTCTCCGATTCCGTTTCATGCCGTGTTCTCCCGACGACTCCTGTTTTCCCGTCGTGATGTGTTCCCCGTGTGCGCGCCTGCGTGTGTGTTTCCCATCGTGAAGGCCGAACCTCCGTGAACCAACCACGACGACCGTGGATACAAGGACTGCTTCCACGACGACCGTGAACGACTACTGGTGCCCGTTCGACGACGACCCGCCGTGAACACGAAGACGGATACGACAAGGTCTACCCCGACACCGGAAATGCGCCGAGTTCTCCGTTGCCCCCTTTTGTGCTGGCCGCCTTCATGCGCGTCCGTGAAGACCGGTGACCGAGTACCCCGATGCCGCGAACCCCGACGACCCCGAAGCCCGGAACGCCAAGGTCCGCCACGACGATGCCCCGAGTACGACTACTTCCACGACGTCGACTACCTCGACTACTTCAACTCCGGATGAACGACTACCTCGACTACCCTGACTCCGGACGAACGACTACTTCGACTACAACCACTACTTCGACTACTTCCTCTCCGATCCGAAGACGGTGGCTTCCGAATCCGAAGATCCCCGACTCCGATGTGTGACCCCAACCCTAAACCCTATCTATCATATATCCGTTTCTTATAAAATCATGCATCATTAATTAGCATCGCACCTTTATCCATTTAGTCGAATTAAATCAACTAATTATGGGATTTGTCTGGTGCATTTATATGTGCAACGATCCCATTAAAAATGTTTTGCCATGTGTTAGGGAATAAAATTGGACAAACCTTAATTTGTCATGCATTCATGTCATCAACATGCCGCTTCTTTTGCCATAGTAGTAAAATGCATCTTTTCTGTTGCCCAGTGTTTGTTGCTTCTTCGGGATAGGACGTTGAGTTGATGTGAGCAACGACAGGTTCTGCTACCTCTACCGGACTGCAGGCAAGTGATACTCCCTTGCTATCTTTGCTTGTTTTCTGTCTCTTACTCGTCCTATCTTTTGTTCCTTGCTAGCCTTATGTTTCGATGCTTGTGTCTCGATCCTATATGCATGTTTCCCTTGCAGCCATGATATGCCACCACCCCCACATCCTATCACCTTGTTGCTTGTTTACCTTGTTAGCCTTGCGAGTCGTAGTGCATGCTTAGGTGCTTTGCTTGAGTCCTGTTATCTCTTGTCTAGTCTTGTTTTAATATGGTAGCTAGGCTCAACCTAAATGGTAATCTTTAATTTTTGTTGCGATGGGAATAACTTAATAAAGATAAGGCACCGGCGAAAGGCCAATCATGGTGATTCGTTCTGCTAGTGTCGCCTAGGACCCGAGTTCTTTTCCGCTGATCCAAGACTGAGCGCACTAACCACATGTGGGAGTTCTATGGGCCTCCCCACAATCTATTACCGGATCCTCAAACTTTTCCAGGATGCCACAAGTAGTTCGGGTGTTTCGATAGTTGTTGCGGACCGTGCGTTAACCGCATGTGGAAGGAGGGGCAATCATATGAGTGTTCCCTCCCAAAGCCGTTCACGCAACGGTTAGGCTCACCTCGAAGCTTCGGCCGGACTCTCAAGGTGGATCAGTCCTAGCTAGGTGGCTCCCAGGACTTGTTTGCATTGAAGGGAAGTATTGCGTCGAACTCCACCGATACACCTCTAAGCGAGTGTTTCGATGCGTGTGGGTTCATTGGTGCATCCCTGCATGGTGAAATCTTTTCGAAAAGCCGTGTCTGCGGTTATGGACGACTTGGTGAAATGCGCTGGCTAAAAAGATCATAGACAACTTGCACCTAATGATTATAACTTGACTAGTAAGATAGATTACTTGAATAATAACCCATAAAACTTGTCCACCGTGTGAGTGCTCGGACTTCTTCCTCGTGGGCTGAGGATACGAGGGAGTCATTTTAGGGCGGGTTTTGTTTGGTGAGTAGTATAGTTGGTTTTTCTTATGCGCTCTCTTACCTTGTCTCTGATAGACGGAAGTTGTGTTGTGTCTCTATAAGTTGTTAGTGCTGCTTGCCGCCTCAATCGCTAACCCTCTTTCCCCGGAATTCCAGCTTTGATATCTTGTGAGTATTACTTGCCAGTACTTCTACTAGTACTGACCCCTTCGGGGCTGCTATTCCAATGCAGCCAACAGGTTTGAAGTCTGACGACGTTAGCTTTGGAATCCCTCCGGCTAGGCTTGGCCTGGGCAGGGATATGGTGCCTTTGCTTATCTTCAAGACTCTTAGTCCAATTTGTATCTTGTCCGTAGCCGGACGCTACCCGCTTCCGTTGTTTCTTTGGATCTTTGTATTGTATCTTTGTTGTTCTTGACTCGGTGAGTCGTTGTTGTATATATGTTCTTTGTGGGTTCCATCATGAACTGTTGTAATGTTATCACAATTCCACCCGCATAACGTGTGTGTTGCGACGTGCACGTTATGCCTGGTGGGCGTCCTTTTGGATCGTTATTATGCGGATTTGACTGGATGCTAAAATCTGCATAGTACCGATCTTGGGGCGTTACATCAGCGCAGTAGTAGTAGTTGTGAAGCGTGCAGAGGAAGGCAAAGAGTACCCAGTACAGAGGCCTGTTTACTACATCAGTGAAGTCCTCACAGGTTCAAAGCAAAGGTACTCTCAATGGCAGAAGTTAGTTTATGGAGTTTTCCTTCCAAGTAGGAAGCTTAAGCAATATTTTCAAGGGCATCCAATCAAAGTGGTGAGCTTAGCACCGCTAGTTGACATTATACGCAACAGAGATGCAACAGGTCGAGTTCCCAAGTGGGCAATCGAGTTAGGTCCTTACCATATCACATATGAGCCTAGGACAACAATCAAGTCTCAAGCTTTGGTCGACTTTGTCAATGACTGGACAGATTTCACATCCTCACCAAGCTCACCCTGCACCAAGTATTGGACAATGCACTTCGACGGGTCCAGACAGCTAGAGGGCTCAGGAGCCGGCGTGGTTTTAACTTCACCGAAAGGAGATAAGTTTGCATATGTCCTTCAGCTGCATTTCGATTGTACAAACAATATGGCAGAGTATGAGGCTTTGCTACACGGCCTGCGTTTGGCCAAGGAGATGAACATAAAGCGTATCAGGTGCTTCGGGGACTCAGACCTCGTGGCTCAACAAGTATCTGGAACCTGGGACTCGAAGGATGCAAATATGGCGGCTTACAGAAGAGCAGTCGAAACAGATAGCCGGGTCCTTTTCTGGTTATCAAGTGGATCATATTGACAGACGTAAGAACGAAGCCGCCGATGCGTTATCACGACTCGGCTCTCGTCGAGAGAAAGTACCCCCAAACGTATTTGTGGATGAACTTCACCACCCATCAGTCAAGTTGCCTTCAGAGGAGGAGTTAGCCTTCCCAGATCCAGAGTCGGCACTTGTGGCAGCAGCACGGGCAATCCCAACATGGACAGAGCCTTACCTTGCATATCTCCTACGGGGTGAACTCCCAAAGGATGAAGTCAAACGGAAGCAACTCATCAGACGATGCAAGTCCTACACAGTCATCGATGGCGAGTTGTATAGAAGGAGTGTCACTGGAGTTTACCAGAGGTGTGTGTCTCCAGAAGAGGGCAGGCAAATACTGCAAGAGATTCATGCAGGTGATTGTGGTCACCATGCATCCACTAGATCCTTGGTGTCAAAAGCTTTCAGGCACGGGTTCTTTTGGTTAACAGCACACCTGGACGCAGAAAAGATAGTGCGAGTTTGTGATGGATGTCAAAGGTACGCAAGGCAAGACCACGTGCCAGCCCAACAACTCACAACTATTCCTATCACTTGGCCGTTTGCAGTTTGGGGGCTTAACATGGTGGGCCCTTTCTCAAAATCGCCCTGCCACAAGACCCATCTGCTCGTAGCAGTTGACAAGTTCACCAAGTGGGTGGAAGTTGAACTCGTCAGCAGAGTCGACGGAGCATCAGCAGTGAGATTTTTCAAGAAGATAGTGACACGCTTCGGATATCCTCACAGCATCATTACAGATAATGGTACCAACTTATCAGTTGGAGAGATGGCCAAGTTCTGCGGTGAGAACAACATCAGACTCGACCTAGCCTCAGTGGCACACCCACAGTCCAATGGACAAGCAGAGAGGGCAAATCAGGAGTTGCTCAAGGGAATAAAACCCAGGCTCCGAGTCCCCTTGTTAAGAGCCGCCGGGTGTTGGGTTGAGGAGCTGCCAGCAGTACTTTGGAGTATAAGAACGACTCCTAACAGATCTACTGGCTTCACACCTTTCTTCATGGTGTATGGAGCAGAAGCCGTCCTACCTAGCAACTTGCTGCATGACTCGCCACGAGTCGCCAATTATGTCGAGACAGAGAATGAACTCGCTCGCCAGGACTCGGTGGACGCACTCGAGGAAGCAAGGGAGTTAGCCCTTGAGAGATCAGCAGTTATCAGCAGGACTTGCGGCGGTATCACGCACACAGAATCAAAACTCGGATTTTCCAGGAAGGCGACTTAGTGCTTCGCCTCGTCCAAAACAGGGAAGGGATGTACAAGTTATCTCCGCNCGAGGAAGCAAGGGAGTTAGCCCTTGAGAGATCAGCAGTTTATCAGCAGGACTTGCGGCGGTATCACGCACGCAGAATCAAGACTCGGACTTTCCAGGAAGGCGACTTAGTGCTTCGCCTCGTCCAAAACAGGGAAGGGATGCACAAGTTATCTCCACCATGGGAAGGACCGTTCGTCATAAGCAAGAACTTGCACAATGGGTCGTACTATCTAATGGATGTACGAGAGCCGGCAAGTGAAAGTAAAGGAGCTGACACAGCTCATACGCTAGACCCATATGCAGAGGCAAAGAGGCCATGGAACATAGCTCAGTTACGTCCTTACTATACCTAAATTGTAATAGTTTCATGAGTTGAAAGGCAAAGAGCCCAGTGAGCCATGCCTAGATGTAATCAAATTATTATGATCAAAGGAAATAAAGCCGGCTTCTGAATAGAGTTCTTTAGTCGAGTCACCCAGTGAGTGCGCTTTTTCTTTAATTTGATCATCAAGGTTCTTGGGGGCTTGCTTTTCAGGAAAAAAGTCAAGCTTAGACCTTTGAACCTGGCTCAGTAGCCGAATTTTTCCTAATTTTCTCGCTGGTAAGTCAGATGCAGCTGCGCAATATGGCTAATCTACAGGCATGACTCGTCTCCGGCTCTTATGAATCCTAAGGACATAAGAAGTTGGGAGCTTGTCAGCACAAACTGTAAGAGAAGTCATGCAGGGCCTACTTATTCATCAGTGGAAATTAGACGGGTTATAAGAACCAACAATGACTTGCATAGATAAGACATAATGTCACAGTAAGTTAAGCAAGTCATTACAAGCCGATTGGCACAAATTAAGAATAGTAAAAGCTAAAAGTTTACACCAGTAGTGCATCATTACAATGATTAAAATCATCAAGGGAATTATCCTTTGCAGGAGTCGACTTCTTGGCTGGAGCTGGGAGTCCTTGGCTAGATTTGTCCTTAACTTGAGCAGCTGAGGCATGAGCCGGCTTCACAGGAGGCTTGGTGGCACTTTCTTCGTTTGAAAACCGCCTTTGGGACTCTCATGTGCTTAGCCAGCCCTTCTTTTGCTGGCGTCACCAGAGATAGCTCTTGAAGGAGTGGGCGCAGCAGGAGTCTTCAATACAGGCTCTGCACCAGTTGGGTTGCTAAGCACAGGACCGCCGGGGTAGAAGAACTCGGCGCAGAAGAAGGAGGGGCACCAGCTGAGTCCTGTGAGGGACGGCCAAAGTTTACGATCGCAGGAGTCTCTGGAGGCCACCCTTTTGTTTTCCAAGTCATAATGATGAACCCATACCTCAGGGTCCATCTTGTTGGCAATCTCACAAGCATAGGGGGCGCACCAACTTCTCCTCAGCCTTGAAGTCATCCTGGGTGAATGGAGTGCCATCTTCATGCTGCCCTTGTTTCCCCATGGTAAGCAATGCTGGCCTCCAAGACATTGGGGTAGTAGCTGTGGCTAAGGCCAAGGATCCTATGGAGGCTCTCCTCAAGGAGGATTGCTTCCAAAGGCGCATATACCCTGGTGCCCTGACACTCATCCACCAGACGTTCAGGCTTCTTTGGGGCACTTTCCCTTTGCAGTTCAAGTACTTCACCACAGCAGCGGCTCCCTCTTGCAGCCATGACAGTGGCTCAGCATCTCATGAAGTTGCTTGCTAACGGGCAGCTTGAGTTTTGAGGAGTCAACCCTCAGAAAGAAATCACAATAACAGTTGGAAAAGTACTTCAGAAAAGAGCAAAGAAGGAGTAAGCAAAAAGACACAAACTTACAAATATATGTTGGCACATGGCTCCAATGCCCTTGCGACAGGTGTCTTAAACTGCTTTTAGCTCATTGTGAGCTTTTAGTGCAGTCTTTTGGGAATCTCAGACTCTTTTTTCACCTGCTCCAGCTGAGTAGATAGAAGTCTTCAGATCCTTTTCAAGTTGAAGGGAGTGCTCTTTTTCAGCCTGAGCAGACCTGGCACTAGCAGCTGCCTGGTCCTCCAGCTCCTTCATATCCCTCTTCATTCTTGCAATAAGGTTCTGCAGGCACAAGTTCAGAATTGAAAATCAGAATTGACAAGTCAAATATTACAAGTCAGAATTAATACAAGTCAGGTACAGTCAAATAGAGAACTCATGAGCTCCAAGTCGTCACAAGTTAACAAACTTGGCGCTTGGGGGCTACTCAGGAGTCAGATTTTTCTTTAAACACCAGATGGCATGAGTCCTAGTCAACAAGTCAGCAGCTCCAAGTCGTCACAAGTTAACACTTGCGCTTGGGGGCTACTCGCAGAGCAGAATTTTTTCTACAAGCTAAGTATCATAAATACATTGATTTGTAGCTCCAAGAGTCGTCGCAGGCTGACAACTCGGCGCTTGGGGGCTACTCGTGGAAAAGTTTTTTGGTTCAAGACCTAACAGTCAGTAAATCAAAGCCCCGAGTCCTAGTAGAGCTAAGGACTCAGTGCTTGGGGGCTACAGTGTGCAAGTTTTTTCTACACAAGCAATTGAGTTAAAGATTCAGAGCAAAGCACCTATCTTAGTCCACAAGTCACCGCAGACAGGTGCTTGGGGGCTACTGCAATAGGAGGCTACCAGAAAGCATAAAGAGTAGAAGTCATAAAGCTTACGTTATGGATCATATGAAGAGACCTAAGGGCCTCTTGTTCGTCATCCTTTAGCCTGGCTGATTGATCATTTAAGTCGACAGCCTCATGCCCAAGCTTCAGAGAAGGACAAGTTATCAGCCACTTGAAGTCGACTATAGTCAATAGAGGACTTGGCCGGCTTGTCGTTCGGTTGATCTACAGGAGCCGCCTTCGGAGGAGCCGGGGATCTTGAGGCACGGCGACAGGAATCCCAGTCCCAGAGGAGGATTGGACCATCACTGGAGTCGCCTCCCGAGTCCTTGAGGGGGACTCAGGGGATAGTGGGAGCTGTAGTAGTAACTGCGATGCCTGCGGATGCAGGTGTTGAAGAAGCAGTCTTTGTGCTTGTCGTCTGGGAAGTCGACGGAGGGAAAGTTCCACGCGATGAGGTGACATCAGTCATATTTTGGAGCTTGTTGACCTTCAGACAAGGCCGAGCCCTGAAATAGACAAAGTCAGAAGTCAGCAGAAATTTCAGTAAAGGGAAATGCAGAAGTCATATGAGTACAAGTAAGTAGAAAAGTCATACCCAACGTTGGTCTCAAGGTCCAAGGAGGCCTGAGAGTCAGAAGATGGCATGGACATGCCAGAGTGATAGGAGTCAGCCTTCTCAGGAGGGGAGGTCGACTTTCTTTGGTGGGAAGTTGGCAATGGATCTGGATTATCTGCAGGTCCATCAGAACGTAGCTTCCTCTTCCTAGCAGCAATGACGCTCTGCGTAGATTCCTGAAGTTTAGAAATGGAGCCGCTTGACCCAAAGACTCGAGAGTGGGGTACCTTGGGGACGGCCGCCCGAGATTCATTCCTAGCAGGAGCTGGGGGAGATGAGGAACGACTCTTCGCGCCTGAGGATTCTTCAGACGAAGTCGGCTGGACAGTTGCAGGACTTGATGCCATGTGTTCCTGCTCGGAGACAGGAGCCTCTTGAGAGGACCCCTTCTTCAACAACATTTTCAATGGGAGCCTCTTGAGAGGACTCCTCTTCAACAACATTTTCGGTAGGAGCCTCTGGAGAGGACTCCTCATCACCATCATCATCCTCAACGGGAGCCTCTTTAGAGGACTCCTCGTCGTCATCATCATCATCATCATCATCAGTATCTTCTGCCACATTAGTGTGCTCTGTGACAGGAGTCTCCTCTTCAACCTCAGCCTCAGCTTCAGTTTTAGCTCTAGTTCCAGCTTCAGAGGCTGGCTTCCAGAAGGAGTCAGTTAGCTGCAAAAGAGTTAGAGAGAATGAGTTAGCAAACGAGACAGAGAAAAGCAAGTTAAAAATGCAATAAAGTAAAAAGCTTACATCAGGAGCTGGATTGGTGGAGCAGAAGGGCTGGAGCCCAAAGTGCGCTTGGTCCTTCACTGGCTTCCCAGTCAGCTTTTTGATTAGCCGACCAAGTTCAGGACCACCTGATAATTTATCTGTTGTGCGGAGGTCATCGGTCACGCAGCGGGTGTACTGACAGATAAGCCGAGTCCTAGGACTGAGCGGCTGAATTCTCCAGGTCGTCCAGCAGCGTACGAGGTCCATGTTTTCCAAGTTATGAGACAGAAGAGCCTGAACTCGGAGGATCAAAGACTCAACCTTTGGCCGGGCAGCCTCCGAGCACCTAGCCTTCATAAGAGGAGTCGCCTCTAAGCGGTCCTCAGAGAACAGAGGGAGTCGAGGTTCATTTGCAGGAGAAGTGTCCTTGCAGTAGAAGAAAGTTTTGTGCCAGTCCTTGACACGGTTAGGGAAAACAGGCTTTGGGAAGACAGAGTGGAGGCGACGCTGAAGAGCAACAGCGCCGCATTGAAGGAGAGGGCCCCAGAGGTTTCGGGCTGGGGGTTGCAATAGAAAAGTTCAAGCCAGAGGTCAAGGTCTGGCTTGATTTGGAGGTAATCCTCACAAAGAGTCACGAAATTGGATAGAGTGAGGACAGAGTTGGGTGCCAAATCGTGGATGCGCAGCTTATAAAAATCAAGGAGCTGGCGGAAGAATAGGTTACCCGGGGGGCGTGAATCTGCGGAACAGATGTTCTGAGAAGATCACGATCTCGTCCTTCGCGGGAGAGGGCACCACCTCGTCCCCAGGGGCTCGAGCCTTGACATTGGAAGGAAGAAGGCCAGCAAGCCGATACCCCTTAAGTTGCTCGGCAGTAACAGTAGATCCGCCCCAATCGGCGGAGATCGAGCGCTTCGATGATGGAGCTCTGGCGGCGGCGGCCGCGGCGGCGATGTCGATCGTCCTGCTGGACGTGGAGGCCTTGCCCTTGGAAGCTGTCTTGGCGCGCTTGGGAGCCATGGCGAGCGTGCGGGGTGTGCTGCGCGCGGGAAAGAAGGGAGCAAGGAGAATGAGAAATTTGGAGGCGAAAGGGGACAAGTGAGGGTTCTGGGCCCTACCCTTCGCAATTTATAAGGAGGGAAAAACCCTAGAAAGTTACAGTAACGGTCCACAGTCAAACTGTGGATAACGGTTCAGTGATTAAGAGTCAACAGGAATGATAAGAGAAGATGAAGTCACAGAAGTGGAAGGAGCCGGCTTGTCTCAGAAAGGCGAGTCCTGTGACAGGGAGAATTGAAAAGAGTCAAGTTCTTCAGTCCTTGTTCAGAAAAGCCATAACAAACTCGGCCAGCTAATGCAAAGGCAAGAGTGGTGGACTCGAATAAGGGGCGAGGATAGACTAATTTTATGTGATGTTATGTTTTATACAGGAATTTATCTTGGAGCTAGCACAAGCGACTTATGAGCTGCGACTCAAGTTAGGAGTACCAGGAGTCGACAAGGTAACCAAGGAGTAAGAGGAAGCCGCCAAAGCTGCGCCCAAGATAAATTCGGGGCTACTGATGGGGGGATACTTTATAGGTAGGCCCATGGACCCGGAAAGTAGACCGCCAAGACCAAGAAGGCCAAAGCCGAGTCGCACGTCAAGTCACATGGGCTGGGCTGGAGACAAGCCGACCAAGGCCCATGACGGAGAAGGGACTCGTCAGGAAGGAGTCCAAGTACAACCCGGAGTTCTAACTTGGAAGGCCAAGACCTAGAGTAGGACTCCGTGTCCAAGTGTGACTCGGTGTAAGTTGTAAATCCAGGGACCCGGCCACCTTTATAAGCGGGTCCTGGATCTTAGATCGATAAGCTAAAGAGATCCATAGTCGCCGACTCCCTAGATAGGAGCCGGAAGCCTTGTAATCCAGAACCAATCCAAGCAATAAAGAGAAGCAGGAAGTAGGTCTTTACCTCGATCAAGAGGGGCCGAACCTAGGTAAATCCTTGTCCCTTAGCGAGATTAACAACTCCTACGTACTTCGATCATCAATGGCCCCAAACTCACCTTCCCTGAGGAAGGACTTGCCATGACAACCCCACGAC